>SJXQ01005310.1:313838-407014 GCA_006408695.1 Aepyceros melampus | reverse complement strand
TTAGCAGCCACAAGTCTGTTGTCCATGTCCTGAATTATGATTCTTGAATTACCTCCACTGTTCTATTTCCTGTTTGTGCCTCTGATATTTTTAATTTAGATGTGGACACCTCTTCTCCTAGGTTTGGGGTCACAGAGGCAGAAGGGGAGAGCTGGCCGATGTCGTTGCTGGCCGATGGGGCGGCCATTTCACACTGGTGCACATTACTTAAGGGCTTCCGTGTGGGTGTACCTTTCTCAACAGTGCTTATATATGTTTGCCAAAGCCATTTTTGTGTAATAGGTTTTTGTTTTATAAGTACACTCTTAACCAGAAAGAGGGAGGAAAAGTAGATTCTTACATTCATTGTATCTGGAAATGGCTTCTTTTTTTAAAAAAAATGCAGAGTGGACGCAAATATCTACCAGGTATCTTCGAGAGCAGTTGGCCAAGATTTCCGACTTCTACCACCTGGCTTCCAGCGCGGGCGATGGCCCTGTCCCTGTGCCACCCGACGTGGAGCAGGCCATGAGGCAGTGGGAGTACAACGAAAAGTTGGCATTCCACATGTTCCAGGTAAGCTTCCTACGAAACTCAAGACTGAGAGCAGGTTCCTTACACTTTAGTTTTTGGGGGGCGTTACATTATATCATCATCATATGAACTAGTGCATTCAAAGAAAGCCATCCACCATAACTCTGAATTTGTATTAAAGGTAACACCTTTGCCTCGAGATGACAGCTTCCTATTATATGTATTGATCGCCAGCATTCAGTGATGTCAGCTCTTTTAATGCCATTAATTGGCTTATAATGGCACTATTAAATGTAATCCTCCCAAACCATTTAATTTTACAGAAATTGGAGATACTTATTCAAAGAATTTTTTATGCTGATGCGTCCTATCTTATAATAGACCTTCTTTAGAGCTTAGTTATTCTGAAAGGTCATCTTAATTTTGTTTGGCTTCAGATTAAAAGTGGTTGAGAGGATGGGTAAGACATTGAGGATTGATTAAAACTCCCATCCTGAGACACTGACATACATCATACTGACCAGAAGGTGGCACTTGTGCTGTTGTTTGCCTCAATTTTTACTCTTGTTGAGAAGGAAGGACAAATGTATTCAGCTGAAGTTGTATTATCAGGATAGACTTTCATGACCTGTTACTGTGATGGGGTGGTTGGGTAGAAAGGATTTATGGTTTCTAAATTTCTACTCTTAGAACTTTAATTATAATTTCTAGGTGGTAAGCAACTTTTTCTAAGAGCTCAAAGTAGGAAACAGCCTGGTCCTTTAGGAGTTAGCTTTGTTAGTTTTAAATCAGTAAAAAAAAAAATGCTTACAAATCCTACTTTCATTTATCAGAGGACTCCTTCCCTGCCTGCTCTGAGCTTTTATTGAGCTGAGGATTTAGCCTGCCTCTTTGAAAAGATGTCTCTAAGCATGCTTAGTATTTTTGAATGATTATTTTTTAGGAACATGGAAATCAGTATCTCCTTTATAGGAAGCAGTTAGGTTCTAAACGGATGAATCTAACTTTAATGTTAACATTTAAAAGTTCATTATATTTTAATTCATTGTAATCTGAAATATGAAACTGCCTGGAGTGTATGTGTGTGCAGACATTCATGGCCATAAATAAGGGTACAGGTGCATAACAAAAAGCATCTTAAGGATGAACATTATGTCATCCTTGGAAGTCATGCTTATGAAGATTCTCTCTTTTTGAACCTTGCATTCACCATCTCTTAATCCTTAATGCAAAGTTCCATTTTATTTATTTCTTTAACATGAAGTTTACTTTATTGGTCTGATAATTTTAAATTGCACTTTTTCCTGTAGCTAAACTGTTAAAATTAGAAATCAGCAATTAGGGGAATCCTTTGGTGGTCCAGTGGATAGGACTCCCTGCTTTCACTGCCAGGACATGAGTTTGATCCCTGGTTGGGGAACTAAGATCCCTTGGTGCAGACAAAAAAAAGAAAAGAAATTAGCAATAATGAATACTTTGATATCATGAATGTGGTGTCACTGTAATGTTTTAAATACATAAACAGTAATTTAGCAGTATATTTTTAAATGAATTGTCGATAATCATGGTAGTGGACTGCTGCTTATATGGTCCATAGATATATCAGAGTTCTTAGGAACAAAATAGGGCTTCATTTTAACTACTAAGATTGTTACCAGAATGACCATAAAAGTGTTAGTGACTTTAAACATAACTTTTTGTTTCTATCTTTGTTTTACATTTTATTGGAGTATAATTCTTTACAGTGTTTTGTAGTACAGCAAGTGAATCAGCTTTACACACACACACACACACACACACACACATATCTCTCCCTTTTCTGTATTTCTTTCCCATTTAGGTCATTTCTTTCTGTCTTGACTCTTTTACGATGTGAATCATAATACAAAGTTGTAATATGACATTAAATATATGTGTACATAGAATGTCATAAAGAAGTATATATTTGTGTGTGTGTGTGTGTGTGTATATATATATATGAAGGCAATAGATGAAAACGTTAACAGTGCTTATTTTAAGGGAGGCTGTACCAACCCTGCGGAACATTTTGGAAATTTGTGGGCATGTTATTTTTAGTGTAGTTATGGCAGAAGTTTATATGTCATTTTATTATAAATTCCTTTCATTTCTTATAGACCATTATATTGATTTTTAAAGTTATATTTTGTAGGTGGGTTATGGTATCTGAAATTCCTTTTAGGATAGCAAAAGAGGGCCTTGGCTCTGATGAGGTTTTCAGCCTCTTTTGGAGATGTTGGTATGATAGGTGTTTTGTTCTTTGTAATGATCAACATTGGCCAAGTTTCCTCCCGTGAGTATGAGTTCATCAGTTCAGTTCAGTTGCTTAGTCGTGTCCAACTCATTTGGACCCCATGGACTGCAGCACGCCAGTGTACTACGAGTTCTTAGTACACTGAAATCTAGCCAGGTACTTGACATGCCCTGGGAATCTGGCCATTCCAAATTTTCTTTCTTGTAGGAATTAATCTTATCAATTTAGAACGAGGCAGGTATGCAGAAACAATCCCCCAAAACCCTCCAAGCCAACTGTGCAAAATAACACTAGTTATTTTCTTTCTTTAGAATTTCAACTTTCATCAATGAGACTGCTTTTGAAACAAGGAAAACAATAGTAAAATTATACTTACACATAAAGATAAGAGTTTTTTTTTTTTGAATCTTAGTTGGTTTTGCTTTAACATTATCAGTGTAATTTTTCTTTGTTCATTTAAGGAAGGAATGCTGGAAAAGCACGAATATTTGACATGGATCTTGGATGTGTTAGAAAAGATCAGACCAATGGATGATGATCTTCTTAAACTCTTATTACCACTAATGCTGCAGGTATAGTACCTGTAATCAAGAGCCAGTTGATTTTATGGGCAAGGAATGAGTCTGGTGAGAATGAAGAGGTAAGTAGAGGTGGCTTTTTTGAAATGGAAGGAGGAAAGATCTTAATGCTGTAACACTCGAAGTGATAAGAGGCTTTCGTGTAAGTTGTAAAGGTCACTTGTACTAGCCATGTGTCCCTCTCAGGTATTCTCACTCACATGAATTTCCCTCGTCCCTGAGCTGAGCAAACAGCTCTTTATATACTGTCTCCTTCACATAGATCTCTGTGAAAACAAAACCCATTATCTCTGTTTAGGGATATAGAGGATCTTCTACATTCTTTTAATATTCTTTGAGCCCCTGGGGGTGGGAACATCGTATTTTCACGATTTTCCTAAGGTGTGTTAAAATTTAGGCTGTCTGGATGAAATTTATTTAAAGAAAAATTCCTGGAAAAGTAATTCATATATTTGACAATTCAGGCAATATGGAAGAGCATCCAGGGAAAAGTAGCGAGCCCCTTCTGGAGACCACACCATACTGGTGATCTGTGTCTTCCCCGAGACGTCGGTACCTGTGCTGGCCGCTCCAGCAGCTGCTAGCCAGCCATGACCTGTGAGCCCTGGAAATGTGACAAGTTCACATTGTCATGTGCTCTTTGTTTAAAGTGCCCACCAGCTTCAGACCTGGTATGGAAAAAGGGGTATATAATATCTCACTAATACTTTTGTGTTGATAACATGTTGAAATGATGGCACTTTAGATTTAGGTATAGTGGGCCAAATAAAACACGTCTTTCTTTTAATTTTATCTGTGTGTGTGTGTGTTTGCCACCCAATGGATACTGGAAAATTTAAAATTACACGTGTGGCTTGCATTATATTTCTCTTGGGTAGCACTGGTCTGTATTAGTACTTCTGAAAGCTTCTGTATTCTAATGGTCATCTCACCGAGCAGCCTGAGACGTGACTGAAGGCTGGTGTCCTTGTGTTCCTCAGTATTCAGATGAGTTTGTCCAGTCGGCCTACCTGTCCCGTCGTCTCGCCTATTTCTGTGCCCGGCGCCTGGCGTTGCTGCTGAGCGACAGCCCCAGCCTCCTGGCCGCCCACTCGCCCCATGTGATAATAGGCCCGAGCAGCTCGAGCATCGGGGCCCCCAGCCCCGGGCCCCCCGGCCCCGGCGTGAGCCCTGTGCAGCTGGCCTTCTCCGACTTTCTTTCCTGTGCCCAGCACGGCCCCCTGGTTTATGGACTTAGCTGTATGTTGCAGGTAAGTCCTCGGCCCTTCCTGCTCTATGCCCACATTCTGTGCAGCGAACAGTGGACTTGGGGGTGATGCTTCAGCTCTCACGTCCCAACTCTCGTTTTATCCTGGTCTAAATAGCTGACAGATGGAAGTTTCCTGTTATTATATCCCTGTGTCGGATCACAACGTGAGAGGATTCATTGCTTCTGTCTAGATGGCTATCATAGTTCTTTATTGGGGCTGTTCTATGATTAAAAAATTGTTCCAGGAACCCATGGAATAAGTCAGCTATGTTACTGTTCTTTGCAGAAGACAGCTTCTCCATGCAGCATTATGTAGCTTCCTCAGTCCGCAGCTTGAGATGGTTGCCTTCTCTCTGTTTAAGATCCGAATAGTTTTCTCAGACTCTCTTTAGCTGCCCAACATCATTGCTTGTGTGGTCCAGGAGGATGTCAGCACTGGCCCAGTATTACCAAAAGTGAGATACAGCCCTGTCTTAGACCTGGGAGCTCGAAGATCAGTGTTCAGGTCACATTTCTTGGGCTCCTACTGTGTGATGCTCTTTAGTAAAGGGCTTTGAGAGTCCATGTGCTGAGATGAGGGAAGGTTGGTGGAGGGATGCTCAGGGGGCTGATTTGAGAAGTGGAACTTTTAGTTCAACCTAGAATTCAGGGAGGTTTTCTGAAGAAAGTGGTCTGGTCTAGCACTTATCATTTTGGTTTAAAACAAACAAGGTGTAGACTGTTCTTGGCAGAGGGAACAGCATGGAGAAAGGCCCGGAGGGGTGGTAAGTCATCTTGCGGGCAGGTTGGCTTTCTTGAAACATAAAGTGCGAAATGTGTTGGGGGCCAGGGATAGAAGACCCCTTGTGTGTCCTGTAATTAGGAAGTCATTGGGAGGTTTTATGCAGGGAGTTTTATGGTCAGTGTGTGGTTTGTTAGATTGCTTTGGCCATAGTAGAGGGAAGGTCTTTGGGAGTGGGGAGGATAGGGGAGAGAGAGACAAGGAAAGTCAGTTTGGATGAGTCTGTGTAAGTTCAGTTTTGGACTGTCTTATCTCCAATTGATATGTTCAAGAGATGGTTGCATGTCTGATTCTGAAAATGAGGGCAGAGCACAGACCAGGGGTATGGATTTGGGCCACTTAGGGCCACTTGGCTGGTCAAGACCTGGAGAGGGAGTGATCTCCTAAAGAGTTAGTAGTGAGGGATGATCTGTGGCCCAGAGGGAACAAGTAGGTAAGAGATAGCAGGGGGAAGATCCCAGAGGTGACCAGGGAAGTTTGGCCAGGCTGGAGAGGGAAGAGTGAGGTGGAGAGTATTGTTAAAGAAAGAAAGATGTTGAGACTCGTATGGTCATAATTCGGTTGTAATGATAGCAGTAGCATTTATCGTGTTCTAGGCACTCTTCTGAGATGTAGGTATATTGCATCATTTGGTTCTCAGAATCATCCTACGAGAAAGGATCCAACATCATTCCGTAACAGGAATAATGAGATGGTGGCACAGCAAATAAGAGGCGAGCCTGGAAATTGCACCCAGTTGGGACCCAGAGCTCACACTCTTAACCCCCATGTGGGACTGCCTCTGTGGGCACTGCAGGAGGTTTCGAGAGGAGTGAGTAGTGCGCAGTGCCCAGGTGAGTGGGGAGGTCTGATAGGCGATGACTGAGACTGACATGGTGGTTGAGATGGTCAGTGCATGATAGTGAGGCGTCATGGTAAGGTGTGGGTTGAGGAACGCTGGAGATTTGAGAATCATTCCTGTGAAGGGAAGAGAGTTTGGTGCTAGGTGAGTGGAGATTTAAAAAAATTTTTTTTGGTTTTTGATGGGCAAGCCTGAATGTATTCCTAAGCTAAGGGTACACTGGTAGAGGGGAGTCCGAGACTAGGAGTGGAGGACTGTTGGATAGATCGGCACCCTGGATACTGGAGGCTTTGGAATTAACACAGGGTACTACTTCCCCATGGACAGGAGACGAGAAGAGGAGGGCATTGGGGTGTGGACCGGTGAAGACCAGTGCTCCTGCTGGTGGGCTTCAGGGCCTGAGTTTCATATATGCCATCTGGTTTCCATGAAGATGTCTCCTGGGCCTCAGAGCCTAGTTTTTTAATAATTAATTTTGCATTTTAGAAGAGAAAGACTGCATTCATTCTCTGAGCTGCTGTAGTTGAGTGGCACAGAGTGTAGTGGGGAAGATGCCTTCTAGAATCATTACCGCCCTGATTGTAGCCTCTGCTCTGCCAGGTCATAGCTTTCATGTTGAGCCTCTGTTTCCCCATGTGTGGCTGGAGGCTGGGGACAGTTCTTACACTGTCGCTTCCAAGACAGTGTTCAGCACAGTGTGTGTGCTTAATTTAATGAGAACTATAATACTTAATTATAGTATTATAGGACTGTAGTACTTAATTTAATGAGAACCTAATCCATAGTTAGGATTAGTGAGTGTAGTGCTTCCAGGCCTGAAATGACCTTGGGCTGGTCGCTCATCTCTGTGGCTTCATTCCTTTCTGGAACAGTTGGGAAATACCGCTTCCTACTGCTTGGGGTGGTTGTGATGTGTAAGTAAGTTGGTCACAGAAACTGCTTTGTGCAAGCTGACAGAGTGAAAAAATGTCTACAAGGGTCCAAGGTTGGGATATCCAAGCTATAACCTGAAGGCCAGGTCCAGCCTATAGGCTAAGAATAGGTGTTATATTCTTTAAACAAAAAGGAAGAGTAGGTAACAGGGACTTTAGGTGGCCTGAAAGCCTTAAAAAACATTTGCTAACTGGCTTTTATAGAAAAAGTGTGTTGCCCAGGCCCTGTCCAGGGTTGCTGCCTGCCCAGCGTTTATGAGGCTACATATCATGCCATTATTTGAGAGGTTAAAACAAAAAATCTTTTTAGATTTTACAGCCTGAGAAATTACATATTTTAATTGCATGAAAAACATTGTTTCAGGAGACAATTTTAAAATTTATTGCATTTTTATCAAATTTCTTAGGTTTCTTGTGCTAGAATTTAGCTTATAAATTATAATATTCCTTAATTTCTCAATAGATGTATTTATACCTATTCAGATGAATAATTCTGTCATAATTTTTTGGTCTCACCATTTGAAAAATTGAGACTGGGGCAAGAAAAGATGTTCATGTTTTAAGCTCACTCGTTGGAAACTGTAATTTAACTATGACTTTTTTTTTTAAGCTCTTAAGCTTTTGTGATACTTTTTTTCCTTCCTCTAAACATCTGAATTTTACCACTTTATTTCCAGACTGTTACTCTCTGTTGCCCAAGTGCCTTGGTGTGGAATTACTCCACAAACGACAATAAGAGCGCGAACCCGGGCTCGCCCCTGGATCTGCTGCAGGTGGCCCCCTCCAGCCTCCCCATGCCGGGAGGAAACACGGCTTTCAACCAGCAGGTAGACTTGCTGTTACGGTGGTTTGAGGGGTGTTTGCAGTCTTGAGCAGCATCACGGCACAGTGGGTCGGGACTTGTTGCAGCAGTCTTGGGTTCTTAGGGGCCTTCCTGTGTCTGTCCTGATCTCTCTCGGGGCAGAGGGAAGTCCATAGCCTCTGTGAACAGCAGAAGTTCATCACATTGTTCCTTCTGAACATCTTGCTGGGTTGTTCTTGCAGAGACTTCTGCTCCCCCAGACGGTAATTATGGTGGTAGTTCTGATATAAGATCACGACACCCAGGGTTAGTATTAATATATCAGAGTCTGTGTGTTAGTAGAGTCATATACTATAGAGCTGGGAGTCTGGGTATTTAGTAACTATTATATATTTTTATTAGGGCTGGGTTATTTGGTTCAAAGACTGAAGAAACTTGAACCACAGGACTGGGACAAATACTTAACATAAAAGCTCTGTTTTTTTTCCTTTTAAACCAAGCAGTTTCCTTAATAAAACATGGTTAGTTGCTTTCAGATGTAGAAGAGTGGCTCAAAGGTGATATTTTAGGACTTTGACCTTTCTCTATGATGTCCTGAAAATGTTTCACTTGTAAAGATGTTTTGGGTAAGCATTTATTTTTGTGAGCTTTTAGCATTGAACACTGGCATAGAGTCAGCACTTGTAAATTTTAAAATGCGCTTCTTGGGCAGCCACTTGCATTTCCTACAATGCAGTCAAGACTGTGGTTCACTGTGGGATGCTCTGCTTGCGTGGAAAAACCTGACATGATTTAGACAGCTGCTGTGGCTTTCTAAGCAAAAGTTAATTAGAAGTGATTATCTTTCAGGTTCGGGCAAGGATTTATGAGGTAGAACAGCAGATAAAACAAAGAGGCCGTGCAGTGGAAGTTCGGTGGTCTTTTGACAAGTGCCAAGAGTCAACAGCAGGTACAGAACACAGCAGGAGAAGGAGTGCTTTTGGATGTTGGGTTTTATGCCGTGTTTCTGAGTCGTCCCTGGTGGCTCAGATGGTAAAGCATCTGCGTGCAATGCGGGAGACCTGGGTTTGATCCCTGGGTTGGGAAGATCTCCTGGAGAAGAAAACGGCAACCCACTCCAGTACCCTTGCCTGGAAAATCCCACAGACGGAGGAGCCGGGTAGGCACAGTCCATGGGGTCGGAAAGAGTCGGACACGACTGAGTGACTTCACTTCTGATTCTTGCTGCTCAGTCCTCAGTGTGAACAAGGATGCTTTTGGACAGAGCTACCTCCAGAGTTTTGGGGACGTTCTTTAGTCTGTGCCCTTTAGATCTGGGCTGTCTAGAATGTCAGGTTTGATTTTGTTGGCAATTCTTTTATGCTGAGAATAATAATGTTTTAACATTCCTTTTGTCCCACCTGATGATAATTTTGTAATATGTTGCTCTGGCTTTGTTTGGCCTTTCTTAACTGCTTGCTTGCTTTCTGCATCTAGGGGTGACCATTAGTCGGGTTTTGCACACGTTGGAGGTATTGGATCGACACTGTTTTGACCGAACTGATTCCAGCAATTCAATGGAGACGCTTTATCATAAGATTTTCTGGGCAAACCAAAACAAAGACAACCAAGAGGTAGTTAATATTTTTTTCTTCTTTTCACCTTTAATTTAATTTTCTTAGCATATTTTCTTCTTTTTTTATTCAGTTAATTCTGGCAATTAACTGAATTATACTTTTCTATGAAGTGTAATATCTTGTAAGATATCTGCACCCTGAAATCATTCTTTTGGACTAAAATTCCCTACCACTGTTAAAATGAATTATCCATTGGCCTGGTCTAAGTATATTGGTTGGGAAGATTTTTTTCTTAGCCCTTTTATTATCACACTTACCATTTTGGTGTTAATGGAATATCCTTCATCTGATTGTACTTGATATAATGGTTTGGCTTTAATTTAGGGGGAATGTGTTTTAATATTTGGCATATCAGAGCAGTGAATTAATTAATATTTGTGGTCATGGTCTTTGAAAAATCTATAGACAGTTATTTAGACAGGATTCTCTACAGAAGCAGAACCAATAGAGGAAATTATATATATGTAAAAATGTAAAGGCAAGAGAGGTGTTTATTTTAATGAATTGGCTCCCATTATTGTAGGGGTTAACAAATATGAAATGTATGGGGCAGGCCAGCAGGCTGGAGACAAGGGAAGCTGTTTTTATTTCTTTTCTCTTAAGGCCTTCAACTGATTGGATGAGGCCCACCCTCATTATGGAGGATAATCTGCTTCATTCTGAGTTTACTGATTTAAATGTTATTCACATTAAACAAAACATCACCGTCACAGCACTACCTAGACTGGAGTTTGACCAGGAGACTGGGGGCCATAACTTAGGCAAGTTGACGCATGAAATTGGCCATCACAGACAATTTTTGTCTTATGCTTTCCTATCAGTGTCTCATTATTGAGCTACTCTAGTAACATAGACTTTTCAATAATCTTTTCTCAACCTTATTTTGGGAGAAATAGAAGTTTTCTCTGCTTCTACATGCATGTAAAGCATGCATATCCAAGTTGTAGAAGCACTAGGAATGCAGTTTTAACACATGGTACCCATCTTGAAGGAACATTCACTTTAGTTTGATCGATTGAAATATAGTTGATTTATAGTTAGGTTCAGGTATACAGCATAGTGATTCAGTATTTTTACATATTATATTATAGTTAGGTTCAGGTATACAGCATAGTGATTCAGTATTTTTACATATTATATTATAGTTAGGTTCAGGTATACAGCATAGTGATTCAGTATTTTTACATATTATATTATAGTTAGGTTCAGGTATACAGCATAGTGATTCAGTATTTTTACATATTATATTATAGTTAGGTTCAGGTATACAGCATAGTGATTCAGTATTTTTACATATTATATTATAGTTAGGTTCAGGTATACAGCATAGTGATTCAGTATTTTTACATATTATATTATAGTTAGGTTCAGGTATACAGCATAGTGATTCAGTATTTTTACATATTATATTATAGTTAGGTTCAGGTATACAGCATAGTGATTCAGTATTTTTACATATTATATTATAGTTAGGTTCAGGTATACAGCATAGTGATTCAGTATTTTTACATATTATATTATAGTTAGGTTCAGGTATACAGCATAGTGATTCAGTATTTTTACATATTATATTATAGTTAGGTTCAGGTATACGCATAGTGATTCAGTATTTTTACATATTATATTATAGTTAGGTTCAGGTATACAGCATAGTGATTCAGTATTTTTACATATTATATTATAGTTAGGTTCAGGTATACAGCATAGTGATTCAGTATTTTTACATATTATATTATAGTTAGGTTCAGGTATACAGCATAGTGATTCAGTATTTTTACATATTATATTATAGTTAGGTTCAGGTATACAGCATAGTGATTCAGTATTTTTACATATTATAGTTAGGTTCAGGTATACAGCATAGTGATTCAGTATTTTTACATATTATACTCCATTTAAAGTTATTAGAAAATAATGGCTGTGTTTCCCTGTGCTATATACGAATGAACACTATGGTTAACTGATCTTTGATTTTCGTACTAGGCTTTGAGAATGCATAGGTGGGAAGAAGGGATAAAACCATAAACTTTTCCTTATCTTACCTTTGTGTTAACTTTTATCCTACATGTGATGTGAATCTGTTCCAGGTTACTCTTTTTATACCTTCCCATGTGGCTCAGTGGTAAAGAATCTGCCTGCCAATGCAGGAAACACAGGAGACACGGGTTCAATCCCTGGGTTGGGAAGATCCCTTGGAGAAGGAGATAGCAGCCTGCTCCAGTATTCCATGGACAGAGGAGCCTGGTGGGCTATAGTCCATGGGGTTGCACAGAGTCAGATACAGCTGAGCACACATGCATGCCCTACCATTCTTTTCTTTTTTTCTTTTTTCTTTTTTAAAGTAATTTGCAAGTCAGCGCCTTGCTGCTCAAAAATAGGGTTCTCGACCGTGATGCCACATCAGGATGTTGGGAGTGAGGTCCAGACCAGCTGTGTTTTCTGATTCATTGTGAGAGAGTCTCTGTAGAAATACCTCAGTATTTCTGTAGCACACATTGTTGGTATGTCTACCTAATTCTGCCTGTTGATGCAGGTTAGAGTATTGCTGTCTTCTTTTGGTGTGGTGACCTGAAAGTCTCTCTCTTTGTAATAAAGGCTTTTTTTTTTTTTTTTTTAAGATAAAAGGCTTTAAGAGTACTAAGATTTTTTAATACGCATGCATGCATGCGTCTAAGTCCCTTCAGTCGTGTTTGACTCCTGGTGACCCTGTGGGCTGTAGCCCGCCAGACTCCTCTGTCCATGGGATCCTCTAGGCAAGAAGGCTGGAGTTGGTTGCCATGTCCTTCTCCAGGGGATCTTCCTGATCCACGGATTGAACTTGCTTCTCTTACATCTCCTGCACTGTCAGGCGGGTTCTTTACCACCAGCGCTACTTTTTAATACACAGAGGTGAGCTATCTGCAAGGACAGTAGGGACACCCGACATTCAGGGTGTCCTTTTAGATTTGCTGAGCTTCCTGCACTAAGTGTTGAGTCAGGTCGGTATGGTTCCTTGGAGGGAATTTTACCAGATCGTCCAGAGCCACTTCAGTTTTGTGGTTGGCCTGACATTTAACTTGCTAATGGCAACCCACTCCAGTACTCTTGCCTGGAGAATCCCATGGACAGAGAAGCCTAGTACATTACAGTCCACGGGGTCGCAAAGAGTCGGACACGACTGAGCGACTTCACCTTCACCAATGAATGAACTAACCCACTGCAGGATTATATGCCTCATTCACCCAACCAAGCCAGCCTCTCAGGGAGAAAATGTTGAGTGTCTTCTCAAGGACAGAAATGAGGTCTGATGTTTTTGAGTGATCACACTGTACTGTCTTCACACACAGTTGCCTCCAGAGTGGGTCGTTGAGATGAGCTATTGTGATGGGGGGGGTGTGTGTGAGAAGAAATTACTAGAACTTCTATTTAGATAACATTTAAAAAGACTTTACACTGTAAGCAACTTTGATCTAAGTTTTATAATGAACATATAAAAATTATAAATAAATATGTGTATATTGCGAGCATTTACTAAAAAAGCAAAATAAAACAAAAACCAGCTGAACTAAGTGGCTGTGTGAGAATTGTTTGGAGGTCGCTGCCCTAAGCTCTTCTTGTAAGGGAGTGACCATTCCTTATCTGCTGTGGGGAATTGTGTCCACTAGAGGGCGCCATATGCCTGGGGCTGTGCTGGAGTCACAGACTGTTGGAAGGAACGTCCATGCTACCATTCAAGAGTGATGATATTGAATGTTGACTCAACTCCAGAAAAATTTGATGTGTAAGTGGTTGCTTTGTGGTTACTGAGCTGCTTTATGAGTCAGACGAAAACTGTAATTTAAATCCGTGATTCAGACTGGTCACCTTTTTCTTAATAATCTACCAGAAAGAGTTAACTGGACAGATCCTTCTGAAATATCTATAACAAAAATTTTTACAATATGACTCTGGCATCTGTGTGTGTGTGTGTATCAAGGTGTGTGTGTATATGCATGTAAACAACAGTGGTTCATCTCTGTGTTTCCTCTTCACCAGGGTTTACTGTTCTTGACTACTGAATTTTATTTATTTCTGAAATTTATGTGTGAGCTGCAGAGCTGTTTTGACCCCTGATCAGCTATGTGACTTTGAGCAAGTTGCTAACAGGCAAGTTGCTTGTGCCTTAATGCCGTTTCTTGCCTTGGCTAGAATACTTCCTTGCTCTGTCTGTCTCTAAGAAGACATGAGCACTTTGCCTTAAAAAGTTGTTACTGTTTATGCTAATAACATAACAGTCATTATCAGTATTGTATTGGAAGAACCAATGTGATGAAGCTATGATTCTTTGATGAGTGGTACTTCTGTACAGTGGTGTGGTTAGGATTCAGAAACACAGCTCACTTCTTTAAAATACACTTCCCCTTTGCTGCTTTCATAATTTGTTTTAGGACTTAGACAACATGATAGGCGACAGAACAGCCGAGCAGCCTCTGCAGTTGCAGCGAGGCTGAGGTTTGCTCTTGCCCAAGTCATGCGTAGGTAGGGGTGTCTTGGCCCCAGACTGCAGAGCCACTTCCCCACATCTCTTTGGGAAACTTGAACTTTACCCCATGGATTCTCTTTTCTCTGGAACTGCTGATATGGGAAATTCAGTTCTCTCCCTCTTGTGTTGGGTGAGGTGGGGTAGGGGCAGCTGTCCAGTGACACACGAGTTCTGAGGTTCAGACCTGTGTATACTCAGTCTTGGTATTCCGTGAAAGTCCATTGAAAGCAGTAATGCATGGGATGAAGGCGTTTGAGGCCTTAGTCCTGCCCCTGTGGTTGAACTGTGGTCACATAACGAGAGGAGGACAGTGTCCCGTGGGGGCTGTGCTGGGCTGTGGAAAACATTATTCCCTTACACACCCGCGCCCCGCCCCCCCGCCACCTCACCGTCCCCCAATTGCCTTATTGTCCCAGTGGCCCAGCCTCTGCTTCTGAGTTAAGGCCTAGGTGAAAACACAGAACCCAGAATCCTTGATGTTTACCTTTCTAGAGTGATGCTGCTTGGCTTTGCATTCAGTGTAGTGTGAGGTTTTGTGGGCTGCCGTGGGAAGGGCCGTGGAAAGGTGACTGGGAAAGGGCCGCACTTTCTGAGGAGGGCGCCCTAGCTCAGCTTCTGCTTGGTTTTACAGACCCACTGTCGCCTGATCACCCAGCCTTTCAGGAGAACCTGGATGTGAGAATTTGTCCGTGAACTCCCAATTGTATATCACTCTGCCAACCAAGCAGGATGTCTTTGTGGTTATGATGCTATTTTATGAGTAAGATGAAAACTACATTTTAAGTCTTTAATTCAGATTGGTCACCTTTTCTGAGTAATCAATCAGAAAGAGTCACTGGACAGATCCTTCTGAAATATTTATGACCATTTATTGCAATATGGCTTCGACATTTGTGTGTGTGGGGGACCGTGTTTGCTCAGATGCCTGTCACCTTCCAGGCCCTGCTACGTGTTTCATGCAACACTTACTCACATACTTGCCTGTTCCATGTTTCAGAACCATTTCTGCTCTGCCTGCTGGATGCAGAGAAGACTAATAACCACACGAGGAAGTTGCCATAGGGGCTGTGGGGACTTCCTGAGGATTCCAAGCCCTGACAGCGTGTCACACGAGACTCACAGGCAGGAGTCACGTTCCTGACCTTACCCCTGAACAGCAGGGTGGGAGGGTCCCCCTCCCCTTCCAGGGCCCCCAAATCACTTCCTTTCATGTGACTTCTCCCCTGGTTTTTGCTGGGTGTGGTGGGGGGAGCGGTGCGGGAAGCAGCTGTGTCTCCGGGTGCCTCGAGGACATGGATAGAAGGGAAAGTCAAAAGGAGGCAGGAAGAGCGGCCTTTCACTTCTCTATCTGGGACTGGAGGAAGCTGCCTCTGCCCTAAGTAATGCGAAGGCCGGATGGCACTGGCCGGTGGACGCACGTTCCTCTTCTCTGCTGTTAAATCCAAACGGATGTATTCAGTGTTTGTATTTATTTTCTATCCAGGCTGTTCACAGATCTCCCTGGGCAGGTGTGATGAGTTCACACGGGTTTTTTTGAACGGAGAGTCCAGAGCAGACCTTCCTGCAGCTCTGGTCCAGGCCTCTGGGGCCAGTCCGGCTCCGCATCAGTGTGGCTGCAGGACTCTGCCCACCTGGTCCACAGGGCCAAAGCCTTGGGTCTGTTCTGTCCCAGCTGTGCTTGTTCTGTGTCTCCTCCTGCAAGTGCGGGGCTCTGCAGGCCCAGGGCAGCACTCCTCCTGCTCAGCAGCGTGTCTTCAGCCTTGAGCACCGTGCTGGGGCCTGGCAAGCCCTTGGGAGACATTTACTGAGTCGGTGCTTTGGGTGCTTATAAAAAAGCTGCTAGGACCATGAACTGGAAGCAGCCACCTCTCTGAAGGCTTTGGCTTAGGTGGGAGGGTGTGAGGGCAACCGAGATCTATGTAGTATGCCAGGTTTGCCAGGGATTCAGGCACGAGAGGTTATGTAGAGGTGCAGGTGCAGGGTGCAGACAGGACAGCTCTCTACCGGCGAGGCAGAGGGTCAGTGCATTTCCTTGGTGGCATCACAGACAGTTCACCTACCTTGATGAGTCTCAGTTCTTTGTGAAATTGGTATTCTGTCTGCTGATGATGGGAAAATTGGACAAAACTGTATGGATGAAACATTTCAGTATTTTATAGCTGGTAGACAGGTACTCAATAAATGCCAGCTGCTGTCCTGACTATGGGTTTAGGGAGGCAGTGAAAGACTCCAGAAAGATGGAAGCAATGTGACCCCTTGGGACCTCTGTAGGTGTGCATGCAGGCACACGCACACACATGTACCTTTCTACCCATCTCATGCACACACACACACCCACTCATCTCTCACACACACGCACCACACACACATACACACACCCCTCTACCCATCTCACACGCGCACACACACCCCTTTACCCATTTCACGCATGCACACACATACCCCTCTGCCCATCTCTCACACACACACCCCTCTACCTATCTTATGCACACACACACCTACACACCCACACACCTCTGCCCATCTCACAATCCACCAGTCCATAAAGCACAGCCTAGACCTGTCTGCCTTTTTCATGTCCTTGGATTCTCACAGAGGCGTTACCCTCTGTAGGGAAGCAGTTGGACAGAATCAGCTCTCTTCTCTAGAGAGGTCATGCTCATTTCAGTGCTTTAGATTGTTTTTTTTTTTTTTAATGTTGTTGAAGAAATAGTCACCCTTTAAAGACCAGGAATCAAGACTTATGTGTGCAACTAACTTACTTGCTCACTTGTATCTTACTCTGCGACTCCATGGACTTTCTGTAGCCAAGCAGGCTCCTCAGTCTGTGAGATTCTCCAGTCAAGAATGCTAGGGTGGATTGTCATTTCCTTCTCCAGGGGATCCTCGTGACACAGGGATCTCCTTCACTGGCAGGTAGATTCTTTACCACTGTACCAACTGGGAGCCCTGGACTCAAGATAAAGGGATCAAATGAGGCAAAAGTCAAGCAAACTAGGAAAATACCACATGTCTGGCTCCCATTAAGGTGCCCAGTGCTGAGCTGTTAGGACACTTGTCAGTGCTGCTCATGGCCCAACCAGAGCTTGTTGAGCCTCAGAAATCAGCCATCTTCCTACTGGATGCCCAACGGAAGCATTGCTAATGTTTTACAGCTGCCGTTTTCTTCTTCGTTAAACTAAATCTATTAGGTAACGGGCATAACATACTTAGGGGAGAAAGTGTGTGTCCAGACACGTGGACTTTGCTGTTACTGAATCCATTTAGACTGGGGTGGGCCTCTCAGTTTTTCTTTTTTCTTCAAACTTTTCTTGAATACTTTTTTGGCACTAGGCACTGCTGTAAGAAATTTTCCCTGGCCAGTGAGACACCTGTTAAAAAACTGTTTTGTTTTTTAATTTTCTACTTCACAGATGCAGGAACCAAAGCTTAAGAGGATGAGTAAATAGTCTAAGCTTGCACCCAACTCACTGGTGGGTAAACAGGGATTGGAGCCCTAAATGGTTCCGAACAGCATTCTTAACTAGTATGTTCTGTTTCTTGTGCTGTTTCTCTTTCTTTCTTAAAAAAAAGTTTGGTAGATATGTTCATTTGTGTTGTATTTTTTTTTTTAATTGTTTGTTAATTTTTTGGACGCACTGGGTCTTTGTTGCTGTGTGCAGGCTTTCTCTAGTTGTGGCAAGCAGGCTTCTCATTACAGTGGCCTCTTGTTGCAGAGGACAGGCTCTAGGGCGTGCGGGCTTCTGTAGTTGCAGCTTGCAGGCTCTGTAGCTGTGGTGCACGGGCTTAGTTGCTCTGCAGCATGTGGAATCTTCCCAAACCAGGATTTGAACCTGTGTCCCCTGCATTGGCAGGTGGCCTCCCAACCACTGGACCACCAAGAAAATTTGAGTGTTGCTTCTTTTAAAAAACCCATTTGATTTCAGGTAACTGTAGCTGAACACACATGTGTCAGATGTAATTTTGGGAAAAGGAGGGAAAAACTTTTGTAATTGTTATGAACAGTTTCCATATTGATATGGGCATATTGGTTTGTGGGAATATCCTCTAACTGATTTTTAAAGCTTGGCAATTTTAATGTAGTATTTACCTTAGACAATCCTCAAGTTGAACAATTTGGCCTTGGCCAGTTCAGATATGGATGTGGATCCAGGCTTTGCTATAGAGTAGCTGGGTGGCCCCAGCCTGGTTACTGGGCAACCCACTCCAGTATTCTTGCCTGGAGAATTGCATGGACAGAGGAGCCGGCAGGCTACAGTCCATAGGGTTGCAAAGAGTTGGACACGACTGACGTGACTTAGCACACTGCAAGCGATGTCATTCTCTTTGTACACTGGCCTTAGTAATAGACTCCACTCCACATGGTGGCATATGGTAAGCACTTAGTAAATGCCACTTGTTATGTTCTTAGCTGGGCAACTTTGGTTGTCACGTGAGTTGAACCTAGCACTATGTTTTAGAAATGTACGTTTCCCTTCTTATCTTAGGTTTCTTTCATTCATCATAAGAGGCAAGCAGTAAAGTTTAATGTACCATATGGTGACAACTTTTGGAAATAAGCCTCCTGTTTCAGTTATTTTCAGTTTGAGAGATGCGGCACTTTTCAAGGACATGGAGTGATTTACTTTGTGATTCTAGTGCATCTCAAATGACTGCTGTTACTGTGTAATTTCATATTTCCCAAAACTGTTTTCTTTATTCATTTTATTATTTAAATGATGATGATTTAACTGAGGGATAGCAAATTAATTTTTTTTGGAAGACTGCAAATTAATGACAGTTGACTTAAATACTCAGAGCAATTGTTTTAATTTTCTTATCTACCTATCTTCTCAGAACTCGGAGTAGTACTGATTTTAACTGCTGCTTGAAAGAAAACAAAAGGGAAGTCTTGTTTTTTTTTTTGCTTTTGTGGTGTATGTTTTTTTCTTAGATGTCACAGGACCTAAGACTATCAACATTTATTCTAAGGATGTGAAACCAAGAAAAACTACTTTTTTTTGCTCAAAAATCAGCTGTCCCAAATATCTTTTGGAAATGTACATATGGAAATGCTCATGTATATGCTTGAGCTTTCTGTATAGAAAGATTTTTTAAAAAATGAATACTACTTATATTTAAATAATACATCTTCTGAGTGTGTGGTTAATAATCTTTATATGGTGATTGTTAGAAATACTACTTGTGACTGTGTACAACAGGCTTATGTTCTGTTAGCAGTTGAGACCAGTTTTTACCTTATGTAACTCTTAAATTCATCCAAATCTCATGTGCCTCACGTTGCAAACCATGTGACTTGCTAATATCATTATGTATTATTATCATTATGTACCATATTATTTATTGGTGCTGTAATGTGAATTATGTTTTTGTCCAGAGATGACCATTTTGTTTAATGTTGACTAAGAGTGATTAATTACATTTATAAACATGCCCTTTTAGTCTCAGATTAAAAAGCTATTAAAGAGCTTTATTCAGTATCTGATCTCAAGTGCTTTTTGTTTGCTGTTGCTTACAGTAATGAGTCATTGATTTTTCCTATCCTTTTTATGGTACTGTTTTATAATGTAGTATATTAAGAGATTATTTTTGTTTTAAAATAGTCTTACCAGGTACCTTGTAATTACTAAAGGAAGCCTGCTTCTCAGATGTAGTTGCCAGTTTTTTCCTTTTTTGTTAAAGAATAGACCTGTGGTTAGTTTCTAGAGATTATTAGATTATTGAGTGATTGAATAACAAATGAATTAAACTTAATCTATTTAGTCTGTGTCCACCCTTTCCTAGGAAAGAAAAAAATGTATCAAGTCCCCCTTATGATGAGAATCTCTTTGCATTTGGAGTATCTTTATTACAGATGTAGGTAACACCATTAATGATGGTTGCAGCAAAATTAATAATGATTTTAGTTTGTTTATTTATGGCTGCATTAGGTCTTCATGGCTTTTTACCGGCTTTTTCTTGTTTTGATGAGCAGGGGCTTTTCTCTAGTTGGGGTGTGTGAGCTTCTCATTGTGGTGGTTTCTCTTGTGGCAGAACTTGGACTCTAGGGTTCTCTGGACCTTAGTAGTTGCAGTGCAGGGGCTTAGTTGCCCTGTGGCATGTGGGACTAGGGATCTAACCTGTGTCCCTTACATTGATAGGTGGATTCTTAACCACTAGACCACCAGGGAAGTTGTTAAATTTTAGTATTTGCCCCTAGGAGTGGGTCCCATGCTTATGAGGCTAGATGGACAATGCTGTTAGTTGAAGGATCTTGTTTTTGTTCAGCTGCTAAGTCATGTTTGACTCTTGTGACCCCATGGACTGCAACACGCCAGGCTCCCCTGTCCTTCACCATCTCCCAGAGTTTGCTCAGACTCATGTCCATTTGATTGAGTGATGCTATCTAACCATCTCATCCTCTGTTGTCCCCTTCTGCTGCTGCCCTCAATCTTTCCCAGCATCAGAGTCTTTTCGAATGAGTTAGCTCTTTGCATCAGATTGGAGCTTCAACATCAGTCCTTTCAATGAATATTCAGAGTTGATTTCCTTTAGGATCGACAGATTTGATCTCCTTGCTGTCCAAGGGACTCGCAAGAGTCTTCTTTAGCACCACAATTCGAAAGCATCAATTCTTTGGTGCTCAGCCTTCTTTATGTACAACTCTCACAAGTGTACATGACTACTGGAAAAACCATAGCTTTGACTATACAGACCTTTGTTGGCAAAGTATTGTCTCTGCTTTTTAATTATCTGTCTAGGTGTGTCATAGCTTTTCTTCCAAGGAACAGCTGTCATTTAATTTCATGACTGCAGTCACTGTCCGTAGTGATTTTGGAGACCAAGAAAATAAAATCTGTCACTGTTTCCACTTTTTATCCATCTAGTTGCCATAAAGTGATGGGACTAGATGCCATGATCTTTGTTTTTGGAATGTTGAGTTTTAAGCCAGCTTTTCCCTCTCCTCTTTCACCCTCATTAAGGGGCTCTTTAGTTCCTCTTCACTTTCTTCCATTAGAGTGGTATCCTCTGCATACCTTAGGCTGTTGATGTTTCTCCCAGCAATCTTAATTCCAGTTTGTGCTTCATCCAGCTTGGCATTTTGCATGATGTACTCTGCATATAAGTTAAATAAGGGTGACAGCATATGGCCTTGACATACTCCTTTTCCAATTTTGAACCAGTCTGTTGTTCCATGTCTGGTTCTAACTGTTGCTTCTTGACCTGCATACAGGTTTCTCAGGAGGCAGGTAAAGTGGTCTGGGGGTGCCATCTCTTTTTTAATGAATTTTCCACAGGTTGTTGTGATTCACACAGTCAAAGGCTTTAGCATGTTAATATGATAGAAATAGATGTTTTTCTGGAATTCTCTTGCTTTCTCTATGATCCAGTGGATGTTGGCAGTTTGAGCCCTGGTTTTTCTGTCTTTTGTAACTCTAGCTTGTACATCTGGAATTTCTCGGTTTATGTACTATTGAAGCCTGGCTTGGAGAATTTTGAGCATTACTTTGCTAGCATGTGAAATGAGCAAAATTGTACAGTAGTTTGAACAGTCTTTGTTATTGTCTTTCATTTGGATTGGAATGAAAACACCTTTTCCCATCCTGTGGCCACTGTGGAGTTTTCCAAATTTGTGGACATAGTGCAGCACTTTTAACAGCAGCGTCTTTTAGAATTTGGAATAGCTCAGCTAGAATTCTGTCACCACCACTAGCTTTGTTTGTAGTATTGCTTCCTAAGGTCCACTTGACTTCACACTCCAGGATGTCTAGCTCTAGGTGAGTGACCACACCATTGTGATTATCTGTGTCATTAAGACCTTTCTTGCATACTACTTCTTTGTATACTTGCCATCTCTTCTTAATCTCTTCTGCTTCTGTTACGTCCTTATCCATTTCTGTTCTTTATTGTGCCTGTCTTTACATGAAATATTCCCTTGGTATCTCCAATCTTCTTGAAGTGATCTCTAGTCTTTCCATTTTATTGTTTTCCTCTATTTCTTTGCACTGTTTACATGAGAAGGTTTTCTTATTTTTCCTTGCTCTTCTCTGGAACTCTGCATTCAGCTGGGTAAGGATCTTACTGATTTTGGAATTTTGAGTCAATGCTCTGTCATTTGTTTTCTTTATGGAAGTTATTTATTCTTGTGGTTTCTATACAGATAATACATGAAGACATTCTTGATATCAAGAAGTCCCTTTTAGCCCACAGCTCAGATTTGTCTCGCACTCTTCTGCCCAGAATGGGGGCATTTTGGCATGTGTCCCCACTGTGGAGACAGATAGCTTAGATTTGGCTTAGGTCTGTGACCTATTAATAGCATCTTTAAGACATTTAATAAGTTACTTAACCTTTGCCTCAGTTTTCTCAACAATCATTGGGTCGTTGTGAAAGTATCTGAGCAGAGCAGACTGTATAACAAATATTCATTACGTACAGAAGCTGAAACAACCGTGCGTGTTGGTGCGTATCTTTTGGATATTTTGCTTTATATTTATGTACTTGTATATGAGCACTTAACAACTACAGTAGGTTCAGTTCAGTTCAGTCGCTCAGTCGTGTCCAACTCTTTGTGACCCCATGAATCACAGCACGCCAGGCCTCCCTGTCCATCACCAACTCTGGGAGTTCACTCAGACTCACATCCATCGAGTCAGTGATGCCATCCAGCCATCTCATCCTCTGTCGTCCTGCCCCCAATCCCTCCCAGCATCAAGGTCTTTTCCAAGGAGTCAACTCTTCGCATGAGGTGGCCAAAGTATTGGAGTTTCAGTTTTAGCATCAGTCCTTCCAATGAACACCCAGGACTGGTCTCCTTTAGGATGGGCTGGTTGGATCTCCTTGCAGTCCAAGGGACTCTCAAGAGTCTTCTCCAACACTACCGTTCAAAAGCATCGATTCTTTGGTACTCAGCTTTCTTTATAGTCCAACTCTCACATCCATACATGACCAGTGGAAAAACCATAGCCACCACTTCTTGCGCTGTCACATTCCTTCTCTGACACATGCTAGATGAGATGATTGTACAAGGCAGGGATCTGTCTTTTCCATTTTCAGTGTCTACTGCAGCCCCTGGCACACAGTAGATTCAATAGATGTTGTTAATCAAACAGTAAAAGCAAGGCAGGCTTCCCTGGCATCTCAGATGATAAAAAATGCACCTGCAGTGCAGAAGACCTGGGTTTAATCTCTGGGTTGGAAAGATAGCAGGTGGATTCTTTACCACTGAGCCACCAGGAAGGCCCTCTTGACCCCTTAGTTTGGTGCTTTTTCTCTGACTGTAACTTATGAGTCATGGCTCAGTGTCTCTGTGTCTCTCTCCTGGTCTTGTGTATCCCATTTGCCTGTGTGTAGTAATAGGCTAGGAGGTACGTGCTTGGATTTTGTCATCTTCATACTATCTGTCAAAGTACCAATATGAGAAGTTCTCTGTTACTATCCTTGAAGACTCCAACTCTGGCTTATAGTGTTTGGGATGATGAAGTACTTTTGTTGAATGGTGCGGAGGTGTGTTCTTCTTTCCTAATGGGTATTTAAAGCCAATAGCCATGAAGCTTTGTTGAGAAAAAGATATGTATCACATGGAAATAAATATTTTTGCACAGGGCAACAGAATACTGTGATGCTGGAAGTACCAAGAGTGTGGGCGGGAGAGCCCAGAGAAGCTCGGAGCCATCGTGCACCTGGGGGAAGGTCGAGATGACCTTCTAGGCTGTGTTAATACAGTGTTGTTCTACCAATGGTGTGATGGAAAAACCCAGATGATCTTTTTGGTCAACCCAGTAGTTTATTGGGCTTCTCTGGTGACTCAGAGGTATAGAATCTGTCTGCCAGTGCAGGAAACAGAAGAGATGCAGGTCGATCCCTGGGTTGGGAAGATCCCCTGGAGGAGGTCATGGCAACCCACTCTAGTATTCTTGCCTGGAGAATTCCATAAACAGAGGAGCCTGGCTGGCTACAGTCCATGGGGTTGAAATGAGCTGGACTCGATTGAAACGAGTCCAGATAACCTCAGATATGCAGATGACACCACCCTTATGGCAGAAAGTGAAGAAGAACCAAAGAGCCTCTTGATGAAAGTGAGAGGAGAGTGAAAAAGTTGGCTTAAAACTCAACATTCAGAAAACGAAGATCATGGCACCTGGTCCCATCACTTCATGGCAATTAGAAGGGGAAACAATGGAAACAGTGACAGACTTTATTTTCTTCGGTTCCAAAATCACTGCAGATGGTGACTGCAGCCATGAAATTAAAAGATGCTTGCTCCTTGGAAGAAAAGTTATGACCAACCTAAACTGCATATTAAAAAGCAGAAACACTACTTTGCCAACAAAGGTCCATCTAGTTCAAAGGTATGGTTTTTCCAGTAGTCATGTATGGATGTGAGAGTTGGATGATAAAGAAAGCTGAGTGCCGAAGAATGGATGCTTCTGAACTGTGGTGTTGGAGAAGACTCTTGAGAGTCCCTTGGACAGCAAGGAAATCCAACCAGTCCATCCTAAAGGAAATCAGTCCTGAATATTCATTGGAAGGACTGATGCTGAAGCTGTAACTCCAATACTTTGGCCACCTGAAGTGAAGAACTGACTCATTCTAAAGACCTTGTTGCTGGGAAAGATTGAAGGTGGGAGGAGAAGGGGATGACAGAGGATGAGATGGTTGGATGGCATCACCGAATTAATGGACATGAGTTTGAGTAAACTCTGGGAGTTGGTGATGGACAGGGAGCCCTGGCGTGCTATAGTCCATGGGGTCGCAAGGAGTTGGACATGACTGACTGACTGAACTGAACTATGCTGAGGCCTTTTATCATCCAGAATGTTTCACAAGACTGAGCAGAGAGCAGTGCATGTAGTAAGTCCCTGGTAGAGTGATTGTTTTTTTCCCTTGTGTTCAAAGAATTGCCCCAAGTCTTCACTGCCCATCAAAGACCCAAATCCAGAACGTCACACTGAAGATGAGAGGGTAAGGCACTATAATTAATAACCGGTTTCTTGAACTACTTGGGGCAGGTGAAGGGGCAGTACCCCCAGAAGAAGTAGGAGTGCTGTTCCCAGAAGAAGAGAATGGTGAGTGGGCCGAGCTTGCACCTTGTCTGAGGTTTGAGAACTTCCCTTCTTGTGAGGATTTGAGCTTTGCTAGTAGTCATGTACCTCTGACTTCCTCTTTCTTGTGTTCTGTTGCAAGCCTGTCTTATCTGCTTTTCCTATTTATGCATCTTTACTTAGATATTGAAATATTACTCTTTACCACAGGAAAATAAAAACAAAGCAAACATCACAAAAGTTCCGCTGGTTCCACTGCTGAAAGCAGTTCTCTGACTTGTGAATCATCTGTGTGGATCTTTCTCTTCTTGTCAGGTCACCTGGTTTTTTCTGATTTGATCCATTAGGTGCCCCTTTCAAACTTGAGGGAAAAGTTTGTCAATTTGGGGAGCTGGGATGGGGGGAGTGTCTTGGTATCATGCTTCATGGTTGTCTGGAAGACTCAAATGTTTTTACTTTAAGATAATTTCCTTGGGCTGTATTCTTGAGATTGACTGATTGCAGCAAATTATATGAACATTTTAAAGACTCTTGTTTTATAGTAGAAATTAAGTCCAAAAAGAAAATAACCAGTTTTTATTCGTACAGAGTAATACACGAGCCTGTTTATATCTGATGCCTAGAAGACCTGGTGGCAATATATGAAATAGTAAATGAATTAGTGAGGCTACTACCTATTTTGTGGTACTCTTTAGTGAGTTATCATTAAACTCTTTTTCTTAGGTTTTTAATCTTGTTTATTTTAGCCTTCCTATAATTGCCATTTAATCAGCAGTCCTCTGCCCCTGTAATTCTTTGAAGCTCCACATTACTTTTTTTTTTTAATTGATTTATAGTTGCTTTACAATGGAGTGTTTCTACTGTACAGCAAAGTGAATAGCTATACCCCTCTTTTAGGGTGTCTGTCCCATTTCAATCACCAGAGCACATTACTTTGCATAGATTTCTCTGTGCTTCGAGTAGATTCTCATTAGTTCATCTATGTTATACATAGCATCAGTACTATATGTACAAGTCAGTGTTAGCCTCTCAATTCATCCAGTCTCCTTGGTGTCCATATATTTGTTCTCTGTGTGTGTGTCTCTATTTCTGCTTTGCAAATAAAATCATCCAGAGAAAAATAATGTTCAACACTACTTGCTACTGCTGTAACAAGTTATCAAAATTTTAGTGTCTTAAAACAGCACAAACTTACCCTTTTATGGTTTTGGAGGTTATGATCTTGAAAGAAAGTGTTAGTAGCTCAGTCATGTCTGACTCTTTGTGACACTACGGACTGTACAGTGCACGGAATTCTCCAGCCAGAATACTGGAGTGGGTAGCCTTTCCCTTCTCCAGGGAATCTTCCCAACCCAGATCTCTTGCATTGCAGGTGGATTCTTTACCAGCTGAGCCACAAGGGAAGCTCAGTTTTGGTCTTGCTGGGCTCTAATCCAGGAGTTCGCTGTCCTGTGTTCCTTATACGGGGTCTTGGGAAGAAATTGTTGCCTTCTGTTTTCTGGTCTCTAGAGATCACCAGCATTCCTTAGCTTGTGTCACCTTGCTCCATCTGCGGCATCAACCAAGTGGCCCCTTCACATCTCTCCCTGCCTCTGAGTCCTGTTTCCGTTGTCGCATGTCTAACTCTGACGCTCCTGCTTTTCCCCTTTCCTTTAGAAGCACCTCTCTGATTAACCTTGGGCCTGCTCACATCTGGGGGAATCCCTTCTTCCTAGGACCTTATCTCAATCACAGCTATTACACAATCCCCCTTTTTCATTTACAGTAACATCCTCAAACATTCTCAGCTTAGGACATGAACACCTTTAGGGTGGGGATTATTCTCCCTACCGTATACTTATTTCTCCTTTCGTTGTTCTCAGTTTTTTAAATTCCATTTTTTTTCCTTCTCTCTCTCTTTTTTTGGCTTGCCACTCGACTTATGGAATTCTAGTTCCCCAACCAGGGATTGAACCCAAAACTGGGTCCCACCACCCCTGTTCATCTCAGATTTGAAGTTTAACTCATTCCTCAAGCCTTTTCTTGAAAACCACTTTCTGAAACAACTAATGATTTCTTTCCATCTTCTCTCTCTGCTCCTGTTAAGTGTTTTTGGCTTTCTGAGATGATTTTTATTTTCTTTTTTTAATGCATCCAAATTATTTATATACGAGTATGACTGTCCCACTTAATGTATCATGTTGAACACAGGTTTAGTTCTTATCTTGAGCTGCTAAATTACCTCAAATTTTTGCCTTGAAGTTATTTTGTTTTAAAATAATATTTATTAAATTTCATTTTACTTATTGTTTTAAAGAAGAGGTGCTTCATATTTTTAGACATTTGTTTACAGGATAAGAATGCATTTCAACTTCCCATATTTGAAGTCATGATATCCTATTGACAGTTACTCAAATTAATTTGTAATATAGCATCTGTCAGGCAAATTGAAGCAGTTCTCTAATAATTTTCTAAAAATTCTTTAGAGCAGAGCATTGCTGGGGCTGGGGGTGATGGGTATCTGTACATGGGTATCCTGTATGCCTGTTGAACATGTCTGATGGGGTTGTACCCTGGGGCTGGTGTTCAGAGTCAGATAAACAGGAGCTCCTCTAAGCAGCAGAATCTAGAAAAGACCTCTTGCTAAAACCACTTAAAATGTAAATCAAAATTTTCTGTAAATATGGGGGTAGGAGGATATTTGAATGGGAAGTTACCTTGGAAAGTAATGCTAAATTTTAAAAATTCATGTTATAACAATTTTTCAGTAGTAAAGAACAAAATGTTTTATGACTCATATATAAATATATATGTAATTATTCATATTGCAGAGATAGTTTGCTTTCTTTGAAGGTTGGTATAATATCACCCGATTTTCCAATATGATCTAAGATAGTCATTAAACTTTTAAAATATCTTACTGTTTCTTTAAAATTGGCACCTACTGAGCCTCCCTCTTATTCCTCCACTCCAACATGCTAAGGAAAGAATGGCACCATTTGGCAGGCTCTTTGACAGTCAGAAAGGAGTGGACTTTTTGGAATCTGGCCAGTGTTGGGAAATACTTATTGGTAAAATAGATTTTGAGATGTGTAACTTTTTATGGGCACAAATTGATTAAAATTTTATATTTTAAAACTCATCTTTTAGCAGCATGTCTCCCTGATTTTCTTAATTCCTAATGAGTACGTTTTGAGGCCACAAGCTGCAGTGAGTAGACTGCAGGCCTGTTTCTTCATGTTTGTATCTTGGTGTCTATAAACTAGCATAGATGGATGCTCATCACCTATGAGGGGCTTCCCTGATAGCTCAGCTGGTAAAAAATCCACCTGCAAGGCAGGAGACCTGGGTTCAATTCCTGGGTTGAGAAGATCCACTGGAGAAGGGATAGGCTACCCACTCCAGTATTCTTGGGCTTCCTTGTGGCTCAGCTGTTAAAGAATCTGTGGGCAATGCAGGAAACTTGGGTTCAATCGCCCATGTGATGTAGAAGTGCAGGTGCCTAGACTCAGTCACTTTCCTCCCCCACCTTCAGAACAGTTTGCTGCTTTGCAATGAGTTCCCTTTTCTGAGGGTAAACTTTTTGAGAACAAGGGCCAGGTCTTTAAAATTTTGGTTTCCTCAAAGACTAGCATATCCTGGGTGCTTAATAAGTGTTCTTGGAAATGAATTCTCTTTTTCTTAAAGACTGATTTTCTAGCATATTTCTGCCCCAATCCAGTGGTCAGTTTCTCTATGTGTTAAAAAGAAGTCTTTTCCTTTATAGTTTCTTTCCTGTGCATTTCTAGGTCAAGGAGAGCCTGTTACTTGAGTGAGTCAATTATTCTTTGGTAGCACATTTTCATTTTGTTTGATGCAGAGGGAAAATAAAAAAATATAGATGCAGACGTGTAAATGTAGACATGTAGACATGTAATGTAGACATTGTAAATGTAGACTTGATGTACATTGCGACGAATTTATTTAAAACTGTTGGCTTTGTTTTTAAAGTAAGTTCTTTTGTTCTCTTTAATATTATAAGGCTAAGCATGCAGTGCATCACTGCATTGACATTTATATTTTTGCTTTTCCTGGGATTAGATTGAATCCAGGAAGTCATTCTTCCCAGTTTGCTTTCTTTTTAAAAATGTTATGTTGTCTGTATACTTTGTGATTGAAATATTTCTCTTGTTTTACATTAAAAGATTCAGAGCTCTTTTTGAGATATCTGCCCTAGATAATTTAACATTTCTTTGTTTTAAGATAAAGAGTTTGACTGAGTTTAGGAGAGGAAGTGTAAAAATCTTGGAATAAACTGATTTTCATGGTCTGAATTGTCTGCTGGTATCTAAAAGCTGATTAGGGATTCTTATCCTGGGATTATTCTTGAATATCTTGTCAGAGTCCACAAACCATCTGTAATGTTGTGCTAAAGTACATGTGTGTATATGTATGTTTTTCCTAGGCCTGTGCTGATAGCTGTCATAGTCTTAATTGAGCTTACGAATTCTGAAAAGAACTTCTCACATAGCTTATAAATGCTAGTACTGTGACTGTCCGGCACTTTTGGCATAGTGTTTATGCAACTGGATGAATGTTAAAAATGTGCAGTTGATGTTCTGTGTCTAGAGGCATAGATCCTCTACAAGGAAGGTGAGATTGCACAAAAGGACAGCCCCCCTTCTTACTGTAAACCCCGCCACCGCGCCTGCCGTAACCATTGCTTGGGTCCCTGTGACCGTGCTCTGACGCTTCTCGTCCTGAGTGCGCGGTCTCCCATCTAGGCCACGGCAGTTCCAGCTGGTAGTTCTGGTGGCAGTGCTGAGCCCTATACAGATGGGGGCTCCCCTCTTTTGTTAACTGGGTCTGCTTGTAACCCTTGCTCCTTTCTGTGCCTGGGTGTCACTCTTCATGCTTGTTGTTTTGAGGCAGCAAGTTTTGATCAGCAGCCCTCCAATTTGTTCCTTGCAATTCCTCCTTGGACTGGACGACTCGTAGCCTGGCTTGTTGGGATTTTGTGCTGATTGAGGCTGTGAGTAAGGGCCCAAAGGGGTCAGCAGCGGAGTGAAGCTGGTACTTGGGCTTTGTACCAGCTGGTTTTTTTTTTTTTTTGAGGTTTATATTTGTTTCTTTTTTTTTTTTTCTTTTTTTTAATTTATTTTAGTCGGAGGCCAATTACTCTACAATATTGTGGTTTTTGCCATACATTGATATGAATCACGGGTTTACATGTGTTCTTGATTTTCAGTAGTCGATGTCCCTTTCTGCTTCCTTTGAATTCTGGAGCCTTGATGGGGCTGGGTTATGATCTGTGCAAGTGAAGGCATATACAAGGAAACTCTAATTCTGTTGGAATTATCACAGACTCAGCTGTTCTAAGTGATTTCCATCCTTGTGACTAAAGTTTTACTGTTTATACCTCAATTGAAAGAGATCTGGGAACACTTTCTGAAATGACTGTAATAAGAAGAAAGCTTATTTTAGATTTTAAATTTTCTGCTGCTTGCATCCTGACTCTCATTCGTCAGGTGAATGTTTCATGTGACATGGCTGGTACCCATTGCTCTTGGTCCTTAGGTTGCCCCCAACGATGAAGCTGTGGTGACGCTGCTGTGTGAATGGGCTGTGAGCTGTAAACGGTCAGGCAAGCACAGGGCGATGGCTGTGGCGAAACTCCTGGAGAAGAGACAAGCGGAAATCGAGTCAGAGGTAGACTTGACTTTCTTTCTACTTGTTGTTAATAATACTGCTTTGAATGGGATTCTGTTTCTTATTTCACTGTGCCTTTTTTTCTTTTCTTTTTAAAAGAAAAAGGAAGAATGTACAAATTCACAAAAGGACTTCATAGCATGACCCCTCTAAGTTGATGAAGCCTGTAATTTATACTCTGGACTAATTTAAAATCAAAGTTTAAAATCTGACTTAGAATGGAAATCTCCCTCTGTGAGGTTAAGACGTGCACACATACATATATGTCTGTACGTTTGATGTTATATACCTTTTATGTATATATGCACCGTGTGTTTAATGAATATGGAAATACTTTCTTGAGGCCATGTGACTGTGAGATTACAGATACCGATTTGTGTTCATTTTTGAGACTCTGTTCTGGCCCCAGAGAGAGCAGTTAAAACCTCTGGAGTCGATTAGAAAGGAACCAACAAAGCTAACATCATCAGCATAGCTTTGTTGAAGGAGAGCATCAAAATGAGGCTTCCTTTCTTCGGGTGGAGAAGGTGTGTGCGTGTTCTGACCAGGCTGTCACCTCTCACCTGGATAACTGTGGGGTCTCCTGCCCCCTGTCTCTGTCTCTTCCCCCTCCCTCCCCACCACCCTCCACACAGCCTCCAGAGTTGACTTTTCGCCATGGAAACGGATCATATTGTCCTCTTCCTAGAACACCTGATGGCTCCTTCTCAAGACCCACAGAGCCTCCCCTGAGCCGCCCACCTGCCCTTCCCACCTCATCCCCCGCTCCCGTAGGTCACTCACAGCTCCGGCCGCCCTGGTCTTCCTGTCCATACCACACTCACGTTCTTCTTGGGGCCTTTGCTCTTGTTGCCTCTGAGTGACATGTTCTGTTGCCCCTTTTACATGACCGTTCCCGTTTCAGGAGGCGTCACTTCCCTGTCTAGTAGTCCTGGCTCAACATGTGGCACCTGCTCAGGAGACTCCTTCGCCACCTCATCTGCACTTAATGGCACCCACCCCGTGGCCTGTCTTATTCTCAGGCTATTCTGGTTTACTGTCCCCATTGCCTCTAATGCCTGTGAGTGTAAGCTTGACAAAGGGGCTTGGCTCACCCCATTCAGTGTTGCATTACTGACAATACACCTGCTTCTTATGACAGTATTAACAAAAATGAAATAGGAAGAATATTTTCATAGATATCGCCTTTTGTTGGGAAAGCACCTTTCACCAAATACAGAGGGTCATGTTGTTGAAATTGGGGCTTAAAGATATTGACGCTAAGGTGTAAACCACATAGCACCTTTCTATAATGGCCAAATTAAGAAAAGCATTTCATTGCTTTATTCCTCATATTTATGAATGGACTATATACTAAAGAGAAGTGCAGTGGTTAAACTTTAGTTAACTAAAGGTGATTCCTCAAATTTCATTGCTCCTACTGGATAATTTTTATTCTGTCTTCCCTTCCGTCTTTGTGTGTCCCAGAAGACACACACACACGGAGTCATATTCAGAAGAGGTTCACACATAGATGACCATAATTTTAATAGATTTAAATGTATCCATCTCTAAAAATGGATTCTTTAAAAGATGTTTAAGATAATTGATTTCTACTAAACACCATATTCAAACTTTGACTCATAAAGAGGATGGATTGAAGAAATCATATCCAATACTGTTTTAATGCTAAAATGGATAATGAAAATGGGAAGAAACAAAGGGATGGCAAAAAGAACAGAAAATGAGTTTCTGATGGCTTCTAAACTGTTCCTTTGCTTGTCTTCTAGTAAGTTCTGGCCTTAAGAATGTAGAAGTTAAACAGCTTCTGTACATATGTTTCCTGAACTGTGGAGATTCCGGGAGGTTCTGAGAGAGCTAATTGGTGAAGTGTGATGAGGGAAAGAATCTTGTTAGAGGGACATTTGACACATTACTTCCTAACATACTCGTAAATTCACCACTTGACAAAAGCAAACACAGAACAATCAAACTCAGTAATACATGCCCAATGTAGCTCATGAGAACTGCTGGGCTGGAGGAAGCGCAAGCTGGAATCAAGATTGCCGGGAGAAATGTCAATAACCTCAGATATGCAGATGACACCACCCTTATGGCAGAAGGTGAAGAGGAACTAAAAAGCCTCTTGATGAAAGTGAAAGAGGAGAGTGAAAAACTTGGCTTAAAGCTCAACATTCAGAAAACGAAGATTATGACATCTGGTCCCATGACTTCATGGGAAATAGATGGGGAAACAGTGTCCGATTTTATGTTTTGGGCCTCCCAAATCACTGCAGACAGTGGTTGCAGCCATGAAATTAAAAGACAGTTACTCCTTGGAAGGAAAGTTATGACCAACCTAGATAGCATATTAAAAGCAGAGACATTACTTTGCCAACAAAGGTCCATCTAGTCAGGGCTATGGTTTTTCCTGTGGTCATGTATGAATGTGAAAGTTGGACTGTGAAGAAGGCTGAGTGCTGAAGAATTGATGCTTTTGAACTGTGGTATTGGAGTCCCTTGGACTGCAAGGAGATCCAGCCAGTCCATTCTGAAGGAGATCGGCCCTGGGATTTCTTTGGAAGGACTGATGTTGAAGCTGAAGCTCCAGTACTTTGGCCACCTCATGCGAAGAGTTGACTCACTGGAAAAGACTGATGCTGGGAGGGATTTGGGGCAGGAGGAGAAGGGGATGACAGAGGATGAGATGGCTGGATGGCATCACTGACTTGATGGACATGAGTTTGGGTGAACTCTGGGAGTTGGTGATGGACAGGGAGGCCTGGCGTGCTGCAGTTCATGGGGTCGCAAAGAGTCTGACACGACTGAGCAACTGAACTGAATGAGTAGTTTATTGTACTGTATTACCCATTGAGTGGTTATTTATACCATGCTGTGTAGCATTTATAATCACCACGAATAATGTTTTTCACAGGAGTTCTTTGAAAGTGTTTAAGTTATTTTGGGGCAGTTGCTTCCCTGATTGTTCAGTTGGTAAAGAATCTGCCTACAGTGCAGGAGACCTGGGTTCGATCCCTGGGTTGGAATGATCCCCTGGAGAAGGGAAAGGTTACCCACTCTAGTATTTTGGCCTGGAGAATTCCATGGACTGTATAGTCCATGGATGGGGTCTCAAAGAGTTGGATACGACTGAGCGACTTATCACTTTCTTTTACTTTCTCTTAACTTTCAGAAATTATATTCCTTTATGATGCATGGTCCTCAAGTATAGAGATCTCAATTTTGCATGTTTTATCCAAGAATGTAAATGTTAATGAAAAACCAACATATTTCTTGACCCATTGTGACTGTACTTGTCTTTAATAATTAACTTTGCTTGTTTGTTTTTAATCTCAGAGATGTGGTGAATCAGAAGTCTTAGATGAGAAGGAGTCATTTCCTCAGCCTCCCTCGCTGGATCTAGTTTACCTGTTTTCCAGAATGTTCTTCTAAGGTTTTTAGATACACAGGCCCCCTCATTGTGTAAGTAAAGATCTTTGCTTCTAGATCTTAAACAAGGGAATTGACCTTTTTTGGGAACTGATCTTTTTTCTCCCTTACCTGTAATCTTATCAATGTAATTTGCACTGAATATGCTATATATTTTACTGAACAAAATTTTGGGGCAGTTATCAGTGGATACTTTGATGACAATCTTCAAAGACTTGAACATTTCTGGTTTTAGTAGTTAAAACTATAGGTCAGTTCATTCTCTTGTATTTGATGGATTAATTTTCCCTTTCTAGATCTTTCTTACCAGAAGAGCGGCATTAAGGTCCTCTGATGCTCACGACATTTGTTGTGATTATAAACTTCTCTTCTTTCCCTGTTTTCTAAGTTTCTGATTTTCTAACTTCTAATGTTAAATGGGGGCAAAGATAAAACAAAGGTACCTTATAAGGTTTCTGATACAAGGAAATGATTTGTGAAGATGGTTGACAGCTTGTCTATGCTCTCTTAGTTGTTCATGTTCTATTATGTTCTTTTTGTGTCTTAATTATTCCACTGCTGGAGGGGAGTAGGGTGGGGATGGGGAATAAACAACCACCAAGTGGGTTTATACTGTACCTGGGGGTGAGGTTTTTTTAGGTTCTTGGTGGCTATCCTAGGGTAAAGGAGAACAAGAACCTGAGCCAAACTGGTGATTGGAACGTAGGAAGCGCTGAAGCCCGGAGAAAGCTCTGGAAAGCTCTGGAGAGGAGAAACCGTGTTGTCGGGAGTGGCAGTTAGCAGTCGGATGTACCTCGTGTCCTGGGGGAGACAGACGATGGGTCTTTGCTCCCCTCATCCCATCCCCATTCCTGTTCTTGCTTTGGGAAAAAGTTCTTCCTCCTGTGCCTGGCTTGCTTTGGATCCTGTTTATTGCTTTGTCAGGGAAAGCTCTTCTGCTTCTCCGAAGAGTTTTCTCTCGCCATTGAATTTGGAGGTGAGCAAGAACAAACGTACAGGCTTAAGGTTTCAGGGCTCTGAGTTTAGTGTTCCCTGGGTCCGTCTGTCATCTTTCTCAGTGTTTGAGTGTGATGGTGCCAGGGCCTGAGCTTTGTAGGTTAGTCTTAGTAGTTTATCTCAAAGGTAGAGATACAAAGTTTGAGAGTGTAGTTGCAGTAGTAAAAGTCATAAGTTAAATAGCTTACTTATGAATTTTAAAAGATGGCAGAGCTTCATCTTGGGGCCCTTTTTATTGCATTGTTCCTTTTCCTTTTCAGTGGGTTCTACTCACTAGCTTTTTTCAAATACCATCTGAATTATGGTTCTTTTGTGATGTCTCCTTTGAAACAGTGCACCATTCCCACCCTACCCCCCTTTCCCCCCAGTATACAGACGCTCAAAGTAGAACAGACAGATATGAATCATGAATCATAATAGTTATAAAAGTAAAATGTGAGGAGAGTAATCTCGCCTTGCTTTTTTTTTTTCTCTTACCTGAATTTTTGTGTGTTTATACGGTTACTTAAATGGCCATTCATTTGCCGGGGATCACTACCTTTTTTGAGACGGTGCCTAGAACACTGGATACTGTTTTGCAGTTACAGTGGGAACGGAACTGGTGTACTGGTTCTGCAACGAAAGCTAGACCTCTGTAGCGAATTTCCAATAAATCCTTTATTAAAAAAAAAAAGAGAGAGAATAGGAAAAACAGTGAGAATTTTAAGCCTGAGTGCTTATCTTTGTTCTTTTTCTCCCCTCCTCAGTCAAGGAAACTGAACTCTTGCTGGCCTTTGTCTCCTCACAGCGGATCCAAACAGCGAATGCGAGAAGGTGGAGTTCGTCAACCTGGTGCTGCTCTTCTGTGAGTTCATCCGGCACGAGGTCTTCTCCCACGACGCCTACATGTGCACCCTCATCTCTCGGGGAGACCTGTCTGTCACCGCCTCCACGCGACCGCGCTCGCCGGCAGGAGAGAATACGGACGAGCACTACCCAAAGGACCACGACATGAAGATGGAGGTACGGGCCTGGGAGGGGGCCCCCCTTGGACCAGAACTGTGCTGGGAGTCACTTTGGGAAGGGTTGCCTGCTGGTGGAAGGGTGCTGGCTTTTCAGTCGTAGTCTCTTATTTCAAAGCTCATTTATCGCTGCTTCTCACTGACACAACAAAATTTGGACTATAGTTTATGTCTTCTGGAATTTTCTTTTGGGTATTGCTAAAACTGGAAAGATTCGACAGGCCATCACATTTTCCACTGAATTGGAATTGTGTTCTTCCAATTTTATGTATTTCTAATCTCCAGTTTTACTTTAATGTTTAGCCTCAAATTTGGACTTGTTTTGGCCCAGACGTCATGACTGTTTTTATTCTAAGTAGCATCTTTCCCCCAATGTCTTGTTACTTATATCGCTCTTTGATACTTATATTGCTGTTTTATACGTATGTTTTAGTCATAACATTATATTTTCATTTCAATTAATTGCAAATTTAATCTATCTTTCAAACGTAGAATTGCACTTTTCAGCAAATTACTTTGTGCTGTGAGTATGACTTTATCATTTTCTGCCAATTTTCTGATATTTTGGACATTGTTCCAGGTACTTATGGGACTTTTCAAGGCCAAAATCATGAAGTTGGTGATGGGAAATAATAGAAAATTGTTACAGATTATGATAGTTTCTAAAAATAAAGCCTCATATTGGTCCTGTGAGAGTTTCAGCATATGCTATTATGATATTTTACAATAATGGCTATCTTTGTAATTTAAAAACGTGCCTTTAGAATTGTACACATGAATTTATAGTTTATACTCTTAAAGATTTTTGAAAATTACTTGTTTAATATGAATACTTCTGTTTCTAAATTTGTCCACAGTAAAAAAAGTTAGAGCAAAACATAAAATTAGTTTTTCTATGTTTCTCTGTCTCTCTCTCTCTCTCTCTCTTTTGTTTCCTATTTTTGGACATCAAGGTATCTTGTATGTTAAATATACTTAGATTTTTCTTACTAAGGCAAGTTGGTGAGCATGTGACTGGGAATAGCCCCAAGAAGGAAATTATGGTCAATTTGGTTTCAATCAGGAAGTTTGTGCAGTTTTTTCTTGAAATAGCATAGAAGTTAAATCTTTTTTATCATGAGGACAAAGAACGTGACTTTGTAAAGCAGTGTGTATCTTAACTAACTTTTCTTTTATTGAAGAAAAACACAGGGGAAAAGAGACATAAGATGACTTAATGTCACTGTCATGTTTTAGCTTCAGCTTCTTAATGAACTACAAAATTTACAATGTGACTTTCTTTCTCTGGCAATTATCAGGAACAGACTATTATGGCGCATATGGGCATTGACTCAGGAACTACTAATATTTTTGATGAAGTAGACAAGAATGACTTTAAAACTGACTTTGTTTCGGAATTTCCAGTAGGTTCAACCTTCCGATTCTTACTGACCATGAACCCCGCCACCCCCACCTCTGTCCCCAGCTGTCTCCTCCTTCTGCCCCTTGCCTTGTGTATTGGCATGACCCCTGTGCTTGTAAGTGTCTTTCTCTGGAATGAATTCCACCCCAGGCCACAGTTCATCATCTCACGCAGCTGTCTCATTTCAGTTCATCCTCAGTTTTGGCTGCATTCCCTCCTCCTATAAATTAAAACACTCTCATCCTCCTGGTTGACCGTGACTCCTTTATTGAGAGATCATTATCTCTCAGGAATCCATGAATATCATTTCATCAGGACAGGCCATGTTGATTTGCTGGATGTGTGTTCAACTTCTAAATAACAGCTTTCCTGGCTCTGGACTTGTACATTCTTCTACTTTATCTCGGTATAATTACAAAGTGTTCTTCCTCATGGATCTCAGTGTGTAACTAACTCTTTATGAAAACACATGTTGGTTGGGGTACAGACTAAAACCTTTGTATCTGTTTTCATGAGCTTTTTATAAGTGAATTATTTCTTTGTATATGTTTTTGTAGGAAATGTAGCCCTATGAGGAAGACACTTAGTTATCAGTCTAATTTTATCTCTGGTCCTCTGGGAAGTGGAGCTGTGCATATTTCTTACCTGTGTGTGTGGCTGCCAGTTTCTCATCTTTGGAACGGGGGATGATGCTCCTGATCTGAATATGAAATTTGTGGAAATTAACATGGTTCATTATTTTGCTAATGGTTCAATAAGGAAAAGATATGGTACGAGTGTCTTGTGTGTTTGAAGTTGTGTGCTTTGGTTTTGCGCTTTCATTTACAGTCTCCAACATTTGTTTTACATGACTTAGATTTTTTCTCCCATGCCTGGAGAGTCCTGTGAGAATGCCAACCCTTCTCTGGGCAGAAGAATGTCAGTTAATGGTGAGAAGCTGTTGAAGAGAGAAAAACCAAGGGAGTTGATTTTTCCATCTAATTATGACCTCCTACGACACCTGCAGTATGCAACCCATTTTCCCATACCTCTGGTAAGTCGCTTGTCAGTTGGCAAGCTGATCATTTCATTATAGGGTCATTGATTATTCAGCTGCCTGCCTGAGTACTACATATGAAAGAGGTGAGTTTTTTGTATCCACTACCTGCTTTGTTTGTTATGGTTCTTACCACATGTAGCTTATGTGCTCGTGTAGTCTACATTTGTGGTTTCGTACTACTGACATTTAGCATAATTTTCCATATTAATATACTTGTACTAACAGCATCTGAGTCACTGCAAATGATGTCAGTATGTATTTCCCTACTTCAATTTGAAACTCATTTCCTAAGTTGCTTTTATCTGCACTGTATTGTGGTAGGTACTTTTGGCATTGTACAGATGAGTAAGAACTTTTGAGCACAGAAAAGATGAAAAAGATAGGGAGACAAATGTCTATAAAATGACAAGTACCAGAATAAGTGAAATAACTTGAGTAAAAACCCAAGTGTCCACTGAAAAGTGAACTGTTTGCCTTTCCCAGAACTCTTCACTACTCTGAAAGAATAAAGATGGGAGGAGGGGAAAACATCTGGTTTAAAATTGGCTCATGCTTCATAGAAAAGGTCATATATGTGATAGACTTGGATTTCCACTTGTTGACTTTAAGAACTGGATGATAGCACATGGGAAATAGTTGCTGGGAAATTTAGTGTTTGAGTCATAACAAGTGATGTGGTTTATTTTGAAGGGAAACAAGATTAGTTTTCTGCTATATGTTATGAAAATTGGGCCAAAATTTATAAAAAATTAAAAAATTCTTAGGTTCACTATCTTTTTTCGTGGAATTTTATTTTAACTTATTTCAGTGAGTCATTTTCTTTTAATAGAACACTATAATTACTACTATTTTAAAAAAATGTACTTGTGAGGTGCATATTATATTATTTCCTGGATACCTTGGAGGAGCTTTGATCTCTAGGCTAAATAGTTTCTTAAATTTTTTTTATTTTTTTGGTTATTTTTGAATATCCTCTGAAATGACTTTCAAAATCACTACACCCATACATTTTATTTTCTTGTTACAATTAAGAACCCCTTGTTAATTATCCTATGTCTAGGACTATATTGAAAGTAACTAAAATTGTTTCTTTTTCATCGCTGGTTGAATATACCAATATTTTTCATCTGCTACCTGTGGGCATCACTCATTTTCTACATATTGAAACAACTTCACAGTGTATTTAGGGCAGCAGAAGCAGTAGCTTGATATTTTAGATAGACAGATATTTAATTCTTGAAGAATTCATGGGTGAGCTATCATGATGTCTGATTTGTTTTAAAATAGTCAAGATTCCATATTGAAGTCTAGAGTTGAGTTAATGTACTGGTGTTAGTGTCCTGGTTTTGACCAATACATCATGGTACGTAAGGTTTTAGCTCTAGGGCAAACTAGATGGAGAAGATATGGGAACTGTCTGTACTATCTTTTTGCTTTATCTGTAAATTTTAAATTATCCCAAAATTTGTATTTGGAAAAAATAGGTGAAACGAAGGAACTATGGCAGAAATGTAAAATGGCTGAGACTGGTTGAGGGTTCTGTGTGCTTCTCCTGGGTGAGCAGCGCTTTGCAGGTCTCCCTGTGTGTGTGGGTGTGAGAGCAGGGGGCTGCGCCAGCATGTGCTGCTTTTTCTGTTATTGTGAATTCATGTGACCTGTGATGACAAAGCTGTTCCCAGCACTTAAATTCTCGACTGTCCTCTTCCTTAGAGGAAAGAGTGTGAATGATTCCCAGGGACTAAGTCTCCTGATGGATTATGACAGAATCCAGCTGCGATGCGAAATCATAAAAGAGCTGCTAGAAATTTGACATTAGAGGGTAGAATTTTTTAATAGACTCCTATTACCAGTTGTCTAGAAGTGCCTTTCCTGTGAGTGTAATTGAGACTAGACCATCAGAAAAGGGGAAATAAAAGCGTATGCTAGTGAAACTGTGCCATTGTGGATGCTGTAGTGAGTCTGACTCGCCCATTATGCACATGAGGAGAATACAAGAATATGATTTAAAAATAAAAAGTTTGTTTTTTACTGCCCCGCCCCCGCCCCCACTTTGTCTCTAAAATGTGGCTCTAGTGAGTGAAGGCCAAGGAGAGAAGACTAAAAGGCACCTTGACTAAAAGATTCAAAAAAGTAAGCTAGTTTCATATATGCTCTTGTATGCATGATATCTTCATCTGCTCATCAGTAAGACTACGCTCTCAGTGGGCCACCAAGCCCAGGTTCTAGTGTCCAGGCATTCAACCAGCCTCTGCCACAGGTCATTTAGGGTCATTTAGACCCTGTCTGTGTCAGACATGTGATACCGACAGGGCTTCCTGTCATTACCACTAGCCAGCTGGGGTTGGTGCAGTGCCTGCCATGTTAGAGGTATAATGGGCACTTTTTGGGTGCATTTTCTCATGTACTATTCTCCTCAGACTATACATCCTCAGACAGTGTGTAGTAAAGCTATGGGCAGGAGTTGTCCAAGGTTCAGCTGTCAGAAAATAGTTCGTGGCAAAGAGCTAAAAAATGAGTCTGGAATTCAAACTTGTTCTTTCCAGGAACACCATTTCTTTTTCCTTCCTTCTTTCCTTCTTTCCTTCCTTCCTTCTTTTCTTCCCTCTTTCCTTATTTTTCTTTGTCTCTTTCCTTTATTCCCTCCTACCCTCCCTCCTATCCTTTGAGATCATTTATTTATTTATTTATTTTAGTTCTCTTTATTTTATTTATTTATTATTATTATTTTTTTTACTGTACAATATTGTATTGGTTTTGCCACACATCACCATGAATGTGCCACAGGTGTACACATGTTCCCAATCCCGAACCCCCCGAGATCATTTATTTTTATTGAGGTAGTGTTGATTTATAACATTAGAGATGTTTCATGTGTAAACATTTTATTTCTGTTGCGGCATCCCCCACAGCATGCACCACCCAAAACTTAGTTTCCCTTTGTCACCAAACAGCTGATCCCCGTTACCCATGTCACCCTCCTCCTCAGCCCTTCTCCTCTGGTGACCACTGCCCTGTTCTCTGTGTGTACGTGTTTGTTTTCGCTCAAACAACACCATTTCTTAATAATTGTATTACTGATTGTTTTGATGTGGGCTTTTATAATGGAAACAAAAACAATACAAAGTCTTACATATGCTTATCTTAGTCTTTTAGTCTTCCTTCCCTAAATAAGTCTTCATTTAATACCATCTACTGAATCCTTTCTGCTTTACTTGCATTTGAGAGAATTTGATCAATGTGACCCTGAGAGTGGAGTCATGCATACATTACATGGCTGGCCCCCCATAGGGTCAAACGCATCTTTAGGACCTGGGGGGCACACTTCAGCTAAGCTCATGCTGTATTTCTTTCTAATAAGTCCTTGCAATGTGGAGCCAACCCGTCTATTTCAAGACTATTTGACTGGTGCTAGTTTTCCATACCTTTGATGTGAGTACCAAAACAGTAGTTTTAGCAGTTAGTATAACTTAACGACCCCCCCCAACTTGAAAATGTTTTGGGGTGTGTTCTTTCCTGCTACAAATAAATGTAAGAAATCACTTGATTTTTCATTACTACAGTAGAAAAATCTTTATTTATAACCTATAGGTAGAATATAAGGTATGTTCAAAAACCATGCTTTTCTGAGCCTTTTTATAAATAAAAAATTGTAAGCTATTGTGGTAGGACACACTTAGATGTTAAAAATTGGGGCATTGAGCCAAAAAGTTACTGTTTTTAAGTATGGATTAAAAATCAATCAGGCTCAGGTGGTTTCAGGTAAGAAATCACCCTCGCCCCCCCCCCCCCTTTTTTTTTAGTGATCTAAAGGGCTTTAAACTGTGTTGCTAAAGGGCTTTCTGGCAACTCACATAGAGAGTATTTTGCGTATTGCTATCAGAAGTCAGCTCCAGGCATTTAAATGAATACCTAATGAATATTTCAGACTCTGTGTCATAGAACTCATTTAGGTTTTAAGGATATTGCAGGGTTTATATTGGTTCAACAAGACTTTTTAGTTTTTTGGTTTTTTTGTACAGACATTTGTATTAAGGAGCATCAACAACCACAAGAGTACAGTTGGGCTTGTGTTCAGAAACAGTTTCTCAGTAAACTAAGCCACAATTGCCCTCTGCCTGTATTTTTACTTACAGAGGCTCTTTTCTCCCTCCTTCCCAGGAGTTTGTACACTTAATTGTCTAGTAAGGCAAGAAGTTATAGCATGAAAAAAATCCTGTACTTTATGCATTGTTTTCAGACCTTGATTTTTCTTTTTGAGCCTTGGACTCCTTATGGGAAGCAAACGTCTCAGTGATCTTTAATCGGAAAGCTTTTGAGAGATGATAGTACAGGATTGGATCAAAACACAGATTGGACACAGCCAGGAGCAGTGTGGCCTCTTTTGCTTTGAAAAGTGAAATCCTGGTGGAACAGTCAGATATGACCTCTGTCTGGCTGAGGGTGTATGGGATTCGGACAATGTGGTAAGGAACAAAACATATGAGGTAGCCTGTAGTCACCAAAAGTATACTGACGAGGGCTCTCTTCACGTTTGGATAATTTTCATTATCTTTGTTTCTGTAGAGTTGTCGAATTACAAGCAGTTAGATATTAAGATGATGGCTGAGAAATTGAAGAATATTGCTACACTTATGAAATTTGTCAGCAAATGCCAGTTTCTTCCAAACTCATTTTTGAATTCCATGCAGCCCACGTTGGGCTTTTCCTTGATGTCTTTGATGGGAATGATCATGTTTGGCACCATTATAAGAAGGACCATTAGCCACACAACAGCTGATATCATTTTAGCAAACCCAGGTTCTTGTATTCGGTAAATCTTGGAGCTGTATGTCAACTGAAGACAGCGATCGATGCTCACGAATGCTAAGAAGATTATTGATAAGTACATATTAATGTAGATAAGGCAGGCTGTCACTTGGCAGTGGAATATCCTCAGCTTCCAGGGTGCGACACCCAAGTCAACAGTGATTTTCACTGGTAATGCCAGAGTGAGCAGGAAATCAGCTGTAAGCAAATTAATTAAGTATATGCTCACACACCTGTGATTTGTGTTTTTCTGTATGAAAGCCCAGGTTGCAAAACAACTTCCAATAATTCCAGTGAGGAAAACTAAATAAAAGAAATATGTGAATGGCTCCAGGTCTCTGTAAACTGGGCAGAAGGTAGAACTGTTGGTCATCTTCAAGGACAGTAGGGATGATTGTCCAGAAAGAACAAAACAAAGACAAAAAGCTCCAAAGAATCTGTTAAAAAAAAAAAAATGAGAGGGAAGGGAGGTTAGTAATTCAAATTAGAAATTGTTTTCTTCAAACAGAATTATATTTCCGAAACCATGGTCTCAATCACCCTGCTTCTTAGAATTTTATTGGTGAAGTTACTTGATGTGTGGATTGGTGGGAACATCTTCGATTACGAGGAAGGAAGCCTGGGGTTTCCATGGTCTGATTTTGTGATTTTGGGAAATCCCATGTTAGTTGCTGCTAGAAGGGATATTTTTGACTTCACACTTTTGCATCCTGATAGCTTGTTTGTAACCAGTTGGGTTGGAAGTTAGTTTGTAGAGGAAATAAGTGAACTGAATTTCTGAGAAATAGAGGAAACAAAGGTTTGGTTGTGGCTGAGCCTGAATTGCTCTCAATGAGGCTTCCTGGCTTTTGTTTTCATAGGTTGAAAGAACTCTTCATGCTGCAGAAACCTAGGTGGAGAAGGGGAGGTGATAGGGGACAGAAAATTGTACTAAAATCTCAAAGATTTTTATTTAAATAAAAGGCCTTTTGTTGTGTAACCTACCAGAACAGTTTTACAATCAGAATTTCATTTCATTTTTCTTTTTTAACAGAAGTTGTAGGATTAGCATCTGGTCTTTGCCTGATGTTCTGGATTATGATGGTATAGACCTGTCCTGTCTGGTTTGGTAACTTACAGCCACAGATGACCATTAAGCCCTTGAAAAGTGACCAGTCCAAACTGACTTGTGCTGTAAGTGCAAAGTACACACGGGGTCTTAAAAAATATTTAGTATGAAATATTATAAAGAGTAGTTACTACTTGCACTATTCTTACAATATTTTATATTAAATCTTAAAAACCCAGTGTGTACTTTGCATTTACAGCACAAGTCAGTTTGATCTGGTCACATTTCAGAGGCTTAAGGAGTAAAATTGTGTTATTTTATGCATGTAGTGCAACAGTTAGTAAAATGTGTCAGTAATTTTTATATTGAGCATATATGGAAATGATATTTTTGATACATTAGGTTAACTGTATTATTAAAATTAATTTCTCCTACTTTTGCTTTTTTAAGTGTAGCTGCAAGATAGTTTTAAAATAGCTTTGTGGTTTGCTTTATATTTCTCTTGAACATTGCTTGCGTAGATGTTTCCTTGTCAGTGTTGGCAAGAAGTTTGACCAAGTTTATATTTTAAAGGCTTCTCGGAGAGGGCAATGGCACCCCACTCCAGTACTCTTGCCTGGAAAATCCCATGGACGGAGGAGCCTGGAAGGCTGCAGTCCGTGGGGTTGCTGAGGGTCGCACACGACTGAGCAACTTCACTTTGACTTTTCACTTTCATGCATTGGAGAAGGAAATGGCAACCCACTCCAGTGTTCTTGCCTGGAGAATCCAGGGACGAGGAAGCCTGGTTGGCTGCCATCTATGGGGTCGCAAAGCGTGACATGACTGAAGCGACTTAGCAGCAGCAGCAGGGCAAGGGTATATGATTTTGGTTACAAAGTTATCAGAAGAGAAGCTCAGTTATATATATATATTACAGATAGATGTATCAAAACATCTAACTTTAGCACTTGAGGGTTTTTTTTTCTTCTTTCATTGTGGGTTTCAAGGCAGTGAAGGCCAAGTGTGTAAGTCCTGCCCTGGTAACCATTGTGATCATCTCTGATAGTGACAGAGTCTTGTCGTGTTCCCTCCATATCTGAAATATTAGATGATGTATAGCGTAAGTTAAACAAACTAGGCTTCATAAACTCAGGCTCTTTGGGCTGTGGCACCCTCCTCATGAATATTATATAATTTCCTTCCTTTGATTTATTGATCAGAAGGTTTTGTGTTTTAGCAAGAAAAAATTCATGTGCAGCTTTTAAAAATAGCAACCAGTAACTTTAGGGGCTAAGAAGGCCACTTCTCTGAAACATCCTTTTAAAAACACAAAAACTTTAGAAGCTTTTTTGAATCTTTAATTCTCCTAATTATTTAATGATCCATTGGGTACATCTTGGGGTGAAACAATATGTAAGTGGATGGATAAGGCAGATGTATATAAAGCTTTCTAAACTAAAGGGACATTTAAAGAGCGTACATGTTTTTCCCATTTCCCTACTTGAGATAGGACTTGAGAGTTCAGGAATAACATCATTCTGTAGTAAACTCAGTGATAGTCGTCAAACACATTCTTTGTATCTGGTACCATGCCAAATAGTTTACATATACTGATTTAACCTTTTATTATTTCTATCATATAGATGTTGTTTCCCTTACCTTTTTTAAATGGGGGTATGGAGGTACCATATAAAACTAAAAACAGAGCTACCATGTTATCCAGTGAGCCCATATATTGGGTATATACTCCGAGAAAACCACGATTCAGAAAGACACATGCACCCCAGTGCTGGCTGCAGCACTGTTTACGTAGCCAGGACCTGGAGCAACCTAAATGTCCACTGGCAGATGAATGGATAAGGAAGATGTGGTACATATATACAGTGGAATATTACTTGGCTATAAAAAGGAACAAAATTAGGTCATTTGTATCCGTGTTTTATAGATGAGAAAACTGAGGCACCATGAGGTTGAGTAGCACTTGAGGTTGTATAGCTGGTAAACTATAGAGTGAGGATTCCCAGCCAGTCTGATCTTAGAAGCCATGTTCAAAACCACTTTGAAACTGTGTCTCAGTAATGATAATAATAATAATAATAATGGTGGTTATTGTTATTATTTTGAGTAATAATGTTTATTGGAGTATACTTGATTTACAGTGTTCTGCTAATTTTAGTTGTACAGCAAATATATATCGACTCTTTTTTAGATTTTTTTTTTTTTCTAACCTGTGTAAGTCCTTACAGAGTATTAAAGTTCCCTATGCTTACAGTAGGTCCTTATTAGTTATCTATTTTATATACAGTACTCTTGCCTGGAAAATCCCATGGACAGAGGAGCCTGGTAGGCTGCAGTCCATGGGGTCGCGAAGAGTCAGACACGACTGAGCGACTTCACTTTCACTTTCATGCATTGGAGAAGGAAATGGCAACCCACTCCAGTGTTCTTGCCTGGAGAATCCCAGGGACGGGCGAGCCCGGTGGGCTGCCATCTATGGGGTTGCACAGAGTCAGACACGAGTGAAGCGACTTAGCAGCAGCAGTGTGTTTATGTCAATCCATTCTCCCAGTTTATCCCCCCCACCTTTACCCTTGGTAACCGTAGTTTGTTTTATACATCTGTGACTCTTTGTGTTTTATTAAATAGGTTCATTTGTACCATTATTTTTAGATTCCAAATATAAGTGGTATCATATGATACTTGTCTTATTTTTATTATAATATCACACCTTTACTAAGTGCTTACTATTGTCAGGAACTATAGTCTAAAAATTTTCATGTAAAACAGCAGAAATAAAATATTCATTCTTAATTTTCCCCCTAAATACTAATAATGACATTTAGGCTCTGTGTGTTTTGATGTTTCATTTTACAATAGATATATTTAAAAAAATTTTCGGTTCTATCTTTAAGCCTAAACCTTCTTTTCTTTCAGAATTCCTGTTTGTAGTCTCTCCATGTCATCTGCACTGTCTTCCTCCTAACTCTGTAGTTTGGTTGGTGGGACCCTTGCTGTTCTGGGAGCACTTCCTTCCTCCCTTGATGCAGGGAACCCTTATTTATAACATTTGGTCCAGTCCCTGGGTTTGAGGACACTGAGGTCTGGCACCTGGGTGTTGGCCAGGATTTCCTGGCTTGTTGGAGCAGACTAGCGTCCCACCTTGTTGATCATTTTCTAGGCTCTCTGCCTTTATCCTTCCCAGCCCCCATCCTGCCTATCTTAAATGCCTAAAGGAAGCCCTTCAGATCTGAAGTCTGTTCTAGGTTTTACTGACATCCTTATTACTTGACTTTTGCTAATAACCATTTATTTATTAACCATTTATTCTGAACATTCTTTTGTTCTCTGGGTCAAAAGCTAGTGTCAGTGTAGATGAACTGTCACCTCCCACCTTTGCTCATTGTTTCTTTACATAGGTGCTAGGATTTTGGCCTAGGCTTTTATATTTCAAATGTTACATTAAGATCGTAACATATAATGCATTTCTTTGAGTGCCCTTATCGCTCATACAGTAAAGTCTCATTTTATAGATGACTATGTGGTAAAAAGAGGATTAGAGAATTAATTTTGACCAGTTAGCGTACTGTGTATCTGGAACTGACCAGCGGTGGGTAATTTATTTAAAAATAATTACAATGTAACTGTTCACTCCATAGTGCTTGAGAATCAGGCAGGGCCTCCCAGTTGTTTTTCTTGAACCTCCGGCTAGCTTGCAATGAAGCCTAAACTTCTCATTGAAAATTTTTGGTCATATCAAAAATTTAACAGTTGTTAAATTATACTGTAATAGCATTCTGTGTTTTCCATCATGAATTTGAAAACTAAGTGCTCAGTGAATTTTTAACCAATGATTGTCTATGGACGTCTGAGGTGCCCATGTGTATTCCAGCAAAATCAAGAAGAGATTTCTAGTGTTTCCTTTGTTTGAGAGTGCCCATTGCTTAGACCCTCAAGAGATAACTCATTAGTTGTTCTTTACAGAAGTCACAATGGAATTTTCTAGAAATTACCTATCGTAGTGTTTGTAGAGCCCTGTTGTGCCCTGTGGTGAAGAACTACAACATAGCCTTCATCCATCCAGTTTTAAAATTGAGTTACTGACTAGTTACGCTTTCCCATCAGGAAGTAGTAGTCAGTGTTGTGTGAATTAAGCTGTCTTTCTGAAAGGGATGGACGAGGTCTTCAGGTAGAAGAAAATTACAGTGTAGTTCACACTGAGAATCTATTTGGAGTTTAATAATTGGTGCCTTCTTGCACAGCAACCTTATTACATGTTGGCATTTTCAGCTCACATGGTTTAAGCACTGAAAATCATAGATTTCCCTGCCATGTAAAGACACTGAATATATTAAGTATTTAGGAAGACATACCTGGAGGTGTATTCTCTGTGCTTCAGCGGGCCTTGCTCCAAGTCTTCAGAGAAACATGAGCTGTTTGGCTAGCTTCAGTGGTAGTAGGCCCGCAGCAGGGCTGCCGGCTGCACTAAAAATTTCCTTTCCTTTTTGTGTGGTTTTAAAATGTTGCATATTGACGTAGATGAAACTGTGGTTTGCAACTAGTTTAACTGTATTTTTTTCTTTTCTTTAAAAAAATTTTTTTTTTTTACCTTTATGAAAGCCTCCTCAAGAAGTGCTTTTCAATTTTGTACAAGGTTTCTTCAACAATTAAAATTTGTTTGTTGTTGTAGAGGAAAGATCTTTATTCATCTGTTGTAATACCTATGTTTTTTTGTAATCACCCAAGCTGTGTTTTTCATCATAACAGTTTTAAAGAATGCGAATTTTTGTGTCTTGAATGGTGTTATGAGTTAGAGATACCAGATGTTTAAGCAGAATTTCTTTAGTATACATACTGACACTCATCAGCTTTCAAAATATGATTTAAAAAATTGTTGCAATTTTAATACTGCTGTGAGACATCTGCTAACATACAAAAATATGTGATTTAAGAGAGTCTGATACAGTGTATTTTTAAATTTATCTTCATTTTTGTTCATTTTAGAAGAATTTGGAAACATAAGAGGAAAATCATTATGTACAGAGATAATCACAGTTAACATTTTTGCTACATTTTCTGGCTTTGTTTATTTATTTTAATTACTTAAAACTTTTTTTAGCTGTGCTAGGTCTTTGTTGCTGTGTGCAGGCTTTCTGTAGCTGCAGTAAACGAGTATTTTCTAGTTGCCATTCATGCACTTCTGATCGGGGTGGTTTCTGTTGTGGAGCACTAGCTCTAGGGTGTGCCAGCTTCAGTAGTTGCAGCATGTGGGCTCAGTAGTTGTGGCACACAGGGTTTATTAATTACCTTGTGGCATGTGCAAACTTCCTAAACCAAGGATAGAACCCATGCCCCCTGCACTGGCAGGCGGATTCTTAATCACTGGACTACCAGTGGTGATGTCTGATATATACATTCTAACATTTTTCTGAGGATGCTCACATAATCTCACATCATCTCACAGAGGATGAAATGGAGGGATGGCATCACCGACTCAATGGACATCAGTTTGAGCAGACTCAGGTAGATAGCGAAGGACAGAGAAGCCTGGCATGCTGCAGTTCATGGGGTTGCAAAGAGTCGGACACAGCTTAGTGACTGAACAACAGCATGCCCACATAAAAATGTTGCTGTGTTGTGCACACTGTTTTATAGTTGGTAATCTTTTTATTCAAAAATGTATTGGACCCGTTTTTCTAAGTTATGAGAGTAAACCTGCAATGTACTTTTGTCAGTTTGGCCACAATGGCATAATGAATTGAGACAGGTACTTAGTAATTAATAACTTGTATGAAAAAGGACCCTCTGGTGTGCATTTAAATTAGATAAATATTTCTTTGTCCTTTGAGTAAGTTGTGTGGGCCAAAGGTGATTTGTCAGGGCAGATCATTGCCTGATCATTGGGGTGGGGTCTGGTGTTTCTGTTGCTTCATTGACCTGGCAGGTACTTTGGTTTTATCTCTTTTTCTCCTAGTAATTCTTAGTTTTCTAAATTATAGTCAGAAGCAGCTTTGCTAGGATCTAAAATGGATTCCTTTGGTATTCACTCTTCAAAAGAAAAATCTCTAAAAGACTAAATGAGAACTGTCAAGCTGGAGGGAATTTAAGGTGGATCTAGGGAACTTTTGAAAACAGCAGTAAGGACTCTTATGATCACACTGTACATTGGTTTCAGATATACTGGTGGTCTTTCAAATTCAGGTAGTTACCATCATTTTGCAAAAGAATAATTTTTTACATATATTGACTTAGAAATTAGTGGGGAAATGTGCCAATCTTTCTGAAACTTTGTATTTGATTTGGGTTAGGAACCAGTGTTTGGAGAAGGCAATGGCACCCCACTCCAGTACTCTTGCCTGGAAAACCCCATGGACGGAGGAGCCTGGTAGGCTGCAATCCATGGGGTTGCGAAGAGTCGGACACAACTGAGCGACTTCACTTTGACTTTTCACTTTCATGCATTGGAGAAGGAAATGGCAACCCACTCCAGTGTTCTTGCCTGGAGAATCCCAGGGACAGAGGAGCCTGGTGGGCTGCCATCTATGGGGTCACACAGAGTCAGACACGACTGAAGCGACTTAGCAGCAGCAGCAGGAACCAGTGTTAACTTTCATAATACGAAATGCTCTCTCTCTTTTAAGACAATGATATATGCATCATTACTGGCTAGGACTCACTGAAAAATACAGTTGTATTTTGTACGAGTCAAGTCAAGTGAGCAGTTATGATTAGGGTTTACACTCACTGGAGGATGGCAAAGGTGAGATGGAAAGAACTGGATGAGATACAGGTGGCTGCCAACTGAGTGGGGACTGGTTTTAAAATATGGTGTGAAGAAACATTGGAGTCAAAGGTTTTTGGTAAAGTTTATCTTTTTTTTAGTTAGGCATAGTCATATGTGTACTTCCCTCTTCACTTTGGGTATAGATAAAATTAAGAAATATATAGAACTGTTTGTGTGTGTGTGCACATGTGTGTGTCTGGGTTGCCAAGTATAAAAGAGCTGAAGTCCCTTAGTTCTCCATGTTCTATTTCCTTTTGGGAATAATGAGGAACCAGTCTTTTAATCTGGAAAAGGGCATGGCAACCCACCCCAGTTTTCTTGCCTGGAGAATCCCATGGACAGAGGAGCCTGGCGGGCTACAGTCCATGGGGTCACAAGGAGTCGGACACGACTGAAGTGACTAATAAAACACACAGTCTTTAACAGTGAAACTGAACATGTTCTTCCTCATTCCTGACCGTGAGCTTGAGGCAGCCTGGAGTTTTGTGGAAGTTTCTTCACAGTGTAAGAAGCATTCTTTTTTGGCCTGCTGTCCACTGTTGTTTTTGTCTTTAACACTAGTTCCATTTGAATTTCCATAAATCACTTCTTTTTGTTTCATTAAGGACAAATGCGTGTCAGTGGGTATTTTCTTAGCGTTCTAGGAAATTGCGCATCATCACTAACCCAGTATTTCAGAAACCCAAGTGGGAAGAAGTGAGGGGAAGTTGTTTTTCCCCTACCTCGGTTGTGGCAATACTTTTTATTTAAGAAATGACGAAGCATTTACTTTAATGAGTATTTTGTATGTTTAAAAATTGAAAATAAATTGCCCCATGAATTGACAAAAAAGATCTTTTTGTAGTCTCTCCTTTATCCACACAAATGATAGTTTTGATCTTATTGAATGCAAGTACCAAACAACTGTATTTCAATAGAAGCATCATTTTTAATGTGTAACATTGTTAAAATTTGCTTTTCAAACATAGCATGGTAGCCTTTGGAATTAATAAGAAAGGAAAAAGAAAAAGATTGTTGGGGTAGGTAGCCACTGTCACAGCCAGGAACACACGTTTGTGAATTTATTTTCTTTGAAGGAATCTGTAAAATAGAGGAGCTTCTTCTCTTTACAGATGGGGACACTAGGACATGAGGGAAACTGAGGCCTTGCTCAAAGCTGCCAGTTAGACCCCGGTGTTCCCCAGCACTGAATTATTCTAGTTCAAATGAAAGTGTTAGATGGAAAATGTGGTTACCAGGCTGCCAGGTCAGTTGTATCCCCCTCCTCCCACCTGCAAACACACACACACATTTAGTGTTTACAACTGTTTGAACTTTAGTGCCAGGTCAAAGAAAGAGGCTACCAGGTCAGTCATATCCCCCCCTCCCATCTGCAAAGCCACACACATTTAGTGTTTACAACTGTTTACAAGTGTTTAGTGCCACTGGCACCTTTGTGCCACACTTTCCTCATGGAGTTTGCAACTTGAGATGTTGACAGCTCAAAATAGTTTGCATCCTGAAGTTTTTAGATGATCTTCAGGCAGGGGCTGTAATTTGGTTAACAAATGCCTGTATCTGGAGCATTTCTCCAGCAGCTTCTGTTGCTCCAAGTCACCCTTCTCTCTGGAGTCCTTGTGCTTTAGGTTTGCATTTTGAAAGTGTTTTTAAAAGGTGGATAATCCCCTTTCCCAGCTGAATTAGTCCAAAGACATTCTTTCCTAACTCTCAGATTGGTAGCTTTAGATCTGACAGTGACATGTGATTAGACAGAGTAGTTTTAAAGTAAGATTTAGATGGAGAACTGCTGACAGGTTACCGGTGCTTTCTGCATTGTTTATATCCTGCTTCAGTTTTCCCTTTTTAATGAAGTGAAGGGTAAAAATTTGGGGATATTTTGAAGATGGAGGTGTTTTGCACCTTCTTAAAATGTGAATTTGATTGTAGGGGTGGCTGAGTCTATTGTCATTCCCCTGTCTGGTGCTTTTGATTTTCTGCCTTTTTATTGGCTGCACAGTGTTATCAATATGTGATTCATCTCATCTTTCAGTTGGGAGGTGTGGCTGTGGTATTTGGTCCATGGTTATCAAATAATTAATAGCTGGGGACGTCCCTTAAAAAGAACTTTTAAAGGTTATCTTGTGTCTTTTTAGTCACTGAAGTCCCCCCCAACCCCCGCTTGAGTATGATACGATCCATTTCTGTGCAGTTTGAGTAACAAGTTTTTAAAGTGCTGGATATATTTGATGAACACTGTTGTTAATTTTCAGAAGTATTTTAGAGCAATTCTCCCTTGCCCTTGCTATGTGAATCTTTGTTTTTTGGTCAAGTGGTTAAGAAAAATTCTAATAACTATTTCTTGACTACAGGCTGCCTCCTTAGCTTCCATTCTCCAAAAAGTGTTCGTTGCTTTTAGAATGTCACAGGATAGAAGGCATGGTAAGGACAAGACAGGATTGAGGGGTTGCAGGTGGACTGTGGGCTGTCAGAGCCTGTGGGAATTCAGGAAGTGGTCTTTTGACCAAAGGAGGTGGAGAGCTGCTTCTGAGAAGTGAGGGAGCGGAGGTAGGCTGGGGGAAAGATGCACGCAGCTGGGTTGTGGTGTGGGGAGGGTGTTTGGGGCTATCAGTCTGGGTGCATAGAGCATGTGTGTGTGTGTGTGCAGGATCCGTGTGAGGAAAAGACTGAGACCACATCTCGGTGCCCTCTGGTCCATCTTGGTTGCTTTAGTTAGTAAGCGGAGAGCTCAGGAAAGTTGTGTGAGGAGAGGTCAGTTCAGTAGGACCAGGTGAGTCTGCGGGCATTGGAGTATGTTAGGTTGGATTGAGAGGAGAAGTGGAAGACCAAATCCAGTTTGAGGGGTCTCACAGTCTTATTAGGTGAGAAGCAGTGAGGATCTGGAATTGGCCCAGAAGAGATGGGCAGTTGGGAACAACTGTAGAGGTGAAATCGCTGAGGAATGGGCCTGGCGGGATGCAGACTGTGGTCTTAGTTCTGGGGTGGGAAGTCTGAGCAGAGAATCTGGTTTAGCAGGTAGAAAGACAAGTTTGGTTTATTGACTTACTGTGTTTTTAATGTTACCCTATTATCTGATATAGCATAATTTGCTTTTTATTTTATCCCTTTTCATTTTGCTACCACAAAAGAAGAGCAGGTAACTTCCTCTTATTAGTTAAAACTAACACCATGGAAGGTGACTGGCAAAATAGTACAAACTTAGGCCTGTTCCATCAGCTGCGGCCCTGGCACCCGCCCTTTAATGGAACCCATACCCACAACTGTGGACATTCAAGTCCGTCAGCCAACAAATCTCTTATATGGCACAAGCCTAATTTTAGTTTTTTAGTGGGGTCACTTACAAATGATAAAACCTTTCCATGTTAGCGTCACCTAAAAGATTAATCTAGAGACTCTGGAAAACACCCTTAAACTAAGCTTTTTTTCCACTTAAAGTTGATAGGAAGTTTGTGCCATTATTTCTCTATCCTGTCCTTTGTCCTGTTGCTACTACCTATATGTTTTGACTATGGAGAAAAAATAAACTTTATTAGTACAGAAAATATCCATGACATCAACAGATGTCATACAAATTATAAACATAACAGAGCATCTGCCCAGAATGACATGGGATTTCCTCTGGGTAACAGCGCTGTGAGGGTTTGTGTGTTGGGGCAGGAAAGATCTAATACTCTGTGGTTTTTAATAGTAAAAGCTGCTACTTCCTTTTGCCACCTCTTCTCTGCAAGATTTCAGTGACATATGGATCACTACTTTATGGCAGGACATCCTCCTGATAGCTTACGGTGAACTGTATCAGATTCGTGATCTCTGAAGAAGATTTAACTTCGGGACCAGGGACCAGCCTTGATCAGTCAAGAGCTTTTGTATAGCAGAGTTTTATTAGAGTATAAAATGGGACAGAGAAAGGTTCTGACATAGACATCTGAAGGGGGACGGAGAGTGCCCTCCCTTGCTAGTTTTAGCAAGCTGTTTGATGTCGGTTAGAAAGCTATCAATCAATCAAGAGAAACACTTCAAGGCTGACTGAGTTTCACCTGGCCCCTCTCCCACAATATGCATTTTTGAGATAGGATGGCACAGGTGTGTTGTCCCCAGCCGTAAAACAATTGATATGAATAGTGGTTTGTTGAGCTGTTATCAGCCAAAAGTTAATTTTAGGTGGAACCAGTTTGACGAAAGGTAGATTCTAAAGCAAATACATAGTTTCATTAACATGACTTAAGAAAACATTTCCATAAGAAAAAAGCATTGGTTAGCCCAAGTTTTGAGAAAAATTAAGTTCAAGTGGAACCAGGTATCGTCATGGCAACATAGAATTTTAAGAGAAAAAAATCTGACACTTGTAGTTTGTTTCCTCCTGGCGATTAAGGGAGAGATTAAAAAATGTCTGACACTTGCAGCCTGTTTCCTCTAGTTGAAGACCCCTTGCTTTCCTGCCTGTTAACCTCTCACTCCTGAAAGAAGCACTTTAACAAAACGTAGCTTGTGTTTGCCATAAGCCAGTTTTCAAAATGCTTTATTTCATAGCACTGCTTGTACAAGTGATTAAATGTTTTTTTTTTAGCTGCAGCAAATATGTATTAGAAATCTTGTTTGTAAACTAGAACATATTACACAAAATAATTTAAAAACTAGTACTGACCTCAGAAGTTTATGGATTAATCCACTTTTGCTGTTGCTCTATTTTTTTTTTTTAATTGTAGCCGTGGACCTTTAAGTTTCTTTAAAAAATGCTCGTTGCTTTTATTTGCCTAACTTTTCAATATTTGAATAAACTCCTTATGATTGACTTTTGATAAATTTCTTACGGAAATTCCTCTTGCTAAAAAAGTCTTAAATGATCTTCAAAAGTTAAATCCAAAGATTTGTTTGTAGTCTTGATCTGAATTTTTTTCCTCAGTTTTTAAATTGAAGGGTAATTGTCTCATAGTATTATTGGTTTCTGGTGTACAGCATAGTGATTACTTTTATACATTACAAGAGGATCACCTTGATATGTCTGGTTTCCATCTGTCGCCAATGAAGGTGAAAAGTGAAAGTGAAGTTGTGCAGTCGTGTCCAGCTCTTTGCAACCCCATGGACTGTAGCCTACCAGGCTCCTCTGTCCATGGAATTTTCCAGGCAAGAGTACTGGAGTAGGTTGCCATTTTCTTCTCCAAGTGATCTTCCTGACCCAGGGATGGAACCTAGGTCTCCTGCATTGCAGGCAATTCTTTACCAGCTGAGCCACAAGAGAAACCCATATTATGATTAATTTCTCTGTTGTACATTACATTCACATACCATGATTTATTTACCGTATAACTGAAGTTTGTTGCTTCTTTGATCCCTTACTTGTTTCACTACTTCCTCTCCTCTGACTACCACCAGTTTGTTCTTGGTATATATGTCTGTCTGTGTGTGTGTATAGGTATGTGTGTATCTCACGTCTTCTTTATGCATTCATCTATTGATGGGCACTTAGGTTGCTTCCGTGTCTTGACTATTGCAAATAAGGTTGAAGTGAACATAGGGATGCACGTATCTTTTAGAATAAGTGTTTTTGTTTTTTTAGTGAAAAATTCTGAGAAGTATAATTTCTGATAGTTCTATTTTTAATTTTTTTGAGGAGCTTCCTTACTGTTTTCCATAGTGGCATTACCCATTTACATTACCACTGATAGTGCCTGGCTTTTTTGCTTTGTTGTTTATTTCCTTTGCTGTACAAAAGTTTTTTAGTTTGATGCAGTTTGTTTGCTTTTGCTTTTGTTTCCCTTGCCTGAAACATATCCAGAAAAATTGCTACAACCATTGCCAAACAGTGTACTGCCTGTGTTTTCTTCTAAAAGTTTTATGCCTTCAAATCTTAGATTTCAGTGTTTTATCCATTTGAGTTTATTTTTTTATATGGTATTAGAAAATAGTCCAGTTTCTTTCTTCTGCATATAGCTGCCCAGTTTTCTCAACACCATTGACTGAAGAGGCTGTCTTTTCTCCATTGTATATTCTTGCCTCCTTTTTATAGATTAATTGATTGTGTGCGTATGGGTTCATTTTTGGGCCCTTTGTTCTAATCCATTGATCTATATGTCTGTGTTTGTGCCAGTACCATCCTGTTTTGATTAGTATAGGTTTGTAGTATAGTTTGAAATCAGGGAGTGTGATGCCTCCAGCTTTGGTATCCTTTCTCAAGCTTATCTTGGCTTTTCAGAGGCCTTTGTATTTTCATTTAAACTTTAGAATTACTTGATCTAGTTCTGTAAACAATGCCATTGATATTTTAATAGGGATGCATTGAACCTTTAGATTGCCTTAGATAGTATGATCATGTTAGCAGTGTTAATTCTTCCAGTTTGTGAGTACCATACATCTTTCCATTTGTTTGTGTTTTCTTCAGTGTCTTACAGTTTTCCATGTTAGGTCTTTTACTTTACAAATTCTGATTTGCAGTAGCTGTTATTCAACTCTTGCTTCACCTATCCTTATTTGAATTGCATATTGCTTCCTGAAAAATACTGCCTTTCATATTTCCAATTTGCTTAGCCACAGTGGTTACAGAGGCATTACTTGGTAGTTCCTATCTTCTTTTATACTTTCAGTTTCTCCTGGTGCTGCAGTAGGGGCATGTTAAACATAAGTATGTAATAATTTGCCCTGAAAAATGGAAACTGAATAAAAACAAGCTACTTTCTTTTGCAGATATATTTAGCCAGATAAATGCTATGGCAAGCTTAGTTTTGCTGGGCATGCTTATGAAAGAATTGTGATTTGTTCTTTTTGGAAGAGAATATTTGACCCAGAGTTGGGAGCAGAGAGTAGAAGATGGATACAGAGTGTGAAGACCTTCCCAGATCTTCCTCAGTTTAATATGTGCCTTCTCACTTTTGTCTAAAATTTGATGAGGTTCTAGAACATAGAAATACTTATTTTGAAAAGTCGTTGGCAAATAGGATTTCAAAAGTACTCTGTGTAACTCTAACCTGGGTATTGCTATGCCTTATTTCTGTGTCTTTTATTAGCATGTGTGATCCAGTGTACTAAAGAAACCACCCATGTCTTGACTAAGGAAATCTAGTACTGTTTTTTAATATCTTGACTATTAAGGAAAAATTGACACTATGAAAAATATTTTTATTAGTACATATATGATAGGGTTTGAAAAAAATATATAAACATGACATACAAAAATGTTTGAGAAGAACATTTGAAAATTGGGCTAAATATCTTCAGGCAAGTTAATAGCAAGGAAAGAATTTAGCTTTGATAACTCAGAAAGCCAGCAGCCATATCCTATATCTGCACATACAAAATTTTTTTTCATAAAATGCAATATGTTAATTTTCATTTTGTGTGTAATTTATCACTCATAAAGTTTAGATTTTCTTTTTTATGAAGTCCAGTTGCTTTCTACGAAAGCTGTTTCTTTCTACTCCTAGAGAATGATGTATGTTGCCAGCCTGGGGGGTGTTTGTGTGCATATGCCTTTTCCCCAGTCAGCCTATATATATTTCTGTCCATACCATTGAGCACAGGAAGTTGCTTGCAACCCATGCCACTACCTAGATTCTCTCTGTAGAGTTCACTTAAACATATTCTAAGACCTGAACCCCAGGCTCATTAAGTGGCTTAGCTAATCTTCATATAAAGAATTTAAAAGTTACCTTATCCTCAAAATGCTATCAGAGAAAAATTACACTTTTTGCTGCAGCGTACAGAATTTATATCTGCTTTCCTTTGAAGTGTGATGAAATAAATCAGTTGGGGATTTCTTAAGTAATTTTCTCAGTGTCTGCTTACCCAGGTTCTTCAAATCAGAGAAAACTTGACTTTTTCACTACAAACTGGCTTCTAAGTCTACTATATCAACTCTGCCTGCTTTTACATTGGTCTTTACTGACCTTGTTGAAAAAAATTGTATAGCTTGATCCTTGTTTTTAGAAGACACACCTGTGAATTGTCTTTATTGCTTCCTATGTATTTGCTGTTTAAAGTTCTGTATCAGCTGACCAGACTACTGATTATACTTTTAAACCTTCTGTTTTGAGGAGATAAGATTAAATAATATATTATTTTTTTTGATGTTACAAAAGATGCATGGAAACTTACCTGTTAACTTTATTATTCCACTAAATTGAATAGTAATGCCTAGAGTTGATACTATTGTGGACATGTGTATTCATTTTGTTTTGTTATAGAATTGAAGATAACAGTGTGCCTGCATGAAATTTATTTGAAAGGAGGTGGGAATTCACAAAGTATCTGTACTTTCTTGAATTATATTTTCCCTTTTGGTTTTGGAAGTTTCTGAGTCATGCTGAGTTTTTAATGGGATATGAATTTCTTACACAAGACCTCTCTAAATGGCTGGCATAGAAAGAAATAAATAATGGGGTCCAGGCATACGTTTGCAGCTGACAGTAGCAGAGAGAATTCTTTCACATAGAACAGGATTTGTTTTGACTGGCAGCTGTAATGAGCTTCTGTTTGGCTCTGTGTATAGGGGATTCTGGCAATGTGGTAAGGTACAAAGCAGATAAAAAACACGAACATAATGCTGAATATATTACGGCTAGATTTCTTCTTGACCGATATGGAATTCTTTCTGGACTTGAGGTGGGACTTAAAGATCTTCTTTGTGATAGCAGTGTAGAAGATGATTAAGGAAAGAAACACAATCCAGAAGATGCCCACAAAGATGTAGCTGGAGGCTTTGTGCCACCTGAGGCCCAGGTCACTCTTAAGGTCCATACATTTCACGCGTGTGGCCTCTGTGACACTCCGATTGGTCAGGATCATGTTGGGAAGGGCGATGAGCAGTGTGAGGCTCCACACCAGTACTGACAGGAGTTTGCTGTAGCTTATGGACTGGATGAAAGAAGTCAAGAGAGGCTTCACAATTTTATAATATCTGTCAAAGCCAATGAGCCCAAAGAACACGATGCTGACGTACATGTTGATGTAGAAGAGCACAGCCGAGACCCTGCACACGAAGACTTGTACCTGCCAGAGGCCCAGGCCCAAGTCCCCCAGGATCTTGAAGGGAAAAGTCAGGCTCATCAGGAAGTCGGCAATGACAATATTCTTGAGATAGACGATGAAACTCTTGGAGCTAGGCACGTAGAAGAACACCCACCCTGACACGCCGTTGAGCAGGATGCCGGCCACAAAGACCACGAAGTACAGCATGGGGATGATCTGCTTGGTGATGAGGGCGTTCGAGGGGCAGGACCCCTCTGCAGGTGGGGCGGTGGTGGCGTTCATGGTCTGCTAACTTCCTAAGGTGTGGCCTGCAAGGTGATGTGAAAGAGTCAGTCAAAGGGCACTCACGACCTCTGAGTCGTTTGCTGAGAAACAAACCAGAGGGCAATAGATATAACCAAGTAAGTAAGTAAGTGTTAGTCGCCCAGTCTGCCCAACTCTTTGTGATCCCATGGACTGTGGCCCACCAGGCTCCTCTGTCCATGAGGTTTTCCAGGCAAGGATAGGATATAATAAACCCCAGCAAGAATTAACCAAGCCCAGCAAATTCTGGAAGCTACGTTTGTGCTGTATTTATTAGGTACCTGTCCCTTCCTCCCTTTCACCTTCTCTTCTTTCCTTTAGAAAAGGGAAGAATCGAGTAGACAGGTAACAGGAAGGAAACATTAGAGAAGCAGCAGGCCAGCCTGAGAACTGAGGTAATCATGGAGACCAGCATTTCCCTCAAATGATAGGGGTTCCTGTAAAACTCCAGAGTTCTGGGAGTACTCATTTAAATGTAGCCTCTGAGGTAATAAAGCTACAAAAACAGTGTCTGTTTCATAGTAGGTTTAAGAGCTGTTGTTACAGACCCTACTTTTGAGAAGTGAAGTCGCTCAGTCGTGTCCGACTCTTCGCGACCCCGTGGACTGTAGCCCACCAGGTTCCTCTGTCCATGGGATTCTTCAGGCAAGAATACTAGAGTGGGTTGCCATTTCCTTCTCCACTTTTGAGAAAGCCCACCCTATGTATATTTTGGACACAGGACCATGTCTTACAAGCATACACAGCCACATGTAACTGGTATTTTTGGTATAGGATTATGGGTACCTTTCAAAGTTGAGATATTCTGTGTCTTTTCCCGTTTAGAAGCTGATTTGCAATACTTTTATAAATTAGTAAACACAAAAATGATAGAAGTACCTTAAACATTCTGAGAAATGTTCCCCAAAATACATTCTAGTCTGTATTGTCCAATATGGTAGACAATAGCCATGTGTGGCTATAGAGGACTTGAAATGCGGCCAGTCCAGATTGAAATATGATGTAAAAATGCACAATGAATTTTGCAGACTTAGTATGAAAAAAATTATGTAAAATGTCTCAGTATTTTTAATATTTATTACATGTTGAGATATTTTGAAATATCCCATTCAATAAAATATATTATCAATCTTAATTTCACTTAATTTTACTTATTTTAAAGAATATGGCTACTAGAAAATTTAAAGTTACATATATGGCACTCATCATATTTTTATTGAGCAGCACTGTCCTGGGTATTACCCAGAACCTTCTTTTGTTAGGGAATCTTGTGTAGTCTTCACAGATATTGGACATAATGGTTTATGGCACAAGGAAGATGAGTGAGGAGTTTTTTGAAAGATTATTTGATGTATCAAAGAAAATGTCTGCTGCCCATCTTATCTATAATGGCAACATCCTGTTTAACCCTTCATTCTTGCCCTCAGGATAAAGTTCTTTAACTCTTAAAGAACTTTAACTCTTAACTCCTTCTTGGTCTTGTCGTGACTAATTCTACCTCCAGCAATGAGCTCCTGCTGTTCTGAATCCTACCTTGTAGGCTCCATGATTTCTCTCACCTTGAATCTTTGCACAAACTTTCATTTGTGTGGAAGACTCTTCCGCTACCTTCTTGGTTGGCTAACTTCTCATCATCCTTTCCTAAAGAAAGCTGTGACTTTCTTTAGGGCACTTTGCCACCTTGAGCCTTGGTTGGGGTGGATCGAGCGTGAGGTCCCTTGTACGTGAGCTCATAGTTTTGTGCCTTTCTTCTATCACAGCACTCGTCTCTTTACGTGTTTGTTTTTTGTTTCCTCTACAGTTATAAGCTTTTTCAGGGTGAAAGGGATCATGTCTTTTTTTTTTTTTTTTAACCATTGTATTCCTAGCATTACTTTAGGACATTAGATATTTAAAATATTTGTGAAATAAATGAATATACAATCTGGGAATTCAAGACATGAATCCCTCTTAAATTTACATCTAGTCAGGGATCATGGAAAAGAAAGATTATGGAGGACACTGGGTTCCTTGAGGATACAGAATGTATCTTGTTCATCTTTATTTTTCTGGTGCCACGTATGGTGCTTACAAAGTGAGTGAAGGGTTAGGTCAGTAAATTTAAGCACGTGTGAGAAGAGATATTTGGAAATGTGGAATATGAAATTCAGTCACGTTGCAAATAAAAATCATACTTGCAAGCTTTGTGTGCTACTTCTCACAAAAGAATATCTTGCTTCTGTGCATTCTTCCTATGAGCATATGACAAAAGTAGAAATATTTCTAGCCATTTGATTTTGCCAGTCCTTGGAATTCCTTTGGAGGGAAATAGAATGCCCTGTTCACTTGGATCTGATCATAATGGATTTGTAGTTGACTTGCTTCTTTGTAGGTCTTCTGTGGCCTGTTTTATATTTAGATGGTGAGTGAAGGGTCTGTGTTTCCTATTGTAAACTGCTTACTGTGGCAGAGTCTGTATCTAGGAAATAATTGGTGTTGTCCACTGAAACTAAGATGCAGCTTAGTCTAAGAGCAGTGTGACGGAGCTTAAGAGACTGCCCCAGGGGTCGCAGTGCTGGGGACACTGCGGTCAGTGTGCTGCAGGGTCATGTTGTGTATTCACTAATTGGTGGATTCATTGCAGTTTAAAATATAAATTTTTTTTAAAAGCAGATCTCGTGCTTAATTGGTCAGTCATGTCCAACTCTTTGTGACCCCATGGCTTGCAGCCTGCCAAGCTCCCCTGTCCATGGGGATTCTGCAGGCAAAAATACTGGAGTGGGTAGCCTGTCCCTTCGCCAGGGGATCTTCCCTACCCAGGAATTGAACTGGGGTTCTTACATTGCAAGCAGATTCTTTACCAGCTGAACTACCAGGGAAGCCCTAGTACATTGTAGAGAGAAATATTAAATATTTAATATGTAATTACATGTTGAAGAATTTTCAGAAATTATTTAATGAGTGCCAACTTTTTCTTAATAAAATAATTATAGAAGCCAATATATAGAGGAAAACAATAGAATAGGAAAGACTAGAGATCTCTTCAAGATAATTAGAGATACCGAGGGAACATTTCATGCAAAGATGGGCTCGATAAAGGACAGAAATGGTATGGACCTAACAGAAGCAGAAGATATTAAGAAGAGGTGACAAGAATACAGAGAGAACTATTCAAAAAAGATCTTCATGACCCAGATAATCACAATGGTGTGATCACTCACCTAGAGCCAGACATCCTGGAATGTGAAGTCAAGTGAGCCTTAGAAAGTATCACCAAGAACAAAGCTAGTGGAGGTGATGGAGTTCCAGTTGAGCTATTACAAATCCTAAAAGATGATGCTGTGAAAGTGCTGCACTCAATATGCCAGCAAATTTGGAAAACTTAGCAGTGGCCACAGGCCTGGAAAAGATCCCAATCCCTAAGAAAGGCAATGCCAAAGAATGCTCAAACTACTGCACAATTGCACTCATCTCACATGCTAGTAAAGTAATGCTCAGAATTCTCCAAGCCAGGCTTTAGCAATACGTGAACCTTGAACTTCCAGATGTTCAAGCTGGTTTTAGGAAAGGCACCAGAGATCAAATTGCCAACATCCACTGGATCATGGAAAAAGCAAGAGAGTTCCAGAAAAACATCTATTTCTGCTTTATTGACTATGCCAAAGCCTTTGACTGTGTGGATCACAATAAACTGGAAAATTCTGAAAGAGATGGGAACACCAGACCACCTGACCTGCCTCCTTAGAAACCTGTATGCAGATCAGGAAACAACAGTTAGAACTGCACATGGAACAACAGACTGGTTCCAAATAGAAAAAGGAGTATGTCAAGGCTGTATATTGTCACCTTGCTTATTAAACTTCTATGCAGAGTACATCACGAGAAATGCTGGGCTGGATGAAGCACAAGCTGGAATCAAGATTGCTGGGAGAAATTATCAATAACCTCAGATATGCAGATGACACCACGCTTATGGCACAAAGTAAAGAAGAACTAAAGAGCCTCTTGATGAAAGTGAAAGAAGAGAGTAAAAAAGTTGGCGTAAAGCTCAACATTCAGAAAACTAAGATCATGGCATCTGGCCCCATCACTTCATGGGAAATAGATGGGGAAACAGTGGCTGACTTTTTTTTTTGCGCTCCAAAATCACAGCAGATGTTGATTATAGCCATGAAATTAAAAGAGTTTACTCCTTGGAAGGAAAGTTATGACCAACCTAGACAACATGTTAAAAAGCAGAGACATTACTTTGCCAACAAAGGTCCGTTTAGTCAAGGCTATGGTTTTTCCAATAGTCGTGTATGGATGTGAAAGTTGGACTATAAAGAAAGCTGAGTGCCAAAGAATTGATGCTTTTGAACTGTGGTGTTGGTGAAGACTCTTGAGAATCCCTTGGACTGCAAGGAGATCCAACCAGTCCATTCTAAAGATCAGTCCTGGTTGTTCATTGGAAGGACTGATGTTGAAGCTGAAACTCCAATGTTTTGGCCACCTCATGCAAAGAGTTGACTCATTTGAAAAGACCCTGTTTTGGGGAAAGATTGAGGGCAGGAAGAGAAGGGGATGACAGAGGATGAGACGGTTGGATGGCATCACCAACTCAATGGACATGAGTTTGGGTGGGAGGCCTGGCGTGCTGCAGTTCATGGGGTCACAGAGTCGGACACGACTGAATGACTGAACTGATACAGAGTAATAGTGAAAAATTTCTCAGAAATGATTTAGTAAGAGCCACCATTTCTTTCCTTTCCTTCTAGGAATGTGTATAAAAACATTTTCACAGAGTCTTGTGAGTTATATCCATTTGAAATACAGTATGTCTGTGTGTACCCTAATGCCAGGTCTTCCCTGGTGGCTCAGGGGTAGAGAATCTGCCTGCCAATGCAAGAGATGTGGGTTTGATTGCTGTGTTGGAAGATTCCTCTGGAGAAGGAAATGATAACCCACTCCAGTACTCTTGCCTGGAGAATCCAATGGACAGAGGAGCCTGGTCGGCTGCAGTCCATGGGGTTGCAAAGGGTTGGACACCACTGAATGATAAAACAACAACAACAGCCTTGATCTCAAGGGTCGAGTGCTACGTGTTTGTCAAAAATTGAGCATATATGCTTGGCAGGGCATTTCACACCCACCTCCTTTCCTTATTTGAGGTTGGTGGAAGGGGCTAGCTGACCCAAGCAAACTTCCAGAGCACGAGTGCCTTCTGAACAAATCCTCAGTTGTTGCTTGGGTCCTCTGTCTGGATACAGCAGAGGCAAATTTAGGGACAGTTTACATGGGTCATGAGCTATAGCTAAATCTGAGACAGTGTTAGCAGTAATTTTCATGCTTTTAAGTCTGTGTTTCTTGAACAGTAGTGTTGATGGCAGGGCATTGTGACCTCCCAGTACATAATTTGCCAGACTTGGTCCTGGTGTCTCAGGGTGTGGCAGCCTTCTCTGCAGTGACGGATCAAGAGATGTGTGGAAACAGAACTATCTTAAGGTATCTGCAGCAGGTGAGGCCAGTTAGACACAGAGATCGAAAGGCAGGAATACATGTGAGAGGAAAAATAGGATACGATGGTAATAGAGACAGGTGTTACTTTGACCTTGTAACTTCTGTCTTGTCTCCTCTCCTTAAGTATAGAGGTGATTGAGTATCCTGATAAAGAGACCTACTAAAACTTCAAACCCTGTCACAGATGGAGGAAATACTCACATACGGATGTTGATTTTATACTATAACGTAAAAAATAAATAACCAAATACATCAGAAAGAAAGAAGGTCTCGCTGTGGCCCAGCAATTCTCCCTTCCCTGCCCCAGGCTGTCAGCTGATGTACTGTTTCTAAGCAGCTTGTCCCAGCCCATTAAAGATGAGAGACAGGCAAAGGGGAAGAAGGAAAAAGGACAGGCACCTCTGGATGATGATCTACTGAAATAAGGGTCATTCTGGAGAGCCAGTTTGTGGAAGTGTAGCCAGTCCTGCCCATGGAAGTTACTTCTGAGATTATCTCTGAATTTCTATAGTGAAAGTGGTCATTATGTTCACCTTAAGGCTTCAGGGGACATAAACAAAGCTCCCTGAATTCTTGAGACTTCATTTAAGAAGCATTTTAAGATAAGCCACAATGGAAAAGAATATATAAAAAAAGAATGTGTGTATACACACACACACACACACACACATATCCATTTATATTTGCTGTACAGCAGTGATTAACAGAACATTTAAATCAGCTTTGTTGTGTTCAGTTGCTAAGTTGTGTTCAACTCTTTGTGACCCCACAAGCTGTAGCCCACCACCCTCCTTTGTCCATGGGATTTCCCAGGCAAGAATCCTGGAGTAGGTTGCCGTTTCTTTCTGCAGAGGGTTTTCCTGACCCAGGGATCAAACCCGCCGTCTCCTGCATTTACAGGTGGATTCTTTATCGCTCAGCTACCAGAGAAGCCCATAAATTAACTAGACTTCAATTAAAAAAAATATAAGGCATTCGCTATGGTTAGGTGGAAATCTTCCTCATTCCACAAATCCAGGTAAAGGAGAATGAAATGATGTGAAACAGTTTGGTCTACATAAACCGTCACTTTGGATCTTTGGTCATATAAAGGTAAAATGGAATTTTATGAGACCAAAAGACAGCTGTTAATGTGTAGTAGGAGCCTATGAATTTCTTTCATCTTTTTTTGTACAACTAGAACATCCATGGGAAAGTTTAATTTTTTTCTTTCTTCTTCTTTTTTGGCAAAGTTTAATTTTAACCTAGATAGTGAGTACACTTGTTCCTAGTGAAATGTTGGGTCTCTGGATTGTGCCACATTCATATTTTTGGGCTGTGGAGTATTTCATGTAACCTCAGGGCTCTCTCTCTGGGCAGAATGTAGTTGATCCAGGGCGATGCTCACTCCAGAAACACATTCAGCATAATAAAAGTTTGTGGAGTTCATTACTCGTCTTCTGTGTAATTACATGCATTGAACCACTTTTCTCTTAAAACGGACCACCTTCCAGTGTTTTAATTGTGTGCTATAAATCTACTTTTTCTGAAGAAGAGAAATTATAACATCACAATATTTTGATGAAATTAACAAAGCTCTTGAGAATGCTAAAGTCTTTCTTCAATTACCTTTTTAAAAATTTTGTCCAATATGAGGTTTCCTTTCAGTGAAGTAAATTAGCCCAGTGAGTGCTTGTCATCTTGAAGTGGCCAAGGTGTTTCTTCACCAGTGATCCTGTATTGTAGTAGAAAAATGAAGATTTAATTACGTTAATAAATGCCAGCATGTTTTATTGAAGATGTATGTCTGGTAGCAGGGTACTTAGTCTTTAAATACAGCTTGTATAATTTGAAGTATTTCGACATATGCTTCTGTTGCTTTACCAAACTGCTTGTTGGCTGTCACTACTGACCACTATAAGTTGGATGTAAACTCTGGTGAGAACCTTGTAAACTCTACTTGAGAGTTGAACAAGAAGTGTTTTTAGTTACTGGTTTATTATTTTTTTCCCCCCTTTATGGATTTAGATGCTCAAAACAGATCATATAAATTACTGAAGTTAACAAACAGTTGACCCTGTTAGCCAGGAAATCATCAGCAGGCTTTCTCTTGTTTCCTGTGTTTTGTTTCTAAAACCTTTGTACCATTGACATTCTGGAGTTAGATGACTTGTGAGCGTTGTCCTCAGCATCGTAGGATGTTAACATCAACATCCTTGCCTTCTAGCTATTAGGTGCCAATAGTTTTATCGTCCTAAGTTGTGACCAAAATGTCCTCTAGGGGGCCAGATTGCCCCTGGTTGATAACCAGTGGTCTAGTTATACATGGACTTACCGAAATAACACCTGAAAGCTTTATTGTTTGATTGGAAAGGGATAGGTTTCACAGAATGTGATTGGTTCAGTTCTGCCTTGGTCTGGGTTGGCACCTTTCTGGATTCTTTAAGCTAGCCTTTCTGAGACTTAAATGTGCATACAGATTTCCTTGGGCTTTGGCTAACGTGAAGACTCATATACCATAAGTCTGAAGTTGGGTGTAATGTTGATGTTGGTAAGACAAAGAGTACTCTTTGAATAGCAAGTTTTTGACTCTGTACACAGGAAACTTTAATAAATGTTTGATGAGGAGGGTTTAAAAAAACAACTTTTCTTTGCTGTAGTTGGGACTTCAGGTAGGTAAAATTATGTTAAACGGAGCCTGAAATCTAGAATTTTTCTTAGAGAGTTTACTTGTTACAGATTTCATCATCATAATCTCATCCTTCTGATCTGGAAATATAGATATTTTATGGAGGCCAGTGATAAAGAACATCTTATATTTTACCTAGGATAGTCATAAAAGGTCATGAGGTTTTCTTTAGGAACAAGGAGATATAGTTCTCTGTGGTGAAATATTGTATTTGATCCAGGAGTGATACAGTCTAACTTTAGAACAGTGCTTACTCTTGGAGAAGGAAGTGGGGCATAGAGTGGTTGGACTTTATGTGTTTGTGGTCGTTCATATCTTAAATTCTGAAACAAGTAAACATTATTGTGCCTAACATTACTGTGAATTATGCATAAACATTACTGTGAATTAATACTGGGCAATTAGGTATATTGGTGTTACCAGTATTAGTTTCTGTACTTTTGTGTACTTGGAATAGTTCATAATTAAGAAGAAATGTATATGGAAAATGAATTGCTTTCAAATCACCCTTTTATCACTACCCACCTATGATGAGCATTTTCCTCAGTGTTCTTTGTTCTGTTCTTAGCAGTGACAATGGTAGTTCAGCTGGTAAATAATCTGCCTGCAATGCAGGAGACCTGGGTTCGATCCCTGGGTTGGGAAGATCCCCTGGAGGAGGGCCTGGCAACCTACTCCAGTATTCTTGCCTGGAGAATTCCATAGACTGAGGAGCCTGGCCAGGCTACAGTCCCTCCTTTTTGGGGTCGCAAAGAGTCGGACACTGAGTGATTTGGCACAGCACACCTATGATGAGCATTTTCCTCCCTGTTCTTCTGTTTTTAGCAAGTGACAGGCTCAAAATTCCAACCTAGAGTTCAAACATCAAAAGCTTTCATTCCAGATGCCCCACGATCCTTTCATATGTGATAAATACATGTTTTCTAGATGATTCTTCTAACAGTAAAAAGAGTATGCTGCTGCTGCTGCTGTCGCTTCAGTCGTGTCCGACTCTGTGCGACCCCATAGATGGTAGCCCGCTAGGCTCCTCTGTTCCTGGGATTCTTGAGGCAAGAATACTGGAGTGGGTTGCTATTTCCTTCTCCAATGCATGAAAGTGAAAAGTGAAAGTGAAGTCGTTCAGTCGTCCCAACTCCTGTAGATGTATATAATGATTGTGCACATGTCCAAACTTACTAAGGCTGTTTTCTTAGCATTGCTGTTTTTATCTCCCTTGCTGTAATGTGTGACTTTTTCTTTTCTCTCCTTGTCTTGCCAGTATGTAGTATACCAGATGATTTTCAGAGTAGTTGTAATTAATGGGTTGACTAGAATGAGGATTTATGTATGGGCTACTTTTTCAGTCTTACAGTTGCATTTTATAATATTTTATGTTATTAAATATTGAACAGCATACTTTCATTTTAAAAATATTTTATACTTCTGAGTAGTGTTAATTAATTCTGTCATCAGTCTTCTGACCTATCTTATTCTATGGTCGGTTGAATATTTTAAGAATTTCTTCCTCCTGACTCTTGGTCTTGCCTCTCTTTCCCAACACTCTGACTCCTGAGGAGTGGGTAAACAGTGTCTTTTTCTTCTAGGTCATAGACCTGTTCAAAAGGAAGTCATTTTAGGCTCATCAGTTTATTTCCTAGAAGTTACTGTTTTTAATCTGTAACTGACCGCCCACCTTGTGACTCAGAAAGCCATTTCCTACTCCATTTCGTACTTGGCTGCTGCTCAGACTTCGACTATGGCTATCTAACCCCTCTCTGCTCTCCTTGTGTCCTCAATCTGGCCTGCGCTCTGTCTAGGCTCAGCCAGTGGGAATCTTGCTTTCTTTTGTACCCAAAGGAATGAGTATCTCCCTTATCTTTCTTCATCCCCATGAGCATTAATGTCCAGTGCTCACCACACTTCTCAAAGGCTGCCAGGGACCTCATTTCTAAATTTATTGTCCCTCTCTCTGTCATTCTGTTTCCTGACTTCCCTGTAATAGTTGATGGTATTGATTTTCACCGCTTGAAACCCTCTGTTCATAAGGTACATTGTAGCCTTTGGCTCCTGTGTACATTGGATCTTCCTTTCCTTCATTTGTTTACTGAATCCATCAGAGCATGTTTCCAGGCAGTATGGAGATACAGTGGGGCTTCCCAGGTGGCTCAGTGTAAAGAATCCGCCTGCCAATGCAGGGGATTTGTGGCTTCGATCCCTGGTTGGAAAGATTCTTTGGAGAAGGAAATGGCAACCTACTCTAGTATTGTTGCCTGGAAAATCTCATGGACAGAGGAGCCTGGTGGGGTCCATGGTGTCCCAAAGAGTCGGACATGAATGAGCACAGCACAGGCAGGCAGGCAGACATGGAGATACATTGGCAACAGGGAACACTCAGCAAGTTCCCAATCTAGGGGAGATGGAAGAACACAGTGGTGCTTTTGGGTGCAACAAGGGGCTGTCATTGAAGGAGGAGGCATAGGAAGGAGCAGAGCTACCACTCAGCACCTTCCAGCCTCAGGAATGGTGGTATTAAAGCCGTCTTCTTGGGTCATGTGACAGGGTTGACAAATTAGTTAGGTTTAGCCAGTCAAAGGGGAGGGAGAACGTGTCGGGCAGAGAGAGCTACCAGGCGCATCCATGACTCCTGAGATGATAGCACAGCAGGGGTCCTATGGCTTGCCCCAGCTCTTGAGTAACATCATAGAGCCTTGTTAATCAGTTATTGTTACCACCATTTTGCAAATGAGGAAGCTGGTGCTGAAAATGGTTAAGTAACTCATCAAAGGCGAATTGGGCAGATAATACACGGTCAGACAGTATTAAAACTTGGGTGTTCATCTCCCAGCGAGGTGGTCCCTACTCCTGTGGTAACTCAGGCAGGTGGGTTTTGTGTGAGTGTGCAGGTCCTTCAGCATTGTTCTAGAACATTGTTTTTAGGAATCACTTATCAAGTATTTTCTTTTTTGAGGTGAGGTGGACATGTGAGTGTGAGAGTGGGATCTGGTGGTGAAGAGGTCTGCCAGGTGTGTGGGTGTCTTCAGTCTCTCCAGTCAGCCTCTGGTGCCACTGCGTATAGACCCTCTTTAATTTGCCAGTTTCTGAAAGTGTTTAAAAATGAACACCTTTCTGACTAGAAACAGACCACGTATATTATTAGTGATTAAAACAAATGACATTAATCAGTTGGTGGTGAGACCCTGTTGCTGGAGGAAACCCAAGTCTGCTGCTGTGGTTTGGATGCTGGGATCCCGGGCATGAGGACCCTGGTGGTTGCTGTTTCTCCCTTCCAGCCAGTTTTCTCTATATGGGCATGAGGTCTAACTTGATTCCTCAAACTCCTGGCCACCATGACTCACTGACTTCATCTTCGGTCAGAATGTACGCCAGTGAGAAACGTGCTTTCACTTTTAAATGGGCGGATGTTGTCTCTGAGTTGTTTTTTTGTTCAGTCACTAAATTGTGTCCAACTCTTTGCAACCCCATGGACTGCAGCACTCCAGGCTTCCCTGTCCTTCACCATATCCCAGAGTTTGCCCAAATTCACGTCCATTAAATCAATCAGTGATGCTGTCCAACTATCTTATCTTCTGCCGCCGCCTTCTCCTTTTGCCTTCAGCCTTTCTCAGCATCAGGACGTTTTCCAATGAGTCAGTGTTTGCATCAGGCAGCCAAAGTACTGGAGCTTCCACATCAGTCCTTTCAATGAGTTTTCAGGGTTGATCTCCTTTAGGATTCACTGTTTTGACCTCCGTGCTTTCCAAGGGACTCTCAAGAGTCTTCTCCATCACCACAGTTCAAAAGCATCAGTTCTTTGGTTCTCAGTCTTCTTTATGGTCCCACTCTCAGATCTATACAGGACTACTGGAAAAACCATAGCTTTGACTATCAGATTAGTTCAGTCACTCAGTTGTGTCTGACTCTTTCTAACCCCATGGACCACAGCACTCCAGGCTTCTCTGTCCATCACCAGCTTCCGGAGCCTACTCAAACTCATGTCCATCGCATTGGTGATGCCATCCAACCATCTCATCCTCTGTTGTCGTCTTCTCCTCCTGCCTTCAATCTTTCCTAGGATCAGGGTCTTACAGACCTTCAGTTGAGGAGCAGTGCTAATTCATTCTCACATTGGAAACACCTGCATGTTCTTCATAGGCTGAATTGCAGATACCTCAGAACTTCCTCTTCCACCAAAGCACAAGCTCAGCTCTGTCCTTCACCTTCAGGCCTCCTCCCCGGGCACTCCTGTTTACAGACTCTCAAAATCACGAAGACTAAACATCTGTGAGTTTCTGCCACAAACAGCCATTCTTTGATTCCATGTAATAATAGGTAGACTGATAACATGCATACCTAGTTTTTATTTAATTCCAACCACTTCCCTTAAAATACATTTAGTCGAACTCGCAGCTATGTGCAAGAGTGGCATTTCCTTGAACCTGGGTCTGTCTTCACATCTTTGGGTGATGCAGACAGATAAATAGGAGCTGGGGGAAGAGGTGAGGTGCCGCACAGGCCCTTCTGGGGCCACGAAAATGCCACCTCCCTCGCCTCTGTGTCAATAACTGCATCTGATTTGTCAGGATGGATTTAGGGGGATTTTTCACCTACAGTCTTGGAGTTGCCCAGGATTTCTCATTCTTGGTACTGGCAACATTTTTTTGAGTTGCAGTTCTCTGTGGCTGAGTGGTCTGGTGAATCATAGAAGGCTGCATCTCCGGCCTCTATCCACTAGGTGCCAGCAGCTCCCATGGTTTAAGACATGAAATAGCCCCTTAATAATAGTTGTATTTCTTACCATTTTGATACAGGCATAGAATGTAATCAACTCTGTAATTGATGCTAAACTTTAACTATGCATTGAGTAACTCAGCAGCAATACGTGATTCATATGCTTAGGTCTTGGAATGGGAAGTAGGTTTTCTTTACTGTCCTGTGGAATAATGGGCAGGCAGTGGAGCATAATGATTAAATGGATGCAGTGGACCTTGGTTAAAAATATGGCTCAATTTCTTAATAGCTGTGGTAGTCGATTATTTGAGGCCTCCTGGGTAGCTCAGACGGTAAAGAATCTGCCCTATTTGCAGAGTGCCTCCTGGTTTCTGTGTTTACATCTAAAAGGAGAGGTAGTAGTTGCTACCGCATAGGGTTTCTATTCCTGTAAGACCTGGTGCCCAGCAGTGTGTGACTCAGAGGGGCCAGTGGGGTTTCAGAGAGTGAGTGACTCAGCTGACAGCAGGTCGGATCAGACGTCTCTGGGACTCGCAGTGGGCCAGGACTTCCCCTTGCCCGGGCCCCACATGTGCCCTACTTCTCCACGTCTATGGGAGGTGGTTGTTCTGCCCTGATGCAGGGCTGCAGGAGACACCTTAGATCATTTCCGAGTGCTCCGCGCCTCTCTGGGGGAAGGCTGTGCTTCTATGGTCCCTGGGTTCTAGTAATGGAAAGTGGCACTCTAAGTAAGTGAGTGCCTTCACTCTGAGGGAGTAAGGGTGAAGTCCAAAGCATTTCATGCTCCTGCTTGGCAATCCACACAGGCCTGCGTCTTTGATGAGAGTGATGTAAAGCTATGAAACTCCTGTCTCCAGAGTTCGGGGGACTGATTCCTTCTCTGGAATTAAATGGACGATGTCATGATTCCTGACTCTCCCTCTCCCTGCCACCCCCGTGCTTCTGCCCGCAGCCTGTTCTTCTGCGGCATTGTTTCGGAATATGTGTTTCTGTTCCCTGGGGGCCAGGCAAGGAAATGAATCTCTGACCTCTTTTTGCTTCACTGAGATGGTGTTTCTCAGTCAGGCGTGCTGTACTCAGATCTTCAGATCTTGGGGCTTAGGGCCTTAACACATGCCGCTTTGCTAGGGGGCTAGGGAACAGATTTTTAATTTTGAGAAACCAACTGCTTTCATGTCTTAGATGAATATCAATCACCTTTAAGTTTGTTCAAGATTCAGGCTTACATATCCAAAAGAAAAGAATATAAATATTCAGAACTCTTAAGTGGAAATGGAAATACTACAGAGAAGTGATTCTCATACACTTTAAAGCCTAAAATTCAGGTACTTCCTGCCTGTTGGAGGAAATCAGTAAATTTCGATTCAATAAAATGTATTGTTATGAATTGAGAAAATTCTTTAAATGAATTTGTATTTTGTTAAACACAATATATGACAATGGAGCAACTATAATTCACTTGAAAATGAGTAGGACTTAAATGTGAAAGATGTATTTTCAAGCAGCTTAAAGATGGTGCTCAGAGTGCATTGGAATGGAAGACCTTTTCTTTTTGAGTCCTAGGCCCTTCCCAGTGGGATCCATTGTTGAATGTAAATGTCCTCTTTAAATAATCCATTAGTGATTATTTCACTTTTCATATGGATTTCAATATGAATCAGTCTTACATGATTTGAGAGAGCTATCTTATATCTTGCCAAACCCTATGGGAGCTATTAGTTGCCATTTCATTACTGCCTCAGATGTAGCTGTCTGAACTGTACCAAATCTGATAATTAGAAGTGTTCCTTTCTATCTGTACCATGAATTGCATTTCATGTTCATGACCTACTTGGACAAGGACCAGCTTTATTTTACTCCATACTGTTTTTTTAAAGGCAGCCTTCCCTGACCTCTAATCTGTATCCATACATTATTGCTTTCCTCTTTTGTGTTCAAGATCTGTCTCTGTCTTTAGACTACTTTCTTTCAAGGTGTAAACCTGCAGAAGTTCTCTTGAAGTTGTGACACCCTCATAACTATAAACTTGCTCAAGCCTTTTCCAACCTCACAAATAAAAGTAGAAATCCTCTGTAGGTGGCAAAGAATGACCCCCAATATCAATGAGCTTATCTTGTTTCTAAGTATCACTGCCCAGTAAAAGGTACCAAGCCTCCTTGGGGAAATGACTGATTTCAAATTAGGCACAGGGAAAGAGTTGATACCTTGCCGGCAAAAAGCAAGAGAGTACTCAGACTGACAAGGAAATGTTAAGGAGGGGGAAAAAAGGACATGAGAGCTGACTTGGTGGCATTTCTAAATTCAACAATTTGGATATCAATAAGAATAACAGTAATAGATGAAAACACTTTTGAAAGCAAACCAAATTCAAGAGTTGCTAGTACTATTAAAAATATAGATAAAAAAGGGAGGATGAAGACAAGAGAATGTCTTCACAGAAGAATGTCAGCTAGAAAAGGTAGAAGGAATGATAGAAAGAAACCAGTTTTCAATCTCAGCATAATAACGGATTCAGGCAACAATCTTCAAGGTTTGTGAAAAGTCAGCAAAAGTTCTAGGAGAACAGGATGTTCTAGTCTACGAGCATCACTCTCAGATCACTTAGAATAACAAAGGAAAAATTATACCTTCTCAGTAGGGATATCTGACAGTCACTGAATGATTGAACTTACCAAAAATGGAATAATTTGATATCCCACCCCTCCTATATAACTCAGATGTATACAACATACCTTGTTAAAAAGCTAATCATGGATAAACAATTGGACAGATTCAGAGCATGATCATTCTATAAAAGAGCTAGCTCAGAACCTCTAAATAAATTAGTATCATGAAAAGCAAAAAGGTGGGATGGGGTGGAAGCGAGCAGTTCTTGGACATCTCTTTACCTTCCTTACCTTTTCTTCTCAGTCACCTTTGGGAGCTTCTCTGCCTGCCCTGAAATTGGTGTTTCTTACTCTGTTCCTGGCCATCTTTTCTCATTCTCCCCCTTAGAATATTGTTTAAGACTGTCATCTGTAAGACAGACTTTTCCTTTCATCTATCACATAATGCTTTTGGCACTTTCTATGAGGCAGTGTTCTTGGTATTGGGGATCCTGCCCTCTTTGAGCCCAGAGTCCTTGTGGTTCTGGTATCTGAGCAGCCTCCTCACCCACCTCTCCACTGAGCACCTCCATTTCCTGCAGTCCTGGGCTGTCATCTAGAAACAGTCTTGTCATCTGTTTCTACTCTCTTCACATTTTACAGCAATAACTGCCAGTTACTAGGAACTTTAGCTATTTATCAGACACAGGCAATGCTAACTGCTTTTAAAACTACTTATTCTTTTCAAGAGATTCCTTTTTGGCTCAAACGGTAAAGAGTCTCACTCTTGTCAATGGAATATTTGATATTTTGAAAAAATTTACGCAAAGAAGCTAAAGCACACAAAAAGAACACAGCATTGACTTGAGAGCCAGAGCCATACGGGGTATGCTGACTTTTCCCTCATTCTCCCTGGGCTCTGCCTTCCTCCACTGGGAGAGAACTCGGTCCTGAATTTTGTGTCTTTTATTTCCCATCTTGATTTAAATTATATGAACATAGATTCCATTAAAAAATTGTTCATGGTTCATGGTTTGTGTAGTCTTCCAGGACTTTTTTTTTCTTCTTTTTTTATCCTCAGCTCAGCGTTATTATTTCTAAAGGAACTGGAATCTTTGAAAAGGCTTGGAAATAGTTGAACGTTCATTCACCCTTTAGCTGAGTATTTTAATTCCTAAGTATATGTTCTAGAAGAATCTCTTCTAGAAGCATTCCAAGGATATACAAGAAAATGCACATGAAAGGATGCTCATAGAAACATTGCTTGTAATGGCCAAACTGTGGAAATAGCAACTGGTTATTGACAGGAGAATGGATTTAAAATTTTAGTGGAATTTTGTGTAGCAGTGAAAATGAATGAACTACAGCTGTGCTTCTTTGAATCCTCTTGATAAGAGAAATCCCATATTACAGTTGAGGAAACCGAGGTCTGCTGCTGCTAAGTCACTTCAGTCATGTCTGACTCTGTGTGACCCCATAGACGGCAGCCGGCCAGGCTCCCACGTCCCTGGGATTCTCCAGGCAAGAACACTGGAGTGGGTTGCCATTTCTTTCCCCAATGCATGACAGTGAAAAGTGAAAGTGAAATTGCTCAGTCGTGTCTGACTCCTAGCGACCCTATGGTCTAGAGAGCTTGAATAACTTATCCAAGGTGTAAGAACAAGTATGTTATAGAACTGAGAGTGTTATTCTAAAGCTGTAACGACTATGGAGTATTGTTTCTTGTTGAAAAGTCTTGTCTTTATTAGCTTGTGTGTTCCACGGAATGGAGAGAGAGCTTCGTATTTTCATCTAGCTCAGCAAATGGATTGTAATAGGAGTTGAATGAATTTCTGATGAATGACTGAGGACATCATTACTTTACACAGGAAGAATGCTATGTAAGGGAGCTTAGTAGCTTGAACAAGTTCTGAGATGTTAACCAGAGCACCTGCAATTGAAACCCAGGTCTTTCAAGCCCTCAGTGACTGTAGCATCTTTCCTTGATTTCATCCCCTACCCCATCCCAGTAATGGCTGAGGGATGCCTGGCAGGTGTAATGTCAGCATAACTTGGATTATTACTACCCTGAATTCCTTAGCCAGAGCCCACAATTGCTCTCCTGGTGGACAGCAGAAGCTCTTCTTCAGCTGTGTGGCTTTTTAAAAATTTTAACCTATAATATGAACCTGCCCAGCCTGCAGCAGCAAAAGTGTCAGCAAACTTTCTGTCTCTTGAATGTCCCTGACATGATCAGCTTGTGACAAAGTGCAGGCAGTTTGTGCATATGGGGTGGGGGTGTAGAGAACGCAAGGTTGCAGATATTTGTTGCCTTTGACAAGTAAACCAGTATGTGTCATAAAAAAATTATTTCACTCAATTTTTTTTGGCTGAGTGGAACAAAAATTGAAAAGAAAAGCAAAAGCTTAACTGCCCAGCTATTACCTTGAGCTTTTCCTTGCCTGCCATCCAGTGTCAGGAAAAGCTCTGAGCAGATACGTGTTTTCTCTCTGTCTCAAATAAATAATGAAAAGCTTTTGTTCCTTGGTAAGTTGGGGGTGAGGGGCCAGAGGGGGAAGAACCGCATAGGAGGAGGAGGAATGTCCAGGTGGATTTGCTTTCACACTGGCTCTGTGGTGACACTGAAGTTCAGTTCTCTAAAGATGAACCTCACTGGGGCGGAGGTTCTCGGAGCCCTGACCTCTGCCTGTGGTTGTCTGTCTCTAGCATCTTACTGTGGTTGCCTCATATTGGTCTCTGTTAAAACATCACTTTCTCAGTGAGGCCTTACCGGTTTACGACCCCTGACACAGCTGAGCACCTACCCAGCACACTCCAGCCTCTCACATGTTTTATTTTCTTCAGAGCCATCTTCATTATTTAAAGTGATACTTATTTTTCCATTTATTTTCTCCATCATCCCTCCACCTCCCTATTTCTCCTGTGCCATCCTCTTAAAGGTAGCCTTCATGAAAATAGAACTTACTTCTTTTCTTTACTGTTAAATTAGTGCCAGGCATATAGTAGAAGTTTATTAGATATTTACTGAATTTTATGAATGACTGTATCTGTACAACTTTGGTCAAATAAAGGACTCAACTGTTGAATGATGAGTCTGTTCAGGACCTCAGAGTTTTATATTTTCTGTGTGTTTAATAGGTTAAAATATATAGATATCTTTTAAAATCATTGGTGCATAAAATCGAATTAACCATAGTCTTTGGTTTATGGCATATTCTTATCATGCAAGGTTCATGCAAGGTTGACTTTAAAAATTTTTATCTTGTTACTCTTAATCACATTATTAATTTCCTTCAAACTTGTTAACCAAAACAAAAGCCAAGACTGACAATAATAAGCTATTAATACATGGAACTGACTTCTCTTTCTTCCCACATGCTGTCTCTCTGGTCCCCATGTACCCTGAGCCTCATTTTCTTCATTTACTCAGTTTAGTTTTATTGTGTTTTGTTACATGTGTATATATTCCTAAAAGTGTGTTGTATGCTTATATGTGTGTATGAAATTGTGATCTTTAGGAAACATATGTAATCATTTAGTGGTTTAAATATTATCACACCATGCATTGTCCATGTTATTTGAGTGTTGCTATAAATGATCTGTTTTGGTGACTGTAACATTCCATTGTCTGACCATGCCACAGTTCATTGATTCAGCTTCCTGTGTTCAGCATGTTTCCAGGGTTTTGCCCTTTTGAACCATGCCAAGGTATATATCCTTCATGTCTTTGGATGAACATGTGAAAGAGCTTCTTGTGTGCATAAATCTAGGTATTTAATTGTTGAATCATGGGTATGTTAAACTACAGACAATGACATCAAACTATTTCCCAAAGTGATTGCAAATCCTCTGTGGATACCAATCCTCATTTCCTATTCTCAGGTTTACAATTCTCTTGAGGAATATTACTCCATTGTGGTCCTGATTTACATTTCCATGATCATAATGTTATGGGCATCTCCTCATATGATAATTGGTTATTTCAACAAAATGTCTATTTATATCTATTGCTCATTTTTCTTTTGGGTTGTTTGTGCTATTACTGATTTGTAGAATCCTTCAAATACTCTTGATCCCTGCTGTTGGTTTTATATATGGTGAATATCATCTCTCAGGTTGTAACTTGTTCTTTCATCTTTAAAAGTACATTTTGATAAGCAAGTTACTATTTTTAATATATTTAAATTCTCATTTTTTGAATTAATGCTTTTTGTATCAGAATAAAATATTTGTATGTCAAAGTCTGAGATAATGGTTTGACATGGAGGCCTTGACACACTTTCAAGGGGATCAGGTGGTTAACCCATTTTCAAAAGAATACTAACATGTTGTTTGCCTCTTTCATTCAGTGTGCTGACATCTGTACTAATGGTGCAAAAGCCGCAATGTGTAAAACAAACCTGCTGATACCTCAGCACACTTGAAGGCTATGTACCCAATTGTGTTCTGGAGTCATTTTGTAACTTACTGCCATGCAACCTTAGTAAACAAACAAACAAAAAGGCCAACAACATACGGGGCTTCCTTGGTGGTCTAGTGGTTAAGAATCCACCTTGTAATGCAAGGAACTTCCTTGGTCTAGGAAGGAAGATCCTACATGCCTTGGAGCACCGAAGCCTGTGTGCCACAGCAATTGGGCTTGTGCTGTACAGCTGGGAGCTGCAGCTATTAGCCCTCGTGCCACAACTGTTGAAGCCTGTGTGTCTAGAGCCTGTGCTCCGCAACAAGAGAAGCCACTACAATGAGAAGCCCACACACCACAATGAAGAGTAGCCCCTGCTCGCTGCAACTGGAGAATGCCTGCACACAGCAACAAAGAAAGACCCAGCGTAGCCAAAACATAAAATAACAAATATTAAAAAAAAAAAGAAACAACAAACCCTACAAAACAGAAAAAGTTAAGTTCACTTTAGAATGACTATGATGATGTAATATGTATTGTCCATTTGACAAATATTTGAATATTTCATGTGGCATTATAAGAATAGTTCACAAAGCACTTTTGCTATGTATGATAGTTGTCTAGAGGAACAACAGTTGTGAGTTACAAGCTAAATTAGGTGCTTTCTTGATGGAAACCATTTTTACTGGAAAGAATGATACACAAACTCTAGCAGTTCATACTTGGGTATTTGGTGGACATTTTCTCAAAATCGAATGGAATGCCCCTTTAAGTCAAGGAAAAAAATAGCAGTACTTTCCAGTACTTAGAATGAGATCAGTGCCACTATAAATACTATTTTTTGATCCTGTATAATGAAAAGCATACTTTAAAGTTCTGGGTGAATGTACCTCTCCAAATGACCGATGATTATATGATATAAAATCTAGCAGTGGTAAAAGATTCCTTCAAAGACTAAATTATACTAAAGGATTTTAATGTAACAGAAATGTTCATTGATACAGATTTAGTTTCTCCTTTTTTGAGTTTTGATGTGGTACCAAAGAGGATAGAGAAGGAAATGACAACCCACTGCAGTATTCTTGCCAGGAGAATCCCCATGTACAGGAGCCTGGTGGGCTACAGTCCATGGGGTTGTGAGAGTCGGACACGACTTAGTGACCACACCACCACCATCACTGCTACCACCAAAGAAAATCCAGAAGGCTACAAAAATACTTCTTTGTCCTGTTAGAATATATCTACGTGAAACTAGATTTTCTTCAGTATACTTTAACTAAAACTACATTTTGAAACTCATCTAATGCAGATGTGGATGTGAGAATTTAAGTGTCTTAGGACAGATGTTAAAGAGATGAGCAAAAATGTAGAATCATGCTGTTTTCCTCACTAAAACTTTTAGGGAAATAAAATTACTTTTCACAGAAATGTGTTTTTCATGTTAACATTTAATGCTATTTTTAAAAGAAATTAAAAATAAATATTTTATGAATTTCACAATTAAAATTTCTAATATAGTAAACATTGCTGGGTATAACGACGAGCTTTGGGCTTCTCAGTAGTGTTCAAAGGCTCTTGAGACCAAAGTTTGACAATTCTTGGCTACAATATATTTTACTCTATTTTCTAATAAGGCTTTTTTGGGTTTAGTTTGCTTATTTTATTATGTCAGCTCTTAATCCATCCCATATATGGACGTCTGTAAATCCCAAAACAAAAAAAGACACCAGATCTTTATGGAGAGTGACTAAATGAAAAATGTGTATAACTTCTGCCTATCATTGTAACTCCTGCCCATCAGATATCTTTCATTTTTCTTTTCTTTTGAGTTTTTTTGATATGGTTGTTAATTTGTTTGGTTGTCCATCCATCCATCAAACATGAATTAAGCAAATACTACCTCTCCTTAGTTCCTCCCACCCCTTTCTGTGTAAGACTATCACCTGTGGGGCTCATGGGCCCTGACCCAGCTCTCCACGCTCCACAGCTGTCAGACTTGCTGATCTGGGCTGGAGGGACTGGTCTACTTGTTTACAGTGGTCACTAACTGGTTACAGTTAGTTAGTGGCCAGTGGACCCGTTGATAGGTACTTACTACTAAAATACTGACGTAGTACCCAGTTTTCTGTTAGAATGATAGGAGATAAATTGGGAGAAAAGTATTCATTTCCCCTTATTTTATGATTTCTTACTTGGCCCGATGACTGTGTGAATCAATTTAAGCAATTTCCTGTAGGATTTTACTCTTGACAGGACTCCCTCTAACTTAGTAAGTTACTAGCAAGGAAGAGGGAGGAGTTCCCTTTTTATTGAGTAGCTCCTAAAGTACCAGGGATTGGCCTGTCTTATTGTCTTAGTAGTTCTTTGGGGTGATAGCTTTATTGTGATGGAGCAGAGGTGGATCACAGAGGCAAGGGAGCTAAAAAACAAAATGTAGCCAAAGCCCACAGTAGATTCAGATTCAGCTGTTTGTCTGAAAAGTGCCCGCTTTTTCGATGGTGGAAAATTTCCTCTCTAAAAACCTGAGTCCCAATAATATTGACTGTCTTATACAATGTGATTGTTGCCATTATTGTGTAAATACCTAGTTAAGGCGAAGTGCAGTCCCACGTACTTTCGCATCTCCAGCTTTTATTTGTGTATAAATCACAATTCTTATTGGACGTGTTTATCTCCTTAGGTCAGAGACAGGATGGAGCAGGCAACAAGGAGTTTGATTGAAGCCAGATGACATTTTCCTTTAAGTTCAACCCTTGGACTTTATTAGCTGTGTTATCCTGTTTGAATCACCAAAGCTCTGTGGACTCCAGTTTTCTTTTTTATTAGATTGAGTCATATAAAATTGCTAATATTTGACTATATTTTATGTGCAAAAAATGTCAATTTCAGATGGTTAATGCAGATTTATTTAAAATAGTCTTTAGTAAAATTATGCATGAACAGTGAAAATCTGTATAGTTGCATAAAAGGGCATAGGACCAAAAGTCAGTGAGCCTTGATCTTGGTTAGTTTTACAAATTGAACTTTAATTATGGATTTTCTTTCTCAACAGAGCCAATGATAGAAGTTCTTTCCCAGTGTAATTTGGCTGCTGAAAATATCCACTTTTGATAACAGAATCTGTGCAGAGGCTTTAAAAATAGAGGAGTACTTGTACGGATAATTAGAAGTCCTAAATCTCACTAAAAGTGAAGTCACTCAGTCATATCCGACTCTTTGTGACCCCATGGACTGTAGCCTACCAGGTTCCTCCATCCATGGGATTTTCCAAGCAAGAATACTGGAGTGGGTTGCCATTTCCTTCTCCAGGAGATCTTCCCGACCCAGGGACTGAAACTAGATCTCTCCTGCATTGTAGGCAGACGCTTTACTGTCCGAGCCACCAGGGAAGTCCCTACATCTCACTAGTTTATAGGAATTATGTGTTGTTGTTTGTTATTCAGTTGCAAAGTTGTGTTTGAGTCTTTGTGATCCCATGAACTGCAACATGTCAGGCTCCTCTGTCCACCATCGTCTCCTGGGGTATGCTCAAATCAACTGAGTCAGTGATGCTGTCTAACCATCTTAAACTCTGTTGCCCTTTTCTCCTTTTGCCTTCAGTCTTTCCCAGCATCAAGGTCTTTTCCAATGAGTTAAATGTTTGCATCAGGTGGCCAAAGTATTGGATCTTCAGCATCAGTCCTTCCCAAGAATATTCAGTCTTTCCAACGATTTCTTTTAGGATTGACTGGTTTGATCTCCTGCAGTTCAAGGTACTCTCAAGAGTCTTCACCACCACCACAATTCAGAGGCATCAGTTATTTGGTGCTCAGCCTTCTTTATGGTCCAGCTCTCACAACCATACATGAAAAACTACTGGAAAAACCATAACTTTGACTATATGGACCTTGTCGGCAAAATAATGTCTCTGCTTTGTAATATGTTGTCTAGGTTTGTCATAGCTTTCCTTCCAAGGAGCAAGCACCCTTTACTTTCATGGCTGCAGTAACCATGAAATTATCTGCATTCAAAATCCACAGTGATTTTGAATTATGTAGTTGTTATTAGTGATGTTTCCCTCACCCTTTGATTGTTGGGGCTACCTTCTAACACTGTTTTCTTTTTTATTAGATCGAGTCATATAAAATTGCTAATATTTGACTATATTTTATGTGCAAAAAATGTCAATTTCATATGGTTAATGCAGATTTATTTAACATAGTCTTTAGTAAATTTATGCATGGACAGTAAAAATCTGTATAGTTGCATAAAAGGGCATAGGACCAAAAGTCAGTGAGCCTTGATCTTGGTTAGTTTTACAAATTAAACTTTTATTATGGATTTTCTTTCTCAAACTATCTGATGACATGTTGTGAATGCTGCCTAGTAGCCAGTGAAATGTTTTCTGTTGAAGAAGTGCTGAAGGCCATGGAGCAATTTTCCCCAGAATGAGTTGATGCAGACAGTTGGCCCAAATGAAGGAAAGAGGAATTAGTTGCAAATACCAGTCTCTTCTTTTTAATTGTGTTAAGTGTGAGATCTACCTTTATGTCTAAAGGTCTATATTTTATAAGTGGATAGATATTCTCCTGTGAATGCTGTAGATTTTCTCCTGTGAATGCTTTCTTTAAGTGGAGAAAACTGGCGGGGAAGTGATAGGTATAAAACTGAATTAGGGAAGACTCCTTTAAAGAGTAATTTATGAAGAAGGAAGTCACTACTTAGAGCAAGTACTAAATTTAATGATTTCTGAAGTTTCTGATTGCAGAGGGGGAAACTGTTTGCATTGACAAAATATGCTCTAAACCTCTGCCTTATTTCATTTGAAGTATTCTTACAGTCTCACCAGAAAATGGAGCTCCTTAGCGAAAGATTTTTTTTTTTTTTTGTACTGGAAAATAAACTGGAATAGATGTTAAAAATGAACTAAGTTTTAAAATTATCTATTAATTTAGAGTCTATGGAATTTACTACCCAACTTTCTAGAAAAGCAATAGAGTAAGTTTTACAAGTTATATACTTTGTTCTTTCTATCCACGAATTAAGCATAAAATGGTACCAATGCTTGATACTTAATAGTGTTACATGAAATCTCAGAGGAAGAAATCAGAAGACTCAATCAAGATGGAAATAAAAACTTATAAGACATTAGGAATTGGGTCTAAGATGGCAGAGGAGCAGGTGGAATGGAGTGCCTCTGTCTCCACAGACACCTCTGGATAACACTTAGAGAGGCAATAGTTCTCACAGAACACTGGCTGAATACTACTAGGAGCCTTGATCACCAGAAAGGACTGTACGAATCCACACATGACTGGGTAGGATGAAAGAAGTGAGAAGGAGGAGGAGAGCAAGGAGGACCAGACTTGCATCCCGGGGTTGGGGAGCTAAAGCAGGGGAGAGATTCCTGAATTCCAGGGAAATTGGGACAGAAGGGAAGCATTTGAAGAATCAGGGGAGAGTGAAGCAGCTGATCTGTGATAGTCTGCATAGAGTGAGAACCACACGGACAGTCTTCCACAGGCCTATGTACCTCGGACTGGACGCATGTCCACCAGTGTACCCGGGGGCTTGAGCTGGAGCTTGGGGATTGGAGAGCAGTCCTGGGGTGAGGACGCTGTTGATTGTGGGGAGATAGTCTGAGGGAATGGGAATAAGGAAATCCGCAACAGGGAATGCCTTTGGAGGAAAACTTGATGGCATTGGAAGCAGGGTACTATTGCTGAGCCACTCACAAGGGGTGGAGCCACCACTGTAACCTCTCTCCCAAAGGCTAGTGTTGGTAGCCCAGCAATAGAGAAGGACCCCCACAGTTGCCTCTTTTGTGCCTGCTGCTGGAGGCTAGAAAAAGTTCCTAATAGAGCTGTATCCCTTGAGCCCATGGCTTCTGGCCTCCCTGTGCACCTGGTGCTTCCAGGGCCCTCAGGATCCAAGCAGCTGTGCCACCTCCATGTTAGGTCCTCACTGGGGCAGCCTCAGGAGCGTGGCCCACGTGTAGAGATGGGGATAAAATCACAATTGAGCTCCAGGGGCGAAACAACCAAGGAAGAGCATCAAAAACCTTTCCATCACCAGCACAAGCTGCAGATTAAATCCACAAGGTCAACTGGGTAGACTGTGTCTGTGGATTATATGAGAGGACAATGTGTTCCCACAAAAGAAAATGCTCTAACTCTGGCAGCTGTGGACACTGGAGGCAAGTACATGTGGAAATAGGGGCAGATTAGCAACTCATTCAGTGTGGCCACCATCACCTTGATAGCAAAACCAGACAAAGATATCACAGAAAGAGATAATTACAGGCCAGTGTCACTGAACACAGATGCAAAAATCTTCAACAAAATATTAGCAAACGGAATCCAACAACATATTAAAAGGATCATATACCATGATCAAGTGGGATTTATCCAGGGATGCAAGAATTCTTCAGTTTATTATGCAAATTGATCCATGTGATACACTGTATTAACTAATTGAAAGATTAAAAACCATATGATAATCTCAATAGATGCAGACAAAGCTTTTGATAGTTCTCAACACTTATCCTACCTCAATATAATAAAGGCCATGTATAACAAGCCTACAACAAACATTATTTTCAATGGTGAGAAACAAAGCATTTCCTCTTAAGATCAGAAACAAGACAAGAATGCCTACTCTCATCACTGTTATTCAGCATAGTTTTGGATGTCCTAGCCATGGCAGCCAGAGAAGAAAAATTTAAGGAATCCAGACTGGAAAAGAAGAAGTAAAGCAATCACTACTTGAGGATGACATGATACAATACATAGAAAACCCTAAAGATGCCACCAGGAAATTATTAGAGCTATCAATGAATTTAATAAAGTTGCAGGATGCAAAATTAATGCACAGAAATAACCTTGCATTGTTATAACTAACAATGAAAAGTCAGAGAAATTAAGGAAACAATCCCATTCACCACTGCAACAAAAAGAATAAAATATCTAGGAATAAACCTACCCAAGGGGACAAAAGATCTGTATGCAGAAAACTATAAGATGCTAATGAGAGAAATCAAAGGTGCCACAAACAGATGGAGAGATATATTCTTGGGTTGGAAGAATCAATATTGTGAAAATGACTATACTACCTAAAGCACTCTACATATTCAGTGCAATCCCTATCATATTACCAGGGGCATTTTTCACAGAACTAGAACAAAAAATTTTACAGTTTGGATTGAAACGAAAAAGACCTTGACTAGCCAGAGCAATGTTGAGAAAGCAAAATGGAGCTGGAGGAATTAATCTTGGCTTCAGACTATACTACAAAGCTACATAGTCATCAGGACAGTGTGGTACTGGCACAAAAACAGAAATATGGATAATTGGAGCAAAATAGAAAGCCCAGCGATAAACACATACATCTGTGGGCACCTTATCTTTGTCAGAGGAGGCAAGAATATACAGTGGAGAAAAGACAGTCTCTTCAGTAAGTGGTGCTTAGAAAACTGGACAGCTACATCTAAAACAATGAAATTAGAACATTTTTCCTAACACCATACACAAAAAGAAACTCAAAATGGACTAAAGACTTACATATAAGATCAGAAAGTCTAAAACTCCTAGAGGAAAACATTGGCAGAACACTCCGAACATAAATTGCAGCAAGAGCCTCTTTGACCTACCTCCTAAAGTAATGGAAATAAAACCCAAAACAAAACAAAACCAAAAAACACACAAAACACAAATGGGACCTAATTAAGCTTAAAAGCTTTTGCATAGCAAAGGGAACTATAAAGATGAAAAGGCAACCTTCAGAATGGGAGAAAATAATTGCGAATGAAGCAACGAACCAAGGATTAATCTCCAAAATGTGCAAGCAGCTCAGCAGCTCAATAACAGAAAACAGACAACCCAATCAAAAAATAAGTGGAAGAACTAAACAGACACTTTTCGGAAGAAAGCATATAGATGGCCAATAAACACATGAAAAGATGCTCACCATCACTCACTATTAGAGGAATTCAAATCAAAACTACAATGAGAGATCACTTCACCCTGATTAGAATGGCCATCATCAAACAGTCTACAAATAATAAATGCTAGAAAGGATGTGTAGAAAAGGGAACTCCCCTGGATTGTTGGTGGGAATGTAAATTGATGCAACCACTAGGGAGAAGAGTATGGTGAGTATTCCTACTTAAAGAGTGTTCCTAGTTAAAAAGGTATGAAGAGTATTCCTAGTTAAAAAACTGGGAATAAAACTACCATAAGAAACAGCAAACTCACTACTAGACAGATACCCTGAGAAAACCATAATTCATAAAGATACATGCATCTTTATGAATTAATGTTTACTGAAGTAGATTTTATAATAGCCAGGACTATTGAATCTTTATGAATCAATGTTTACTGAAGTAGATTTTATAATAGCCAGGACATGGCAGAAGCCTAAATGTTGATCAACAGATGAAAAGGTGCAGAAGAAATGGTACATGCATACAATGGGATATTACTTAGTCATAAAAAAGAAATTGAGTCAGTTATAGTGAGGTGGATGTACTTAGAGTCTGTAGTGCAGATGGAAGTAAGAAAGAGAAAACAAATATCATACATTAACTCATATATATGGAATCTAGAAAAACTGGTACTGATGACCTTTTTGCAGGAAAGAAGTAGAGACGTAGATGTAGAAAATGGACTTGTGGATGCAGCAGGGGAAGGAGAGGGTGGGACAGATTGAGAGAATAGCATTGACATATACATATACTACTATGTATAAAATAGCTAGTGAGGAGCTGCTGTATAACACAGGGATCTGTGCTCAGTGCTCTGTTCCAGATTAGATGTGTGGAATGGAGGCAGTGGGAGCGAGGCTCAGAAGGAGGGTTACCTGTATACATGTAACTATTCAAATTGTTGTATCGCAGAAACAAACACAATATTGTAAAGTAGTTATCCTCTGTTAAAAATAATTTTTTTGTCCTTTATTGAATTAAAGAGGAAAAATAAATAAAAGGAAATTTGTGTGAGAAATTCATACCGAAAAGTAAATAACAGATGTTGTGAGGAAAGAATCTATGCAATCCAGTAAAGTTTTAGAAAGGAAGTCATTAGTAAAATATTTGAATTATTTTGAGAGATTCTGTGTAACACTATTAATACTGCCTGGGAATGTAAATTATTATTAATGTGAGGAGTTTCAAAGTAGAAAATATTTCATGTATGAGAGGTTATAATAAACACTCCATTAAAAACAAAAAAAACCAACTTCTGAGACATATAGTAAAAGCTAAAATAGCAACTGAGGCTCTTAAAATTCCCGTTTCTTTCCTTTGAAAATCAAATGAGACTCACCCTTAAATCCACACAGGTAGCCCAGGCATTTAGCGCTTTGGAGAAGACTTAAAATGCTTGCTTGCATGAAGTATTTCACGTTTGGTTTCAGTTTTTAGTGAGGTTGTGGCCTTTTGTGCTCTTACACCAAATCTGTTTTTTTCCCCTCCAGTATTTTAGTTCTTTGCTGGATTCCCTCAGCTCTGAGGATTACATCATAACCCAGCTGTATTTGCGTTCTTTACCATTTCGAAACTGATTTTAACTCACTATCCACAAACACACAACATTGTCTTATATTTTACAAGCAATAAGATAAAGTTTCTGAAACAGGAGTTTACAAAAGCCTGTGCATAAGGTCGTGAAAGAAAATCCTGCTTCATGCAATTAAAAAGAACATTTACAGAGAAAAATTAATTAGACTTAGTTTAGTCTTTGAACCTGGAAAAGTAAAATCTCACCTATAAATCTATCACTCTGTTATAAAAGGGAATCTAGGACATGATAAGCACAAAAGGGCCATTTTACAGTGGTCCCACAAATAGTCTTTAAATACACTCTGCCTTGGATGGACTTTTCTACTTACCAGTTTATCAGTCTCTTGTGGTTTCTGAAGGCAAAACTGGTCAGCCACTGGGTGTAACATCTGATGTTGAGGGGAATCTGCTTTGCTTTCTGCCTGGACTCCTGCTGTTGACCAGTGGGGAATGCTGCATTAGCTCTCAAACAAAACATTTAAAGTGCTCTATGAAATGTTGACATCTTGCCAAGGACTTGAACGTCAAGTACCACAGATGTCCAGTTCTCTCTGGAGCTCAGCTCTCTCCTCTGTGCTTGTGTGAATTCAATCTGATTTGTGTTTAGGGTGACAAATGATCCAGGCTCTACCAAACAATAACTGGTATGAAACTGGGTACCAAGAGAGACACAGACAGACAGATGCAGAGACAGAGAGAGAGAGAGCCAGTGAGCAAGAGTGACATGAGCGAGTGCAACTGACCTGCTAAGTGAGAGCTCCAGCTAGCAGGAGCAGGCAGGATCTTTCCCATGCCTGGCTGTGACCTCTGACTGTGAGGCTGTCGTAAGAATAGCTTCTGTATTTATTGGGATGTATTTCCAAGTTGTAATTCACACGGCCTCACTAACTCCTTGAAAAGTGTTGGAAAACTAAGAAAATATTTGAGAGTAAACCAGACCAGAACATTTCCCATTTTCAGTGCCAGGGGGAAGGAGTGGGGAGACTCTGTAAGTGCGTGTTTACTGGAGTGTCTTGACCAGCAAAGGGCAAGATCATTATCAAATGAGAGATTGAAAGGACCTCAAAGCCGTCTCCTTTGAGCCTGAGTGATTTTCTTCTCTAGCCTCACCCCATTCTGGAGGGCGGGGACGTGATGCTTGCTGGTGCCCATTCTACTCCAGGTATTAGGCTTACACATTCCCAACCTGGACTTGGTGCTGTTGGGCCTCCTAATTTTTCTTCCAGTGAGTACCCTATTTGTCTCTCATTTCTGAGTGCTAGTGAGTGCTAAGTCACTTAAGTCGTGTCCGACTCTTTGTGACCCCAGGGCTCACAAAGGCTTCTCTGTCCATGAGATTCTCTAGACAAGAAGACTGGAGGGGTTGTCATGGCCTCCTCCAACTATCTTCCCAGCTCAAGGATTGAACTCAACTCTCTTGTGTCTCCTGTCTTGGCAGGCAGTTTTTTTTTTTTTTTTTTAACACTAGTGCCACCTGAGAAGCCCAGGTGGCTAATTTATGGATTGTTACTTTATTTAACCGGAGAAGGCAATGGCACGCCACTCCAGTACTCTTGCCTGGAAAATCCATGGACAGAGGAGCCTGGTGGGCTGCAGTCATGGGGTCGCTAAGAGTTGGACACGACTGAGCGACTTCACTTTCACTTTTCACTTTCATGCATTGGAGAAGGAAATGGCAGCCCACTCCAGTGTTCTTGCCTGGAGAATTCCAGGGACAGCAGGGCCCAGTGGGCTGCCGTCTGTGGGGTTGCACAGAGTCGGACATGACTGAAGCGACTTAGCAGCAGCAGCTTCATTTAACAGATTGTTGCCAAGGATCCTTTACTTTTCTTACATAGTCCTCCGGTGTAATGCAGTCATGATACGTCTCCCTGAAGGAAGAGCCTGGATCTCCTATACTCTGTCTACTTCAGACTCAGCCAGTTTTGCACCGAGATCATCAGCTTTACTTACTTTACCAGTTTCTTTTCCCTTTGTCCTTAGACAGCATGCTCATCATCAGATATGTATATATCATTATCAAAATGATACAAAACCTCTGAAAGCCCCAATTGACCTTAAGTCCCTTTTATTTGGTACTATTGTCCATGGATCAAGCACTATAAAACATTAAATTCTGCTTCACTGTCTCATAGCTATCCAATCACCAAAATCTGTTTTTTTAAATACCTAAATATTTCTTATCTATGATTCTCACCAAACTCAAGGTCATTTTTGGCCTGTACGCCCTGCCTCCAATCTTTTCCCACCCATAATAGCTGCCACCTAGTCATCCATGAGTAGGATCTTTCTAAAATCCAAGCATGCCCGTGTCCTTTTTGTGGCTCTGTATCACTGATAAGTTCATGGTGTTTAATCCGTCAGACCTGGTGCTGTATGACTGTTTGATCTCCTTGGGACTTCCCTGGTGGCTCAGACGGTAAAGCATCTGCCTACAAAGACCTGGGTTCAATCCCTGGGTCGGGAAGATGATCTGGAGAAGGAAATGGCAACCCATTCCAGTATTCTTGCCTGGAAAATCCCATGGGGTCGCAGAGTCAGACATGACTGAGTGACTTCACTTCACTTCACTTGATCTCCTTGCAGTCCAAGGGACTCTCAAGAGTCTTCTCTAACACCACAGCTCAAAAGCATCAATTCTTTGGTCCTCACCTTTCTTTATCGTCCAACTCTCACATCCATACACTACTACTGGGGAAAGCCATAGCTTTCATTTTATGGACCTTTGTTGTCCATGTAATGTCTCTGCTTTTTAATACGCTGTCTAGGCTTGTCATAGCTTTTCTTCCAAGGAGCAAGTGTGTTTTAATTTCATGGCTGCAGTCACCATCTGCAGTGATTTTGGAGCCCCAAAAATCAAGTCTGTCATTGTTCCCATTGTTTCCCCATCTATCTGTCATGAAGTGATGGAAACAGATGCCATGATCTTAGTTTTCTGAATGTTGAGTTTTAAGCCAGCTTTTTCACTCCTCTTTCACCTTCATCAAGAGGCTCTTTAGTCCCTCTTCACTTTCTGCCATAAGGGTAGTGTCATCTGCATATCTGAGATTATTGATATTTCTCACGGTAGTCAATCTTGATTCCAGATTGTTCTTCATCTAGCCTGGCGTTTTGCATGATGTACTCTGCATATAAATAAGCAGGGTGACGTACTCCTTTCCCAATTTTGAACCAGTTTGTTATTCCTTGTTTGGTTCTAAGTCTTGCTTCATGACCTGCATACAGGTTTCTCAGGAGACAGGTAAAGTGGTCTGGTATTTGCATCTCTTGAAGAATCCCA
>SJXQ01005310.1:287128-313635 GCA_006408695.1 Aepyceros melampus | reverse complement strand
ATTCGCATCTCTTTAAGAATTTTTCACCGTTTGTTGTTATTCACCCAGTCAAAGGCTTTGGAGAAGTCAACAAAGCAGAAGTAGTTGTTTTGCTAATGGAGTAGAAGTAAATCTTTCGAATGGATGCACAAGTATTGAGATAAAGCAGAGATGCTCCCAAGACCCAGTTCACAGCTATGACATCTTCATGCTGAGCAGCTAGGTATAGTTCTGGGGATGGAGCTGGGGGTGTCATTCCCACTGCTCAGGGCTGGGAGCTCCCTCTGTAGTGACTCCTTGAAAAACAAATGCTGAACAGTATTTTTGAATTTCACTTTTTTTCTTTTCTCCATTAAAAACAAAGCCTTCAAATTTCTTTTGATGTTTTGAAAAGTGGAGATGATACTCATGTTTGAAATTTTATTATATCTGTGTACCATCTGTTCTATTTATTATATCTGATTTGCACTGGCATGTCATTGCCTTAGAAATCAAATATTTAACTTTCCTCTAAGTAGAATGACTTTGAAATTACAGATTTTATGTGTTTAATCTTTTAATTAAAGTAACTGCATAGCTGTTGAGTAAACTTGTCTCAGTTTGATTCTCCTGAGTATTTCTCAGACCTGTGGGAACCCAGGCTCAGACACAGTTTGGCCACCCTTCCTCTGGGAATGTGTTCTTTCCTTCCAAGTTTTACTTACAGTGTTTGGTATGTTTCATAAAGGAGAACATATCAATCTAAACATTGATAAAGGCCAGAGTAAAAGTTAATGTGTTTGCTTTTATTTTTGAAGACTTGAGATCCATGATATATAAACTGACTTTTTAAAATACTCAGTTTGACATGCAGGAATAGGTTTGTTTGTTTGTAATCCAGTAACTGCTAGAACTAGCTCAGTTACAATGAAACCTTGAGCCAAGAGTGTATTTTTTTTTTTTTTTTTTTTAATAACCAAAACCAGTACTTGGGGCTGTGCACATCAAAGCTGGTTCAGTTTTATGGGATTAAATAATGATTGCACTGTTCAAACTAACAAGAGCTACATGAGAATGCCAAAGGGGGGGATTTCTTTTTTAAAGGAACTTGTACCTTTGTAATGGTTCTGTTTTGTAAGCCGAAGGGAGAATTGGAGGTAGCTGAAACTCAAATCTCTGAGTCTTATGAATTCTACACTTTTGGGAAATTATAAGGGAAGAACAAAGGTGAGCAGTTGGGGAAAACTGGAGGTATGACGGTATCCCTGAACACTGAGATAAATGTCAGTGTCTGGGATTTAAGTGTGTCCAGTGTGAAATAGAACAGTTTAAACTAGGAGGATGTCCTATAAGCTAGATAATTTAAAAGGCATACACCCTTTTATACTATTTTAATTGATCGTGTCTGTAGTTTTGCACTGTCCCAGTAACCATTGAAATAACTGTCCCAGGAGGCACCCACCCCTCTCTACTCTATTCCCTCAAGTTGCCCTGAGGCAACAGCAACAGGAGCCGTGGCTTTGACTGTGTCCCTTTTCCAAACACATCATCTCTTCTTCGACCACTGACTTTGTTCAGGTTTGCTGGATTGGCCCCTTCCTTCCATCTCTACCTGTTGACCTCTTGTGCATTTCTTAAAACACAGGCCATACTCCACCACCTGCGGAGCTTTTCTTTATCTTCCCCCTAAAAATGAATGAATGGTTATCCCTATGGTGCTTAATTTGAGTTTTGATTAGGCCACTCCTTGCAGTGTATATAACCACCTACTGAACTGCTGATAGTAATGGCCGTCTCCTCGTTTTGGGGAAAGGAGAGTCTTTTGCTGATGCTCCCTGTTTCTGTTATTCATGCAGTCACCTGGCTTGTTGGGCTGGAGGGCATGATATTTTTCTGTGTCCTCTCTCATCCTACATGGCCAGGCTGGTTTCCTTGGCTTGGCACCTTACCTGTTTGCAATTCTTGGGCACCGTCTCTCCTAAGACTTCATCTCAATGAGAAGGCAAGATCTTTCAGAGACAAGGACATGATTGTAAATGAATGAGAACCTCTACTGTATTCCCTTCTTTGTTTTTCTAGTCTAAGAAATATAAACATCCTTTTAATTTTGATTCTTTTTGTTGGTAATTCAAATTAAACGAAAAAATTTTTTTGTTGAAGTTATGCATTTATGTACTTTAATCAGTGTTATAAAATTTATAGAAAAATCCTGCCCTTTTTGTGTGCCCTAAGTGGCTCCCTCGATCACTTTTTTAGCTACTACTTTGGGCTATCAATCTCTATGTTCCTGTTTTAACTGAAGAGTTCTTGTCTTCCATGCATGTCTGTTGATGTGGAAGATGAAGATCCAGTTCCTTTATTCTCCATGCTTCTCTTCACCTAGATAATTATGTCTGTATTTTTTTTGATAAATCAATAACCTTTATTCAAATAATTAAAACCATGGCAGTATTGTTTATAACTGAGGCTCATCGCTTACATTAAAAGGGATCATAATTCCCCAGCTGTCTCTATCACCAGGAGAGACTGTGCCCTTTTGCCTAATGCAAGCAAGCTTCCCTGTGCTTCCAGGCTTCCCATTTTCCCACTTGGAATTAGTTACGATATGTAAACAAGCTCTATAAATGTTAGCTCTTGTTATCACATTAATATTACAATTTGAGCCAAACCATATTTAGTCCAGTTCTTAACCATATGCATATGAATAAGCCTGAAAGTCCTTTTGCCAGCAGCTGCATTTAGAGAAAACACATAACGTCCAGGTGTATGTTTATGTAATACAACTTTTCCTGGATAGATACTTCTCAGTATTATGCCTCAACAGGCAGAGAAAATGTATGTTGCTGATACATCCTTGTTACTCATTGTTTTCTGATATATTTCACTGAAGAGCCTTTCCAGCTTATCTGTTTTAGAATTTTGCTTTTGGCAGCTTGCAATTATTGCTATCTTGAAAAAGTCCCATTCACAATATATAAATACTTCCAGACCTGTGTTTTTATTATTCCTAGTTACCTGCCACCAAAAGCCTAAATCAGATTCTGATCCTTTGCCTTTTGTAGTTTCTCCAGAAGCCTTATATTATACTTGATAAGCAAGGCCTTTAATTTTATTCATTTAAAAATACAGACAATACTTAAAAGGTAAAAGCATCTGAGTCATAAATAAGCAAGCTGGGGATTGTCTTATGAAGTTGATGAGATTGTTGGGAGACCCGTTTCATGTAAAAATAAGCAATTTGCAAAGAGAGTTAACAGCTGAATAATGGGGGTGTGAGAGAAACTCGATGGCTTTCATTAGTTTGTTAAAAAAAAAAATCTTACTTTGAGAATTCATGCTAATTGATAACCCTCATAGTGCAAGAGTGTGACTTAAATGTTTACCTAAACTTTTGTCATAGTTCAAAAAAGTGAGGCTCTCAATAATGAGCATCCAGGAAAGAGAAAGTACATGGCAGTTGATTGTTGCTGAGCAGAAATATGTGGGTTGTAAGCAGCACCTTTGTGTTGCCGTGTGCCTTTTACAGACGCATCACAGCCCGTTTTCCTGGAGCCTTTCAGTCCTTCTCTAGGGGATCTTGAACAATCTGTTAGAGTCTGCCCCTGACATGAAACCTTTGACCATCTTTGGCTAGAGTTTGATTCAGCACAAAGTGAAGGGAGGAAAAAACAAAACCATAAACACCAGCAAATCTGTCTGCTCTGTTGTGGTGAAAGGGTCAGGATGAGATTAATCTGTATTTCTTTTAGAGTTAATCCCATATAACATAGAGTCAACTTGGGGTACAAAAATAAGCTCTGCCTCTTATCAGCCTCGGAACAGTGGACTAGTTATGCCATCTATCTACATCTGTGTTTCCCCTAGTGTCACCTACCTCATTCAAGTTGTTTGAAAGTTTATATGAAATAACGTGTATTTTCTTAATTGCTGTTCTCAGCCAAAGTAAGTAGCCAGTGAATGATAGGGGCTCTTATTAATATGAGCACAGGCTAATGTTGCCTCATAATTCTCTTGAAGCTGTGTTATCACCGAGTATATGGGAGGTACAAAATGCTATGCTTTGAAGTTTTAATAAACATTGATTTTTATGGAAAGATCCACATTTGAACAGATCTTTGGCTTAGTAACCATTTTTATAGGAAAACTCATTTATAACCGTGTGTGTGTGTGTGTGTGTGTGCATGTTCAGTCATGTCCAGCTCTTTGCAATCCTGTGGACCCCACCTGGCTCCTCCGTCCATTAGATTTCCCAGGCAAGAATACAGGAGGGCTTGCCTTTTCCTTCCCCAGGGCCTCTTCCTGACCCAGGGGTCAAGCCTACATCTGCTGCATCTCTTGCTTTGGCAGACGGGTTCTTTACCATGAAGCCACCTGGGAAGCCCCTTTTTATAACTCAGGCATACTTAATTCTGGGAGAAATGCTTCCAGACTGTAAACATAATTTCAAAAGGGAATGAACAATATGCAGGAGCCTGGAAGCCTTTAAAGATGGCACATTTGATGGAGTACTTTAGGGTGTTCACTTTCCTGGACTCCTAGGTGAGGAAGCCTGGCATCCAACCTCTGTTGTACCTCTCGTTCCATCCCTCCTTTCACTCCGTCTTCGCAGTGTGTGGATGGAGCGTGCTTCCTCTTTCTTGACTGTATCCAACTCCAGAAGTTGTTATGGTTCTACTGTTTGTTCCTAATGTAGACAAACCGTGTGGTCTAAAAATACCTCTCCATTGCCAGAAATCACATCGCCTACTGCCCTGCAGGAAGGACCAAAGCTTATTGTGCAGATAGCATTATTTAGCAATGTCTAGATGAGTTTGTTATTAAAGGCCTAGGAGATGAAGTGAAATCATAGTAAAGGCAGGAAACATTTATTTTTCCTTAGGCAAGGAGAGCAAAAGCTCGTACAAACAGGATATTTTGTAAATATTTTTTTAGTTCAGCTGTCTGGTTGTTAATTTATTCTGGTGTTTTGTGGGAAATGACAGAGGCTTATTTTTTTTTTTTTAATGGGCCATTGCAGGGAAAAACAATGTTTGAGTTTGCTCAATAATCTCTTGCCATTTACCAAACCAAATATCACTTATCAACTCTACATATGAAGTATGTGCTTTTTGTGTGTAGTTCAGATGTTTATTATCACCCTGTTGGAAGCCTTTTGTTTCAAAAGACAAAACCAAAAAACAGCACCATGATGCAGCTGCTTCTGAAATAAAAAGAGATGCTATGGTTTTAAAAAGGAAACGATTATGAGAGATTGTCAACATTTTCAATCTGTCAAGTTTTCTCACAGTCATTTGGGATGGTTTCTAAGTGATCTTGCCTGGCAGGCATCCTGATGTACAATCTTTATCTGTAACTGTAATTTTACAACTTCAATTTAATCCTTGTTTTACTGAATGCCAGTTGGCGTGTTTTAGTTAGTCTAAATATTTATAGGATCTTACCCCTGCATATTTATCTTTTAGGCATTTGTGACATTTCTTAACTTGTGGTCGAGAGGATGTAAGAGGCATTATGTCTGATTAATTGAGAGGGAGATGTCCAGAGTAATTGCCCTCATAAGACTGGCTCAGGCTATCCTGGCTGTGGATCGTTTAGCACATTACTTAACCTCTGTGTGTCTCAGCAGTCTCTTCCTTGGGATGATCCCTGCAAAAGCAGTGGTAATATTTAACTCAGCATAGTCTGTGACCATAAAGAAAGCCGAGTACCGAAAAACTGATACTTTCAAACTGTGGTGCTAGAGAAGACTCTTGGGAGTCCCTTGCACAGCAAGGAGTTCAAACCAGTTAATCCTAAAGGAAATCAACACTGACGACTCCTTGGAACGACTTTTGCTGAAACTGAAGCTCCAATACTTTGGCCACCTGATGTGAAGAACCAACCCATTGGAAAAGACCCTGATGCTGGGATAGATTGAAGGCAGGAGGAGAAGGGGGCGACAGAGGTTGAGATGGTTGGATGGCATCATCAACTCAATGGACATGAGTTTGAGCAAACTCTGGGACATAGTGAAGGACAGGGAAGCCTGATGTGCTGCAGTCCACGGGATCACAGAGAGTTGGACATGACTGAGTAACTGAACAACAGCATTATATGACTGTCAAACACATAGAAGAACAGAATGAATGTTGCCTGTCATAAGTATTATTCCCCAATGGAGAATTAAAAAAAAACTTGAAATGCATTTCTTATCTGTCAAAGTAATGATTGCTTGGAGAAAACATGATTTTGAAATGGCACTTTAAATGTAGTAGTTACAGATCTGTATTTTATTATAATTTTCCTCTGGTCTGTGTTCAGACTATCTACTAAGTGTCTGTGCACCATTTGGTGTAGATGAGGTTCTCACAAATTTTTATATTATAGGTTTCCTCTACATATGATGACATTTGAATGGTAATTCATGTTTACTGCTTCCTTCCCCACTATTTGTTTTTTTAACTCATTTTAGAAATTTTGTTTGAAGACAACATAAGAATCAGTATGTTTTGGCTTTAAGTTCAATTTTTTCTGGCATGGAGCTCTATTTTTTATAAATAAAATAGTGGAAGTGCAGACTCAATAAACGTATTCTTCCAATGTGTGGGTCGTTATAGTGCTGAGATATCTCTAGGCCAACCTTTGTGATTCAAATTCATTCAGAGGCACAAAATTGAGTTCATACACTACTTATTTGTGGATAAATTGGAAAGAACTGGAAGTTACCTAGTAGCTAGCTCAGAGGCATAATCAAATATTCCAGACCCTCACACTTTTTATTTCTATAATTTCACTACTTTCTTTATTGTCTTGCTGCTGACATAAGAAAATTTTAGTATGTTCCAGCACATAGAAACCAGGTAAAGAAGATTTCTTAATGTCTTCTTGGAGAAGGAAGGAAACCGAGGTGATTAATGAAGTGTAGTCTGGGACTGGCCTTTGGTCAAATTCCAAGGTACCCCTGGCAGCAGGAGAACTGGCACTATCCAAGCTACTTTTAGAGTCATGGTTGAATCACCAGATTTGTGACACACCCCGAGGAATGTGTGGATATTTTTTCTTTGTACCTGGGTTCACTTTAAATTTAGCATCAAAAGCTGATGAGCTTGGGCCCTTTTAGAATCCTGAGGGCAGCTCTGTGCCTCTGCCTGCTGCAGGGTGGGGAAGGTGTGATGGTGCTCTGGAGGTGGGTATTCTTCTCTAGCCTTGGCCTTTGTCACCTGGGAAATGGTGCTGATAATGTGCCTCCCTGACTGAGTTGCTGTGGGCATTAGGTGAAATGGTGCACATGGAAAGCATGCAGTTTGTGGCACCAAGTGGAACTAATAAATGTTAGTGTTATTTCTGTTGATTTCTGCAAGTCATGATGATGATAATAATAATAATTGTATTCTGTTCCTCCTTCCGTGCCCTTCAGTAGGCATATCTTAGAAACAGGTTTAGCGTTTTGATTCTTGGAGCATCCACGCTCAGTCGTGCCTGATTCTTTGAGACCCCATGGACAGTGAGTGGCCTGCACCAAGCTCCTCTGTCCATGGGATTTTCCAGGCAAGAGTACTGGAGTGGGTTGCCATTTCATTCTCCAGGGAATCTTCCCGACCCAGGGATCGAACCCAGGTCTCCCACATTGTAGACAGAAGCTTTACCGTCTGAACCACCAGGCAAGTCCAATAATTAATAATAATAATAACAACAACAACAATAACAACAACAAGAACAACTGTATTCTGTTCCTCCCCCCATGCCCTTCAGCAGGCATATCTTAGAAACAGGTTTAGCGTTTTGATTCTTGAAGCATCCACCTATATCCTATAGATGGACCATCACTTAGAAGTTGTGCAAATAGGATCTCAGCACTTCGTGTCAGTGGTAAGGTTTGGGGAACCTTGGGGAAAGGTGTGAACAAACATGGCAGGAAGTGGGGATGGAGATGATATTGTAAGGATATGCTTTTTTACTTACAGGCTTATGGGCTCATTTAATTCCTCAGTTTTAATGAGTGAATTGTGTGAAAGATTATCTAAGATCCTTTCCTCCTTAAATTTTTCAGACTTTTTCAGGCAGTTGTAGTATCGTTTTAAAATGTTTATTCAGATTCCGGTTCTGGCAACATGTTCTAAAATGGGGTTTGTGTGTATGGTGTGTATGTCCGGTTTTGTTTTGAGGGGCAGAGCAGTAGAATCCATTGTTTTCCTACTGAAATCTTAGATGGAACTGTGGTGGTTCCCTTTAAACAGGTGAGAGTGCACCTTTGGATGCAGGTGGGTTGCCCTGCCCACTCAGTCTGTACTGGGTACCCACCAAGCTGCGTCTGTGATCTCCTGTGGCTAAGAAGTGCAGTTTGAAAGCTGTGCCATTCTAGTGAATTCTGTGAAACACTTTTGTTCTAGAATAAGTCTATCACACAAATTGCAGCTGAGGGCTTCATAAATATTTTAGTAATTCAGGACCACTGAATTGACATTTAGAAGCTGAGATGGAGATAAGAGGTAACAAAGGGATGGTTGCTAATTGGATCTGGTCTCTTTGGGAAGTTACAATATCAGGACACACAAAACTCCAGTGAGATAACTAGTTAATTCAAGCCTGGGTTTCTTTCCTTACCAAACCTGATTGTGTTGGTGTGTGGTCAGTAGGTCCGAGTTTGTGCACTGGACCAAGAGGTAGGGGTTTACCTCTTTACCACAAGCTCCTTGGCCTTTCCTGGGACAATGTGAGGTGCTTTCTGGGTCAGATGTCTTTGGGGGCCAGAGTGTTTAAAACTGAAACAGCTTGTCTTAAACCAGGACTGTCTAGTAACTTCACATTCGTGCTATGTTTGAACATGTCCCCCTTTTGTGATAGCTGCGATATCCTTATGCACTTCATGCATTTTTGAGATAGGCCTAGATCACAGAGAGGGCCATGGAGCCAGGACAGTTATCCACTCTTTGGGGACATGCATCGGCTATGGAGCCCCGTGGAGTCAATAGTGACACAGGCACTAAAATATTTGCCTTTTCTTTGAGGAGAACAGTGCCTTCCTCTTTTACGTTTTTATTTGGCGTGTGCATGTGTATGTTTTTCTTAAAGTGAGTTAAATTTTTTTTTTTTTTGCTTAAGATAATTTCTCTAATTCTGATAAGTACTATGTATATATTTATTTATACTATGTATATAATTATTTATTATCATCAATCAAACTTAACAACCCCCCTGCTCCCACCCTTGTAAAAAGCATTTGGTAATGCTTTAGAATGGAATGGCAAGAAAAACAAAGGTTCACCTGAACCCTTAAGCTCTGTGGTTGCATTTGATTACTGGTGCTGTAGGACAGTGGCCGCATACCTTGCTTTGAGAACGATGCTCTCTGTGACATGCTATAAATATCTCCTTTTGAACTGTAATGTATTTTTCAGCTCAGCCTTAAGATTGAGGACAGACTTTTTGATCTGAGGTTCCTTGCTCCAGGAAATACCAGAAGAGATTTTACTTACCAAAGGCTTAACCAAAACAGGTTTGAATAGGATGATCTCAGAATTTAGTATGCCAGCTGGGGCTGTTTTGAGAGCAACTGCTGCTGCTGCTAAGTCGCTTCAGTTGTGTCCGACTCTGTGTGACCCCATAGACAGCAGCCCCCTAGGCTCCCCTGTCCTTGGGATTCTCCAGACAAGAACACTGGAATGTTCTCCAATGCATGAAAGTGAAAAGTGAAAATGAAGTCGCTCAGTCGTGTCCTACTCTTAGAGACCCCATGGGGGTCCTCCGTCCATGGGATTTTCCAGGCAAGAGTACTGGAGTGGGTTGCCATTGCCTTCTCCTTTGAGAGCAAAAAATGGTGTTAATTATAATTAGAGTGGGGCTGCAGGAGTGAACTGGTTCTGTGATGGGCATATGGGACATGTGTTTACCCCATGTTAGGCACACTGTTGAGAGTAAGAATAGAAATTTCGAAGTCTCCAAATCTTTTGAAAGCCCAGGTCTTAACCTAAAACCTTAAAATGAGCCTCAAGACTGACAGGTGCTACCTTGTCTCTCTTTGTAGTGAATGCTGCTCTGATGTAAGGTTGGCATTGATGATTCCATTTATTGACCATCTACTGTGTATAAGCACTCTGTGCTAGTCTTCAGGAGGATTCTTTCATCAACTACTTAAAAGAGCTTTTGTAGCTTTTCCAAACAAAAGTTTAGAGAGTCCTGGCTTACAGTTTATTCCCAGTGCATTCTCTCTGTGCTGTGTTTATTCTCTGTTCTAATTCTGATTCCTTCATGATGTCTCTCTGCTAATCCATCCTATTCTCTCCCTTCTGTAATTCCAACTTTTTAATTCAAGTTATTTGGAGCCAAATTCCCCAGCCTCCCCACCTTTTTTGGTTATGTCATAAATGTTTCAGATCTGTAGTCTGAAGTGGGGAGCTCAGGATGTTTTCTAGTTTGGGGTCAACTGTCTATGGGGTCGCACAGAGTCAGACACGACTGAAGTGACTTAGCAGCAGCAGCAGCAGCATTCATCTTACTGCTGGGGATACAGTGAGTCCTCACTCTATTCGTGGGTGTAGCTGATTAACTTCTTAAAGTGTGTTCAAGTTTGAGAATTACTACTAAATCGACAATGTGTAAAAGCTTTAGGTCATGAAGACCTCTCAGAATTTGATGAAAGCCCAGAAAGCTAGAAAAATGCAGGTCTATATTTTATGTAATAGTAGGGCTTTGGGAAGTCCTTATTTAGTTCTGTGATATAAACTAAGTACTCTAGTTTTCAGAATAAATCCTATAAGAATTATTAGAGTAAGTTGCACACCAGTGATTGTTCTATTTTGTGGTTTGTCCCTAGCTGGTTTTTTTTTTTTCCCCTCGTGGAGAGTTCACGCCCAGAGATTTTTCTCCAGGTGTTAACCTGGGCCCTGTGGTGAATGTCAAGGTGGGTGGTCCTGACTCATGCTCACTCAGGCACAGACTGGATGTGGTGTAGACTTCTGGTGGGCTCCCACCCAGCCAGGAGGGTGGGAGGAGACTTGAATGAATTCCCTTTACTTTAAACAACTTACTTTTTTTTTTTTTATTAATTTGTTTTAATTTTTTAGTGAATTGCATTTACTGAAACAGAGTTGTAAACACTTCTAAGGAATGCATGGGCAAATTAGAACTATGGATGAATAATAAAAGGGTTAAAAGATGACAGGGAATTATATTCTTGGGTAACCAGTTATTTTTCTGTAAATGGTAAAAATGAAAAATACAGGAATAGTCACTCAGTGGCTTTATGCTTCCTTGTTATGCACGAGTTTAATAAAATAGTGGAAATGGCAACCCATTCCAGTATCCTTGCCTGGAGAATCCCATGGACAGAGGGCCTGGTGGGCTACAGTCCACGGAGTCGCAAAGAGTCGGACACGACTGAGCGACTTCACTTCACTTCAATAATTGTTGAACATTTGTTGAAATTTTATAACATTCCAGATATTGTTGTGTTTAAATACACTATTTATAGTAACTCATTAAAACCTGATAGCTGATATATGAATAAGTGTTATTATTTTACCCCAATATAGCAAGGACAGTAAAGCTCAGAGTGGTTAAGCATCTTGCTTGAGATCACACAGCTGGTAAAGATTTGAGTTGAGAATTTGAGACATTTATTCTCTGCCTCAAACATGTACCCTCTTCTGGTCTTCTAGGATAATAAGAAACACTATTATGAATCACTGTTGGATGGTGGTGGTGGTGGAGGAGAGAGGAGACCCCTTTAGGGGAATGTGTTGAGGTTGAGCATTGAGAACAGGGATGTTTCTGTGTGGGTCAGGTTTGTGCAGAGATGGATCAGTAGCACAGGAGTGTACCAGATCCTATGCTTTGTACCCTTTAGTAATAGGCTGATCATCAGCCTCACCTTGAAATCTCTCTCACTGCTTTGGAATCAACATGTGGAACTGTTGAAAGAATGTCTGCTGATTGATATCTTTCAACTTATTTTAAAATGGTGGATGTCTGTTTAATTTTAAACTGGGTACCGTGACATCCCCTGTGCTGAACATTCACAAACAGCTGGACTTAGAAGGAAATGTACAAATGTAGTGTTCACAGATTATCAATATAATGAGGGCTGACAGAATTATTATAGGTCCCTGAGCCTTTAAATAACATTTATTTGTAAAGTTGCCTTATACTTGCTCTTGAAGGTAACCCCAATTTGGGTCATACTGACTTTCCACAATGTCATGAACTTTGGATGTTTCATCATTAAAGTTAATAATAATTTTCCCTAAAATTATTTCCCAGAACACTAACATTTTTTCCTGTAATGTTATTTAAAAGAAAGAATCCAGGAGCAAATTTATCTAATACATTTAGTGAATAAGGACTTGTCTCTGAGAATGCATAATGTAGAGGTTAAAAACTCAGGCTGCAGGGTTGAAATTCCTGGATTCAAATCCCTCACTTAGCAGCTCTTTGAGTCAGGAGAAAATACTTAACTCATCATGGCAAATAGAAGGGGAAAAGTGGAAGCAGTGATGGATTTTATTTTCTTGGGCTCTAAAATCACTGCAGATGATGACTGAAGGTAGGAAATTGAAATGCAAAACTAGATATTAAAAAGCAAAGACATCACTTTGCTGACAAAGGTCCATATAGTCACATCTATGGTTTTGTCATGTACACATGTGAGGCTTGGACCATAAAAAGACTGAGAGCTGAAGAATTGATGCTTTTGGTTTGTGGTGCTGGAGAAGACTCTTGAGAGTGCCTTGAATTGCAAGGAGATCAAAATAGTCAATCCTAAAGGAAATATACCCTGAATATTCATTGGAAGGACTGATGTTGAAGCTTCAATACTTTGGCCTCCTGATACAAAGAGCTGACTCATTGGAAAAGACCCTGATGATGGGAAGATGGGCACAAAGAGGAGGGGCAACACAGAGAAAAGATGGTTAGATAACATAACCAACTCAATGGACATGAATATCACTATCCAGAGATAGTGAAGGACAGAAAACCCTGGTGTGCTGCAGTCCATAGGATCCCAAAGAGGAACTCGAGTTAGCCACTGATCATACACGCACTCACACCCACACACCCACCCACACCCCTACCTCTCCGTATCCCATAGAATTGTTATAAGAATTCAGTGAGAGAATACTCATTTTTCATGAAGCATCAGTGTGATATTGAAAGAGTGGAAAGCCCTCAATAAATGTGCGTGCATGCCTGCATGCTAAGTCGCTTCAGTCGTGTCCAACTCAGTGCGACCCTACGGACAGCAGCCCACCAGGCTCCTCTGTCCACAGGATTCTCTAGGCAAGAATACCGGAATGGGTTGCCATTTCCTTCTCTGAAATAAATGTGAGCCGTTGTTAAATCCTGGAAAAGCAGATAGGTTGCTATCTCTTACCATTGCTCCCACCCACTTAGCAGTATGTCTCCATGGCTTTTCCATGTCAGTTTTTTTTTTTTTTTTTTTTTTAAGATTTTTGTTTTTTTTCTATGTGGACCTTTTTTAAAGTCTTTATTGATTTTGTTACAACATTGCTTCTGTTTTATGTTTTGGTTTTTTGGCCACAAGGCATGTGGGATCTTAGCTCGCTGACCAGGGATTGAACCCACGCTCCCTGCATTGAAAGGTGAAATCTTAACCACTGGACCACCAGGTTCTGGACCCCCTGTCAGTTCTTAAAGCTCATTTCTCTTTTGAATAGTTGCACATCATCCCATTGAAAGAGAGAATCATTAAATGTCATTTGGATTATTTCATATTTTTCCATCATTATAAATACCTTATACTAAAAAACAACAACAAGAAAAAAAACCTTATACTCTAACTCCCTGCTCCTCCAACATTCCCCTGAAAACTCTGAAGGTCGTGTTTTGAGATTGGTCTCAGTACCACTGCTGTAATTATTTCCATTGTTTTATAAACACTTGTTCAATGGGGTATCAGGCAGAATTTGTGCTCATTTAGCGTAAAACTAAATAATTATTGGACATCCTGTCCTATAAATTTAAAAATTGAGGGCAGCAGGGATGAATTCTCTCAATAAGAAAGAGGAAACTGCCTAAGAGCCTTTATTTAAAACTTCTTATGGCCCGTCTCTCCGAAACTCAAACCTAAACTCACGAGCTGGCGTGTAATTGTAGAAAGTGCACATAAGCCAGCCTGGAGAGGTTTCTTATTTTTATTCAATGAAATGCCTTTTGCCTGAAATTGTTCCGATCAGAAATCAGAAGGCTTCTTTCCTTACTTCCTACTTCACACCTTCTCCCTCCACCCCCCACAGTCTCTTCTGTGGCCAACTGCGAGAGCCCACATCCCATCAGGGCACGCCTTTGGTGGCACCCACTGGGAGAGATTTTGGTTGAGATTTGCTCATGGGCTGCAAGGCCCTCTCTGACCTGGCAAGTCTTTGCCCAGGTAGGTCGCTTCTGTGTTGCCTGTGCTGTCAGACTCACTCCTGTTGCAGCTGCATCAGCCTTCTTGGTGCCTCTGCTCCTCCTCCTCCTTGTCCTCTCCCTTCAACATGTCAGTCCCACCTTGAAACCTTTGCAGGTGCTCTTCCTTCCAGTGTCTCCCTCACTTTGTTCAGGTCTCCTGTTCTGGTTCCTCCATCTTCACTGTGACCATGCTTGGTTGCTTCATCCACGGGGCACGCCCCATTAGGTCCTGTACTGCCCCAGCCCATTCTATTTGTTGGTTCCTTCCCCAGGACTATGAGCTCCTGAAGTCAAGCACTTTGTCATATTAACGGCTCTGTTGCCAGCACCTGGCACAATGGAAGTACTCGATAAATTCTGGTTGAACTAATGAAGGAGTCAAGGAAGCAGAGATGCTTATAGAATTTCATGTATGATACTGTATTTTGAGGCTTGGTCTTAATATCGATGACAGCAACAAAGAGCAGAGCACATAACCTTTCACAGAAGTTCAGAAAACCTGTCTTTCAGTTTATTTTTCAGAGCATAGGCTTGTAATGGTTTCTGAGAAATTTTCAAAAACCAGAAACACCATGGCTTGATTTCTCACATTTGATAACTGTCCTTGGCTTTTTGATTTTATTCTTGTGTTTATATCTTGTGTCATGAAAGTGGTTTTGACACTTTATTCTCATTTTCTCAAATGCCCACTTGCAGAGTGCTTCCCCTCCTGCCCTTGTTCCCCCCTCGCATTACTGATGACAGTCTTACAGTATATTCAGGCTGCCTTTTCCCTGGGGGTGTAGGAAGTGTATGGCTGACTCATCCAAGATCATTCCTGTCTAAAGAGAGGTCTGAGCAGTGGTTTCAAGCTTTTTCTTTGTTTCTGGGCTGGGGTCCAGGGCATTTCAGGGGAGCTGGAGTTCTTGCTTCAACTTCATTAAGAGCCCTTCCATTTCTATCTGTCTAGTGTATGAGTGTTCCCTATAAGACTTTGTTTGAGTAAGATGTGCCTCATGAATAAAACAGTATCAAACACTTCTGATGTTGAGACGTCTCTTCCCTTTTCAGGGAATAATGAGAGGACTTGGAACAGGGAGGGTCTTGTATCCCTGAGAATTGAAGGTGGCAGACAAAGGCAAAGGTGGCCTGTTCTTGATGATTCTGCCTAGTTCTGCTCCAAGGAGACGTGTGATTAATGTCTGTGCCTTAAACTTAATTACGGGGGTTCGTGAGTGTAGGCTTTGCTGGTGGTGTCCACAGGTGCCCTTGGCTTTGCTGCCACCTTCCTTTGTCTTTTTTCAGTTCCTCCTTTCTCTTGAGTGCTTCTGTTTGTGGTGCAACATTGCCAGCATTGCTATGGAAGTTTTATGCTGCCAGTTGCTCCTGGCACTGTGCATTTGGGGAAGGCTCATCTGATTTCTGTTAAATCTTTTGATTTTCTTGCATGCCCTCAATTTCCAAGTCTTTTAAAATCCTCCATTACAATGAGAACATGAACTCATCAAAGTAAAAATGTAAACAAACTTGTAAAGTATTTGAGCTTATCATTGACTATATCTGGAAATTCCAAACAGAAGTTTCTGGGCTCATATTCACAGTACCCACCCAAATGGAAAGCAGTTAGTTGTTGAGTGAATGAACTTAGCATTAAACACAGGTTGCCTAGACTGTGGATACAGCTATCTTTGCACAAAAGCACTTGTATAAATAGTTCAGTCCCTTGTTTGCGGCGGTGTGTGTGTGTGTGTGTGTACATTTTTGACTGCCATATTTATCTCAGCTCTGTGAGATGGGGGTGCTGCATGTGATTTTCCTCGAGTATTCTTTTGTATTCTAGCTCTTCAAAGTAAATGAAGGAGTGAATAAGTAAGTGATATGAACAAATCAGTGGAAAAGAACTCCAGCCATAGGAGAAAACGTTTAAGACTTGGTGGGTTGGCACAGGGGGAAAACGAAGTATGTAAAGCGGAGCAGTTGGGTGTCCGGTAAGGAGAAAGGTATGAATCAGAACAAAAAGTTGTTGTAGGTGTGACATTTGTGAGGAAGAAGTGACTCTCAGCCAGAAAGTGGCGTTCTCATGGCTAGCTAGCCATGCCTTGCAGCTTGTGGGATCTAGTTTCCAGACCAGAGATCAAACCCAGACAGTGAGAGCACAGAGTCGTAACCACTGGACCACCAGGGAGTTCCCTAAGGTTCTGTCATTTTTATAAACTCCTTCCTCACTGAATCAACCTAGCCTCTCGTGGGATCCCTTCAGTGTGATTTAATAGGGATTTTGGGGAAAGCTGGGCTTCCCTGGTAGCTTGGCTGGTAAAGAATCTGCCTGCAATGCAGGAGACCCTAGTTCGATTCCTGGTTCCGGAAGCTCCACTGGAGAAGGGAACGGCTATCCACTCCAGTATTATGGCTTGGAGAATTCCATAGAGTGTGTAGTCCATGGGGTTGCAGAGTTGGACCTGACTAAGCGACTTTCACTTTCACTTGGGGAAAGCTAGGATTTACTTCATGGCTGATGGTGAGTTCTATCAATGCTGTGAAGTACAGGAGAACTGTTCTAATTAAATGATGTGGGCAGCTCATTCTAGACTGTGAACAGTGAAAGTGAAAGTCGCTCAGCCATGTCCAATTCTTTGCAACCCCGTGGACTGTATAGTCCATGGAATTCTCCAGGCCAGAATACTGCAGTGGGTAGCCTTTCCCTTTTTCAGGGGATCTTCCCAACCCAGGGATCAAACCTGGATCTCTTGCATTGCAGGCAGATTCTTTACCAGCTGAGCCACAAGGGAAGCCCAAGAATAGTGGAATTGGGTAGCCTATCCCTTCTCCAGTGGATCTAGCTATCGGGGAAGCCCATTTAGATTGTATTTTTTGCATATTAGAGTTTCTTACATTCTTTACATGAAAAGTTTATTTTGACTATTATTGGAACCATTAAGTATTTTAGGAAATATTAATATATGACTTAAGACAATGTCTCTTACTGGGAGTTTGTGTGTGTGTGTGTGTGTGTGTGTGTGTGCTACCTTTATTCTTTTTGACCTTCGGCTTTAAAAAGGATTGTACACTTAGGAAGGCTAAATAATGGAATGCTATTAAGGAAATAATGGTAATTGAGCTGCTTGATGAGAAAAGGAATTCAAATATGTAACTTATCCAAATTCAAGTATCTAGACACAAACCCTTTTCTCTTTAAAAAGAAAGAACACCAGGTTTATATGGCACTTTCTCTTCTTTTCAACCTAAATTATAAGTAACTACTGTTGATTATTTCCAAGAGCTGTCAGCTTGTGAAGCTGAACAATCATTAAAAATAGAAAACTTGCAAACTACAAATGAGTGCCTAAGTTTTTGTTTAGATATAGTTTTCCTATGGCATTTCCTCAGTTGTAGTGTGGAAACTTAAGCTAAAGCAGAGTAATAAGAAATGAGCCTTGCTAAACAAAGAATGTATTTTGGTTCAAAACTATTAAGGAAGCTATTAAGATTTCCAGGTGGTGCTAATGGTAAAGAATCTGCCTGCCAGTGAAGGAGACACGAGAGACATGCGTTCAGTCCCAGGGTTGGGAAGATCCCCTGGAGGAGGAAAACGGCAACCTAGGTCAACTGCATTACTAAGTACTTATGAAACGCTCTGTGATCCTAGTTACTTTATTAATTTACCCAAGCTCCAATTAAATGGGAAAGAATATTTTTGCTATTCTCAATTCTTCATTTTCTTAGTAAAATCTCAAATAGACTTTATGTGAATAGCAGGAACAGTTTATTTTTTGAGTTGACAGGTTTTCCAAGTAAAGTAGTAGTGAAACATTTTTAAAAGTCATCTAAATCCTACATAACAATGAGAATGTTTTAGACTATAGAAATATGTCCCCTGAGAGTAAATTTTTTTTTTTTTTTTTTTAACATTTATTACTAACTGTGGAGTCAGTTTTCAGTAGAACTGCTGTGAATCATTGAGTGTTTTTCTGGAGCCTAACTCATTAAAGAGAATTCAGTCTACATGAATGACATGGTAATTGTTGTAATGTGTGTACCAAGATGAAATGTTGTAGCACAGTGTTCTCCCTTTTCTTCCCCCCTGTGCTGGGTTAAACGGTAGCTTGTGTAGAAATACAGACTGTGGATGATTCCTGTCCTGGTCAAAAGCTTATCATAAGACAGGGCCATAGCAACAGTTCTGAACAGATGTTTCCAGTTTGCTCCTTTGGGCTACAATCATGACTTTATTCCTGTCGGTAGATTTTCTATCCACAGTGTCCCTGAGGCTGGGCAAATGCCCCTCCAACAGTCTTTCAAAATACATTTCTCTTAATCTGAGGGGCATTTATAAGTGAATCAGCAGTGTTTATAGAGCACTTGTTCTCTGCAAAGATGTCTTACCAGAAGAAGGGAATAAGCTGAAGAAGCAATTCAGGATGGATCATACACCTCAGTATAAAACTGAAGACATAAGGCTTCCAGAGGGAAACAGAATATGTTCCCAGTGTTGGATAGGTGAGGATTTCTTAGGATATAAAAAGCACTAAACCATAAAGCAAAAAATTAATAAATGAGACTTTATAAAAATTTAAATCTTTCATTTTTCCTTAGCACTAAGAAAATGAAAGACGAGCCATAGATTGAGAGGGAATATTCACAATTTATACCTCTGTTAAAGGACTCAGACTACTTAAAGAACTCATAACTCTCTAATAAAAAAGACAAAGAACTATAAAAAAAAAATACCCAAACAACTGAAATGAACAAATCACAAAGATGTTCGACTCAACACATAAAAAGATGCTCAGTATCATTGGTCAACAGGGAAATGCAAATTAAAATGATGAGATCCTACTTTATCCTATTAGAATGGCAGAAAAATAAGGACAGAAAAGCTGAGAACACTAGCTATTGACAAGAAAATGGAACAGTAAATAGTTCATACATTTTTGGAGTGTAAACTAGAAAATCTACTTGGGAAAAGAGTTTGGTAACTTCTTATCAAGTTAAACATATAACTACTTATGAGCTAGTAATTTAACTCCTAGGTGTTCACCTAAGAGAAATGAAAGCATATATCCACAAAAAAGACTTACTGGAATGTGCATAGGAGCTTTATTCATAATAATAAACTGAGACTACCCAAATGTTCATCAGATTAAAATGAGTAAACAAATCATGATATACATAGGGACTATCACTTAGTTATCAAAATAAATGATACATGTCAACAATGTGAATATATCTCAAAACAATATGCTGAGCCAAAGAAGTTAGAAAGGAGTATGAACTATGTGACTCTATTTAAATGCAGTTCTACTGCAGATAAAATTAAGCTCTACGGACAGAAATCAGAAACCCGGACACCTGTGACTGGAAAGGAGCACCGGGAACTTTTGTAATGGAAAATACTGTATTGTGGTAATTAGGGTGGTGTTTACCTGGTGTCAAGCTCATTGCATTTACATTTAAAATGTTTTCCATTTTATTGTAGGTAGTTTATACCTGAGCCTAAATTCAGTGGAGAAGAAATCAAAGCTGTAAACTTGCCCCTGGAGCAGTAAGGATATTGAGCAGACAGGATGCAGTTGTGAACTACATGTAAATGACACAGAATGTTAGAAGGATAGCAGAGACACACAAAGGATGCATCATGTGACTGCAGAGGAAAAAGCAGATCAGATGGGAAAGGTTCTCTGGGCCATAGGTGGTTTGTGTTGTGTTTGAAGACAGAAATTAATATATGTTAGAAAATAGGATTGATGGGAAAATATTCCAAATAAGATTATGGTCTCAGGACAAAGGGTCAAGATAAAAATAAACAAAAGACATGTTTTGAGGTCAGTCAGCATATTCATTGAATCTGTTCACCGACTCAGTTTTTCATGTCCCAGCCCTCTATTGGTGGATCACTTTCCTCTTTCAAGAAAGTGAAAGTCGCTTCAGTCCTGTCCAGATCTTTGCAACGCCAATGGACTGTAGCTTGCCAGGCTCCTCTGTCTATGGAATTCTCCAGGCCAGAATACTGGAGTGGGTAGCCATTCCCTTCTCCAGGGGATCTGCCCAACCCAGAGATCGAACCCAGGTCTCCCACATTGCAGGGGGATTCTTAACATCTGAGCCACCAAGGAAACCTTCTTTCAAGACTCAGCCTAATTCTGTCCTTCCATCTGTTCATCACTCCAGCACACCATGTTCTTTACTATGTCTGAGCTCCTGTTTTAACTCCACAGCACAGCACTTAACTTTTCACAGGTTATATTCTTCACATTGAGTGTGTATTTTCTCAGAATGTATTTTCTGGGGGAAGGTGGCTTTTCCTTTACTGCCCTAAGTGAAAGGCAGAGTCCACAATCAACTGTTATGGGTTTTGAATTCAGGTTTAATAGATGTTCAGGAGAGGACATCTGTTGGAATGTACGATAGATTTACTACTTTAAGAGTGCCATTAACACTATATCATATGTAGTGTTATGTGTACGTATGCTACATTGAAGTAAAGCCGCTCAGTTGTGTCCGACTCTTTTTGGCCCCATGGACTGTATAGCCTACCAGGCTCCTCTGTCTATGGGATTTTCCAGGCAAGAATACTGGAGTGGGTTGCCATTTCCTTTCCCAGGGAATCTTCCCGATCCAGGGATTGAACCTGGGTCTCCTGCATTGTAGGCAGATGCTTTACCCTCTAAGCCACCAGGGAAGTCCTTACGCTGCATTATATGTACACATGTAAGAGTGTTAATGGCTTAATTTTTTCATTATGATAACTATTACTATAGTTTTTCTTAGGCATTTTTATTCTATTTATACAGAGGAGTAAAGTTAGGAGGCACAGGTTAGGTAACAAGCTGGAATTTGAATATATTTCTTTGGCTTCCACTGTTCTTGTAGTCATCAAACCACTGTATTTGTGTTACTGACAAATAAGTTTGTATTAGTGATGGCAGGAGTAAAAATCGCTTGTACTCTTATGTCATGCCAGTCACTCTTTGGGCACTTTATACATATTAACTGATTTGACTTCCATGAGCAGTGAGGGAAATGATTCGTATAGTCATTAAGTAACTCTATCAGGGTTACATCAGAGTAAGCAGTATGTAGTCAAGATTTGAACTAGTCTGATTCCAGAATACACGGTCTTTGCTCTTTATTGTTATGCTCCACTGCTTGGCTTTGTGAACATAAGGCTGGCAGTCTCCCTTAGTGAGAGTAAGGCATGCACTTTTCCTTGGGTGGGGTAGGAATAGGAATGGATTTAGATAAAAACTACTGAGGCAGAATGTTGTTTCCATGACATATTTAGTTAGTTTCTTAGATTAAGGTTCTCCTATTGCCATTCATCCATAAAATGTTTGTGGAGAAACTTTACTGTGTCTTTTCCTTATTAGGTTAAGACAGATTCCATTCTATTGAGGGCCTGAGTCTAGGTCTGGGTTTTTTTTTTCTTTTTTTTAAACTCTCGTGGCTTCTTAAGTATTTAAAAATTCTCATACTACTTTATCTAAACTAAGAAACTGGTCATAACTGGCAATATGCTGCAGTCATTTATGAAGGAAAATTAATTACAGAACTCTCATCAACAGAAGCATATTCAAGAAAAAAAATCTTGCCACAGCACCAAAAAATAAGGCAATAAAGATATAGTATGTATTTTAAGTTAAAATATATTTAAAGGAAATATTTATCCTTTTCTAAAAGTGATTAAGAGGTTTTCCAAATGGCCTAGTGGTAAAGAATTCTCCTGCCAAGCACGAGTCGGGTATTTGATCCCTGGGTCGGGAAGATCCCCTGGAGAAGGCAACCCACCCCGATATTCTCCATGGGAAATCCTGTGGTCAGAGCTTGGTGGGCTACAGTCCACAGGGACTCAAAAAGCAGACATGACTTAGCGGCTAAACAACAACAACAAACATGATTCCTACTTAGTCTAATTTTCTGGTTAACCAGCCACTTGCTTCAGGGACCCTGGTGACAAGGACTGCTACTGCTAAGTCACTTCAGTCATGTCCGCCCCTGTGCAACCCCATAGACAGCCGCCCACCAGGCTCCCCCATCCCTGGGAATCTCTAGGCAAGAATACTGGAGTGGGTTGCCATTTCCTTGCCTACTTGTATTCAAACTCTTTAAAAGACTTGGTGATAACAGAGGCAGCACTTTAGGTTTTCTTTTCTCTTAGAACATATCCTTTCCCTTCCTTTTTTCACTTCTAAAAGATTTGCAGAGATATTTATAGTGGGGAAAGAAGTAGTGAGATCCTTTGTGCAGAAACGTAATTGGCCGTTTCAGGGGCCAGGAAAGAGAGAATATGAAACAATATGGGGCAGCTTCTAGGATAGTTAAAAATATTTAACATTGTTCTCAATATTCCATTTTGTCATAGTGCATGCAGGGCTATCAGCTCCTAGTAGAGTTAGGTGTGGGATGTGAATCAAGTCAGTAAATACTGATTGGCTTCTGAAGAGATTAGGGTCCCCTCCAAATCTCTATTAAGAAAATAAAAATGTAACCTGCTTGTGTGCTTAGTTAGTTGCTCAGTTGTGTCAGACTCTCTGTGACCCTCCTCTGTCCGTGGGGTTTTTCAGGCAAAAATACTGAAGTTGATTGCCATTTCCCCTCCAAAATGTAACCTAATAAGTTAAAATATGCCCAAAGATTGTTGTCATACTGAGTAAGTATCGTTTCCCAGAGGAGAAAGATTGACGTTGGAAAGGTCTGTGTTTGTATCTATTAGAACATAAGCTCCATGAGGTGAAGGCCTCTTACAGAGTATCTCTGGTATATAGAATCTTGGCTGCCACATAGTAAGGAATCAATATTTGTTGAATGATAATAACTGAAATAGCTCTAGGATGAGAGGAATTTATCCTCTGTAGCAGGTTGGAAATATTCCTTAGATGAAGCTTCCTGGGAGCTCACTTAACAACCTTTTTTGACCTTAGGGCTGGACTAGCTGGGAAGATCCTCCCTTGATAGAAGGATTAGCACACTTCAGGCCAGCTTGGTGTAAGTCAGTCATGTGATAAAAACATGTATGTGATCCTAGAAGACTGAGAATCAGATTCTTTTTCCTCATGATCACACCAAAGTATATGATCTCCTGTGGGCCAAGTGTGGGATGCCAAATAGCTGATCTTCCTGTTTTCCTTTGAGAGCTTAGCTTCCACAGCAGATGTTACATAACTGAGTAGAAGTCATTGACCCCTTTTTAACTTTTATCTGAAAGATAAAGGGCAGGACAGGGTATCCGAGGCCTTTGATGCTTTTAAGAAACAGCAGATGGAAGACTTCAGTGAAGAATAAAAAGCCAACAATTTAATTTAGGCTGAGTGAAGACAAAGATTTCAAAGGAATGGAAAATGGGTAAGATCCAAAAGCATATGACCAATATTTCACTTTGCCTTTAAAAGAACAGGTGGAATGAGAAGCTTTGTGGTGAACTTGGTTTTTCTGTGACTTAATATTGCCAAGTTACTACTGCAAAAATAAGACTAGCAGATTACCTACTAGCTTTTCACTTTTCTCTGTACTAGTCAGGAAAAGAAAACTCCCTATATCGGAACCAGAAGATTTAGTAAAAAGGATTTTGAAGACCTGATAAAAGAGACTTGATACCACATGCTGGGAATTTAAGCCAGATTTTATATAGTTTGTTGGTGGATACTTTTTTGATGACGACAGGATGAAGTGAAGTGAAGTCACTCAGTTGTCTCTGACTCTTTGCGACCCTGTGGACTGTAGCCCATCAGGCTCCTCCGTCCATGGGATTCACCAGGGAAGAATACTGGAGTGGGTTGCCATTTCCTTCTCCAGGGGATCTTCCCAACCCAGGGATTGAACCCAGGTCTCCCACATTGCAGGCAGATGCTTTAACCTCTGACCCGCCAGGAAAGCTCTTCTGAAATAGCCATATTCCCTAGACTTTCATGAAGCATCTTTCAGTGTTCAGGGTGGCTGTTGGTTTAGTACCAGGGCATAGCAGCAGCTGTGAAACGAATTTGAAACCCCTAGTGGTAAACAGAGTCCAACCAATGAACCCCCTTTACGGCATCCAATCTGAAGTGCAAGGATGACCATATAATTCATTGTCCAAACCAGGATACTTCTGAGGTGGAAAGGGGACACTATTTACAGTTATGTCAGAAAATGAAAACTGAGGCTGTCCCCGGATTCAGTGACATTGCCCAATGGAACTAGAAATGGAGCTTGCAATAACATCACGTGGAAGGCTATTAAAACACAGAATGCTGGACTCGCTCCCAAACTTTTATATTCAGTAGCTTTGGGATCAAAATTGTGCCTTTCTAACAAGTTAATTGGTGGTGGTATTACAGCTCATCTGGGGACTGCAGTTTCAGAACTACTATTCTCCCTAAACAGGCTTGGCACTGTTGTGCTGATAATGTAATTTTTAGTTGAAAGAAATTCTCCTTAGTGTTAAATACTTCTCAACCTTCTACAACTGAGAATATCCATGAAGAAGATGACCCCCCCCCAAAAAAAAACAAAAAACTTGTGTTGGCTTTGCTTTGACCTGTGTCTCTGTGGAGTGCTCTATGCTTGATTTTCCAGAGACAACTCTCCTGGTACCAACCCAACTCTCAAAGAAGTGTTGAAACCAAATGAAATAAATGTGACGTTGGTTTCTTACCGTAGGGATTTCAGCTTAGGGAAGCCTCAGCACCTAAATTCATTCCAGAGACATTTTATAGATTGAACATCCTCATGAGCAACAGTATTCCTGTACTCTTTCCTTTTGCATCTGTGAAAGCAAGAATGGGGCAATGGCAGCTCTACTGGAGCCATCCGAGAAAACTCAGTCAGTGTTCCTGTTCTTGGTGCATCTGCTCAGAGTGGCATAGTCCGACCCAGAAATACTGCTTCAACGTGAGACAGCAGTGTTGACCATCAGTACTCGAAAGTATTGCTTTTGTCACGTTGGACTAAGTGAACTTCCTAGAACTGCACCATCCAGGACTCCTACCTTACCGCAGAGACAAAGCTCGCTCTTTGAACATTGGAGGGGAAAAAAAAAAACAAACGCACAAAACCCTCAGTATTTTTCAATTCAGCAGTTGATTTTCAGAAGCATCTTAGAGTTAATGGGAAATATTTTGACTCTGTTTGTTTCTCTTCCTTTTTAAATCAAGAATAATGGGAGGATAATATGGTGGCTTTTTTTTTTTTTTTTTTTTTTTAAGAGCTTCCCTGATGGCTCAGTTGGTAAAGAATCCTCCTGTAATGCAGGAGACCCGGGTTTGATTCCTGGGTCAGGAAGTCCGCTAGAGAAGGGATAGGCTACCCACTCCAATATTCTGGCCTGGAGAATTCCATGGACTGTATAGTCCACGGGGTCGCAAAGAGTCAGACATGACTGAGTGACTTTCACTTTGCTTTTTAGCATTTATTCAGCATTTTGCCGTCTCGCCTACTGACCTGGATTGAATGAGAAGCGTGGATGGGTTTATTAGTAAGGCGGATGTGAATGTGAGAGTCACTGCGGATCAGTGGTTCTTCAAGTGTGGGCCCCAGGTCAGCAGCATTACTGTCACCCAGGACTTTGTTAAAATGCAGGTTCTTAAACCCCACTCCCAACTTACTGAAATGGAAACTCTGGGGTGTGGGGCCCAGGAGCATGTGTTTCTGCAAGCCCTCTGGGTAATTGTGATGTGTAACAATGTTTGACATGCACTGTTGTAAGGAATTTTTTGGAGGGGAGGATGCCTGCCGCATGCAGGAACTTAGTTCCCTGACTAGGGATTGACCTCGTGCTCCCTGTAGTGGGAGCTAGGAGTTTTAACCACTAGACTGCAGAGAAGTTTCTGTAAATGGTTTTATGTCATATTTATCTGTTTTGGTCTACAGAGGTACTGAAATGTCTAAATTATACTTTCCAATGGTCTGATGTATAATTACATGCAATCTGCTTTGGTTAAATGTCTTTATAAGAATATTGAAAGCAGTGATGATGTTAACATTTTCTGAACACTTTCTACATCACTATGTTGAAGACTTTGCAAGTAATATCTGATTTTAATTCTGTGCTAATGCCATCACTGTTGTACAGATACGGGAATGAGACTCAGGAGCGTGGTGGACTGGCCTTTAGAGGGTAGTTTCTTAGTATTTTGCTGCCTGGTGTACCCTTAGCTGGTTTAATGTGCATCTCCACTCCATGTTCACCTCCACCCCAACCCCCACAGATGTGT
>SJXQ01005310.1:256530-286964 GCA_006408695.1 Aepyceros melampus | reverse complement strand
CACATCTCCCCCCACCCTGCTGCTAAGTCACTTCAGTTGTGTCCAACTCTGTGCAACCCCATAGGCTAAATGTAATTCACTTTAAAGGTAAATACATACCTTACTAGATATTAATAAGGTTACTTATCCCAATAACAAAGATAAAAGCTTTTATCTATATAAATATATGTACAAATAGATACTGACCGTATACCAATGCATATATGAAATTGTAAGCAAAAACATATTCACACTGACTTATAAGTATTACTGTCATAATTGAGTTTGCAGTCTTTAGAGGCAATTTGATATACATCTACAGGCTTTTGAAATGTTTGTCCTGGGTGAATACCTTTGAAGCATTTTCTCTGATAGCTTCTCATCACAGATGTAATTTGACAGCCACAATCAGAAATCCTGAATAATCATCAGTGGTAGAATTTAAGATGTGGATCATCAGACCAGTGTGAGCAAATATGTTACTGTATCAACCAGTTATAGTTCTGAAACCCACAGTAACTTATTGAGGGTGGAGAGAGTTTGTCACTCAGCATTATTACTGCCAAGCCCAGAAATCTCCTTTTCTATTCTCATGCCCCTTTGACACACACGCTGAAGTTATTTCATGGAAAGGCTGTTTCCTTACCTGTTTGTAGTTTTTCACCTGTGGGTCAAGCAACAACCATTGCAGAATGTCTCAGTGGGCGCTTCAAGTTGAGACTGTTAGACACAGAGTTCTTGCTCGTCTTCAGGAACAGATGAAAATCAGGAACTTGAGAGAAACCACGAGATAGTAGGTTGACTGTCACTCTTCTGAACTGGTTGGTCAGAACGCACTCAAGGGTGGGAAATGGAAACGGGGAGGGGGAGAGAGGTGTTTGGATCTCCGTGGTGTTGGGCCAGCCTCCATGTTAGTTCCTTCCTTTCAGTGATCCAAAAAAGGCATAGTGCCGTTTTTTTTTCCTTGAAATTTTCTACTACTTTTTTTCCCCCCCAGCATGGCCACGTCATCTGGCAAATGAATAGCCAGGCAACAACCCAAGGCTTTCTGTTTTTATACTTTGCTTTTGCCAAATTCAACATGTGGTAAGAGGTGGAGGGCTGCTCGTGGTGCTGACCACTGAGGTAGAGACCAGGCTCCGTCTGCCGCACCCTCCTAAGAGGAAACTGTTGTGGGGGAGGAAGAACTTCTCTCTGCCCTTCGAGGCTCCTCTGGCTGGTCCAAGAATTAAACTGACATGAGACTGATTAACAAGAGAAAAACAAAAATTTAATAACATGTGCATATGTGGGAGAGGCCAGGAATACTGCATAACTCACCAAAACGGCAGAAGTCGCCACCTTACACACCATCTTCAGCTAAAGACAAAAGATGTTAGGGGTAGTGGTGTGGGAATTAAATTCACAGGAAGATGAAAAAGAGCAGGAGTTTGCTGAACAAATGTTTGCTCTGCTGTACAGAGACAATGGGACACAGGGAGGCGTTTAACAAACACGTTGCGCTGAGTCCCTCCATGTCTGCGCCACTAGTTCCTATTACACTACCCGGATCTGTAGTGGTAGCACCCTTCAGGGAAGAGATCCTCTATGTAAATTCTTTTAGAAAGTTGAGGGAAGGTCAGAGGTTCCTGAGTCTTTGGGGCCTGGCTTGTTTTCAGCTCAAAATAATTGACAGATCAAAGAGACACATTTGAGGTTGGCAAATTTTGCTTCCCTTTCTTCAGCAGCAGCCACACAGTGTAAACAGCTGTTCACCAATAGGTGGTTATTGGGGCTCCCCGGAAATGTGAAACTAGCATTTGAGTAAAGAAGCATTTTGGCATCCATGAACCCATCTGTTAGAGAGGAGGTACTGCTCTTGGCACTGTTTTTTCCACATTAATTTTTCCACGTTAGAGCATTGCTGACAAATAGATCACAAGTAGGACTTCAGTCATCTCATCACGTGCTGATCTTTTGCTCAATGTGTGATGCTAATGTTACTGTTTTGAAAGCGAGAGGCAGGGCCCTCTTTGTATTTTTGTTTCCTTTCAGGCCTTATAATATCACTTGTAATGTCCCAAGGAATGGCAACCCACTCCAGTATTCTTGCCCGGAGAACCCCATGGACGGAGGAGCCTGGTGGGCTACAGTCCACGGGGTCGAAATGAGTCGGACACGACTGAGCGACTTCACTTTCACTTTCACTTTGTCCCAAGGGGGGCTCCAGTGTCTTTCCCACTGAAAAACAGTGTGCAGTTGACAAGTGGAAGTATTCCAAATTTGGCTGTAAATCCCTCATCAAAGTGTGTGACTCAGAAACAGATAAGAAAGAAACTCTGCCCTGGAAGGCTGTTTTTATTTTTATTTTATGTTGGAGTGTAGTTAATTAACAATGCTGTGTTAGTTTCAGGTGTACAGCAAAGCGATTCAGTTATACCTATACGTGTATCTTTTCTTTTTCAAAAGCTTTTCCCATTTAGGTTATTACAGAATATTGAGCGGATGGAAGACTGTTTATTAGGCTGCTGCATTGCAGGTGTGTTCACTCAGGTGCCCAAACTGTGGACTCATAGTGTAATGTGTCAAATTCAACTGGACCTAAAAACGTAAGAAATGTTTGCAGTTACAGTAGTCAGTAGTACTTATATATATACTTATGCCCCATGCTGTTTTAGATACTTTATATGTACCTACTGTGTAGTAGGCAGTATTCCACGCCCTGGGGATGACATAGTGACTGAATCAGACCAAGTCCCTTTCCTCATGAAGTGCGTTTACTTATTTTGAGTCTTATATACAGACTCAGTATTAACTATGGTGTGCTTAGTCACTCAGTTGTATCCAGCTCTTTGCAACCCCATGGACTGTAGCCTGCCAGGCTCCTCTGTCCATGGGGATTCTCCAGGCAAGAATACTGGAGTAGGTAGCCATTCCCTTCTCTATGGGATCTTCCTGACCCAGGAAATTGAACCTGGGTCTCTTGCATTGCAGGCAGCAGTAGTCACTATTGATCCTTAATAATCTCAGCAGAGGCCCCAAGGGACCCAGAGCTGGTTTAGGAAAGCTTCTCACTTGACTCTTCCTGGGGGCACCCATTCCCCATCCTCCCCAGGGCCTATATAGAGTCCTCTCTACTTCTTTGACCACTGGGGCTGAGAGCACCCGTGTGCCTGCAGAGGCTTGCTAGCTTCAGCTGTAAGCAGATTTGGTGGGCAAACACAAGTAAGTACAAATGGATATAAGGATGATTACCAGGGCTCATGGCAGAGTCCTTCAGATGTAAACATTATGCTGATTAAATGGACAATTTGGCATTAACAGTCTCTTAACTGTGGCTCTCAAGGCTTCCTTGGTTTATTGCAGGAGGCTCTGTTTATTCTGACAACCTCAGAAACACCCACTAATTGTCTCTTTGTGCTCTTATGCTTCTTGCCTTCTCCATGGGGCACTCCATTTGTGTGGAGCATGACAGTGATGGAAATGATCACTACCTTAAAATTTACTTGATCTGCTCATTTTCCTCTTAATACCACGACTTGCAAAGCCCAAGGCCAAAGGGCTAGCCCTACGGGTGGTCCCCTGATAGCAGGTAGTCCAGACAAGTGTGAGACCCTTGGGGATCCAGGAATTGTGAAGTGTAGCACTCATGGCCCACCCAAGTGGGCAGCTGCTTCTCAACTAGACCTTGTCAGCAGCCCTAATTGCCTCTTCTGTGGGTAGGTCAGTGTTGTCAGGGCCTCTAATGGTGAGTGTACGCATCATTTTAAACACCTGTTGTATTCATGTCTTTTAACTCATGGGGCTCTCACAACAGCTCCATGAGCTGGGTTGGTTCCACCTCTTTGTTAATAGACGCGAAACCAAGGCACAGAGATGTTCCACAGAGCCTTTCCTGGAGCCCGTGCTCCTCTTAACTGCACCATTATGTCTCCATGTTGTCCTCTAAGTCAGAGGCTTCTGTAGGCCTGATGTCTTGTGGGCTGAAACAGACCCTGACTGTGCCTGGCTTGTGGAAGGCTGGTTTGTGACATCTGCTGTGTAGTGAGTTGTCTAGGCAGGAAGCCAGGGGATTCAGAACAGTGCTCACCAGCAAGGACTGGATCAAAGTGCAGGTACACGACCTCCCAACATTTGATGGAGGAGGGCTCTCTTTGTATCAGACACTTTTGCACCCAGTTTACATGGGAGCCACTTGAGGGCCAGCTATTTCCATTTTTACAGACGAGAGAAGAGAGCTTGGGAGGATTTAACCAAGTTGTTCAAGTGAGGAGGTAGCTGGACAGGACTTTGCAGCCAAAGTTTAAAATCAAGAGTTTAGGATTCCTTCTCGGGTTCAGAAGCTCTTTTCTACATCCACATGAACAGTGAACACTGATTCATTAATTCATCAAACATCAGACAGTCCTTGGTGGGCACACAGGAAGAGTGTATTTTCTCATCAAGAAATGTGGTTGTATGCCCATGTAACATTTTATTCCAATGTAGAAATGGCTCAGATGGTAAAGAATCTGCTTGCAATGCAGGAGACGGGTTCTATCCCTGGGTCAGAAAGGTATCCTGGAGAAGGGTACCCACTCCAGTATTCTTGCTTGGAGAATCCCATGGACAGAGGAGCCTGGCAGGCTACAGTCTATGCGGTTACAAAGAATTGGACATGATTGAGAAACTAACACTTTCACAGAGAGAGATGGCAGACATTTAAGTGGTGCAGGTGATGATGAATGGTAAAGTTAGTGGTTAAAACATTTGCCTTGGAATTAGGGAAGATGAAAACTAAGTATCCAGGAAAAACTTGGTGACTTATCCGATTATCTTGTCTTCTCAAGATTGCATACATATCTCAAGGCAGAGTGTCTGCGCTAGTAGAACTTTTGGCTGTAGGAGCTTATTGCCAGTGGGGCAAGGGCTCGTGTTAAGTTTTTTAATTTTTATTTATTTATTTTAAAATATTTGTTTGCCTGCACTGGCTGTTAGTTGCCGCTTGTGAACTCTTTTTTGCAGCATGTGGGATCTAGTTCTCTGACCAGGGATTGAACTCAGGGCCTCCTGCATTGAGAACTCAGAGTCTTAGCCACTGGACCACCAGGAAAGTCCCTTGTGGTCTCTCAGTACATGTTTGAGAGACTTTTAGGAAAAACCTGAAGCTGCCCCTGTTTTCCCCTGTGTTTTTGGGTTGCCCTGCTTGCCCTCCACTCACTTGGGAACTCTGAAGCAGTTCTGACTCTTTCAGGTCATTGTTCATATACTTGACTAGCCATCAGTACCACCTGGGGAGCTTTATCTGTGGATTCTAAGACCCTACTTCAGTAAACCAGTCACAATCCATGTTTTTAGCTCAGGACTCTTACTTTCAAAAGCATCTGGGTAAATCAGAAATATGGCCTGGGGGGTGAGCATCCTGGCTTTGCTGTTTTGGAGCCTCTGATCTCACAACACTTGGAGGAACTTCCATCCTCCGGCCAGATGTCTTGCTTCCTGCTTTGTTTAGCTGCCTCCAGCCACCTGTCCCTTATCAGTCACTGTTGTAGGTTTGGACACTATGTAGACTTGTGCCCTGAGAGCAGAAATTGTGATGATCTGAGAACTAGGAGGGTGGTATTAGTGAGAGGAGAGAATGGTAGAGACCTAGAGAGAGAGAACAGAGCTAGAGCATACAGAGATCAGGTAAAACCTAAAGAGGAAAAGCAAGAATATCATCAGCAAAACCAGTGATGTCTGACTTCTTCTGGGACCTTAAGTTTCTATTCAGCCTGTCTTCTCTTATCACTCCTTTTCTGCACTGGATGTCAGTGAATGATATAAATCTATTCTTACACTGTCTATTGTTACTCCTTTGTAGCAGAAAAGTTTTAGGAGTGGAGTCTTCTTTATTTATGCACCTCACATTGTGTGTTAGTCAGATTTTGAAAACTGGCCTCAGGTGTCCCAGAGTGTAGAGCTTGTGGAAACCTGGGCATATTTGTGACTCAGAGGTATTGCAATGCAGGATGTATTACTATTTGGTATTTCCTTGAGATTTTTGCTGGTCATTTTGTGGATATGCTTAAATGTGATGATTAGCTTATAAACATTTTTCCTATTAGAATTGGAAATAATGTATCTTATTATTGTTTGCAAAAATATTTTATCCTGACAAACTATTGATCAATTTTTGTGTATTTAAAATATAGTTTTTGTTATGATGGTTAACAATGCAAATTACTTGGCCTTATTCAACACTGGACACCAGTTTCAATATAAAATAAATTAATAAATGATGATGGAAATAGTAATAGTATAATGGATAGAGGACATATTTCCTTCTTCCAGGATTCTAAAAAAAAAAAGATAAAAACATAATCGATGTTCTGTTTTGGTTTTGTCTCTCTTTTTTTTTTTTTTTTGATGCTTTGTTTTATGCTGAGTAGTTCTATGTTCCCTCAACTTATTCCCATTTCACTCTGTGGAACTCTTAAGATTAAAATACCATGGGACTTCATCCCCATTAATCTCAAAACCCTCCACATACCCCCAGTATGATTGCCACCCCCATCCCACCCCCCATGCTCACATGCACTCACACGTTTCCTTTCCCTAGCATCATTTCTAGGTTGGACTCTGCCTCGTCAGTACTAAGACTGGTTATATATAAACATCCCTTGTGTATTTGTCCTTCAAATAGAGTGAGTCTAATACATGGACTCCTCCAGTGTCTGTTATTGTTTCCAGTCAGTTTCCATCCAGCCTGTCAACAACTGCCGTAAAAGTCGGTTTACTTATTTCTATAAATGTCTTAGTTTGTTCCTTGCCCCCAAATTGTTTTTTGAAGTAAGTACAAAAACAACTTTATTGTTCTGACCTTATCCCCAAATTTTTCCCCATTGGCTTTATTGGATAGTTAGCCACACCAGAACATTTTGCTATTTCTCACTTGCTGTCTTGGTACTTACTCACGTTAGCCCTATAGAATTACGTTTTTTGTTTCTCCCTATGACTTTGTAGTATCCCATAATTTATGTAGTCATTATATGAAGATTTTCGATGAATCTGTTTTAACTGCAGGAGCTATTTACTGGGTTATATCATTTTTAAAAAAGTTAAAAAGGCTTTTCCGGCAAGTGATTTATTACAGTGTGTGTGTTTGTGTTGGGGGGAGTCATGGTTGCAACAGGATTCTACCAGACATTGAGAAATACACTGGGTTAAGAATATAGGAATTTTAGTACAAGACCCATTAGAAACACTATAGGGAAACTATAGAGAAATTAAAAGGAAATGAGTTTAAGGAATTCCCTGGCTATCCAGTGGTTAGGACTTAGTGTTTTCATTGTTGAGATCAGGTTCAATTCCTGGTCGGGGAACTAACTAAGATCCTGCAAGCCTCACAGTGTGGCCAAAAAAGGGGAAGTGAGTTTGAAAGTTGCCATCTTAAAGGATCTGTGAAGGAGCTGGTATCTCAAGTTGTCCTTGCTAGATGTCTCTTTGATGTCTAGACTCAGTCTAGAAAGTCCTTCAGGATAAAGAGAATGGTGTGACCAAGGCACCAACCAGGGAAGGAAAGTCAGCAGAGGTGGGTGGGATAGAGTGTGAGCATTTTGATCATGTCTGCGGTGTTCATAATTCATGATACCATGACGTTTTTGAACTTTTTGGTAAAAATAATTGAAGATGTGCTTTAAAAACTAATCTGGTAGAAAAACATGGAATGCAGACATGCCTTTTTGTTTCCCTCTGTGAAAGCATTCAATTCTGCCCAAGTCAGTGCATTGATTTAGAGTAGTGGAAGGGGGTGGCAGGATTTATATCTTTAAGACATAATTGCTCACTATTTTGTAAAACAATGCTATCTTTCTTTTTTATGTAAAGACTCAGAAATGAGCAACAGGCACAGGAATTCATTGGCAGTTGTGTGGCTCCCCTTAATGTGAAAGTTGTAATTGGAGACACAAATGTCTGTTACAATATCCCCCCCTACTGGAAGATTGGCAGAAGTGACAGTTTATAAAAAGAACTGATGTGACCAATATTTGTATGTTTTGTAGACTAACAAAAACCTCACTTTGAAATAGGCACTAATATTGAGTCATGAGCTGAATGCCTAGTCTCAGTTAGTTGAATTACTCAGAAAATTTTTCTTTGTTGCTAATAATAGATATAACCTTAAGAATCAGAAGGAATGAATTTCAGTCCGTGATATTAGCAAAGAGTCAAAATTGAGACCTCACTGTCACAAAAAAAAATCTCAGTGCATATATTTCCTCCTGTAGGTATAGTTTCTTGAGAAGATGGCCATGAAGCAGAAGAGGCTATTTTCCTTTATCCCTCTGAGTCTCCAAAATAATATCCTTTCTCATTATTTAATTCTGCTTCCATTTGCTCTTAAGACTCACCTGTCACTAACTCCGGGCATGTCTCTGCTATCTTGCCATTGTTCATATTCTTCCTGTGTCGCCTTTTTTAAATATCCATCCCAGCCAGAATGGGCAATGGTAATCTTTATTGGCCTATTTTGGTCTCCCAGTGCCCACTCCTGTAGCAGGCACTCAGAAATGTCTGTTGAGTGAATGTGTATTATCCAAATGGGAGAGAGGCAGGGAATGTCCCCCAGCTGTTATATCTGGTTCTGTGGATAAAGATAAATGAGATGGACTTCCTGGGCTTCCCAGGTGGCTCATTGGTAAAGAACCCACCTGCAGTGTAAGAGATGCAAGAATAGTGGGTTCAGTCCCTAAGTGGGGAAGATCCCCTGGAGAAAGAAATGCCAACCTATTCCAGTATTCTTGCCCGGGAAATTGCATGGACAGAGGAGCCTGGTGGGCTACAGTCCATGGGGGTCGGAGAGAGTCTGACATGACTGAGTGTCTGAGCACAGCACAGGATGAGTCCCTTGGAGTAGCAGTCTCCGACCTTTTCGGCACCAGGGACCAGTTTCCTGAAAGAAAATTCTCCCATGGACTGGGAATCGGGGGTGGTTTTGGGATGATTTAGTTTCATGATGTTTATTGCACACTTGATTTCTATTACTGTTAAATCAGCTCCACCTCTGATCACCAGACATTAGATCTCAGAGGTTGGAGACTCCTGCTAGAGGATAGTACATTGCTTTAGATGATTTATTTGCTTAGCAGTCTGCTCAGCTTTTTAGTAAATCATTTGAACAAGTTAGGAAAACGAGTCTTCAGAAGCCACTCGAGAGAAGCTTCGGTCAGAATGAGACTTAACGAATGTAGAGAGTAAATACTTCGTTTTGATTATGTTAGGAAAATAATAAAGAACCTGTAATCGGAATGGAAAAGAGTTTTATTTGAGCCAAACTGAGGAATAAAGCCTGGGGCACAGCCTCTCAGATAACTCTGAGGAATCACTCCAAAGAAACATGGTTTTCAGTGCAGTTTGATGTCTTGTCAGAACAAAGAACATGAAACAAGCCAGGGATGGATGCATTCTTTCAAGGTTTCAAAAAAAAAAAAAAAAAAAATTCAGCACATACACAGCGAATCAGTATGGACTTGGCACCTGGGAAGAGAGTCTTATCAACAGAACACCAGCATTGGTATCACAGGAAGAAAGGCATTTACTCCTGGTCAGCGTGCTCTTTCTTTAATAATCAAACAGATGTCCAGTGTATGTTTGACAGGCCACCAGCAGGCTGTTCTGCTAGCACAAAACTCAAGTGAACTTATATATAAGCCAGAAGACTTTCCCATGGCTCATGTGTCAACATTTATCAGCTAGATAAATTTTCCCAGAGTTGTTTTGATAAACAGATGTCGCCTGTTCAGCTGTGTGATGTGTGGGAGGAGCAGGTGCTCGCAAGTTTAGGGGAAGGTTTTGTGGTGGGGAGACTTCAGGGAGCTTGTCTGAGGTTAAACTGAATGCAGGGGTTTTTTTTTCTCTTGTTTTTCCTGTTAGTTTTTTTTTTAACCCAACGAGTAAGCCATACCTGAAATTTGTAGACTCATTCTTCTTTGTCTAGCAAGCTGCTATTAGCTCAGCACACTTGTATATACCTCTGGTTTGTGTGAGTGTTGTGTGGTCATCTTTGGCAATTTAGTTTCATTGGCAGTGTGACTGTGCAATTTTTCTGCGGTTTTAGGCCATTCATGCTGTTCCGTTCCGTTCAGTCGCTCAGTTGTGTCCAACTCTTTGCGACCCCATGAATCGCAGCATGCCAGGCCTCCCTGTCCATCACCAACTCCTGGAATTCACTCAGACTCACGTCCATTGAGTCAGTGATGCCATCCAGCCATCTCATCCTCGGTCGTCCCCTTCTCCTCCTGCCCCAATCCCTCCCAGCATCAGAGTCTTTTCCAGTGAGTCAACTCTTCGCATGAGGTGGCCAAAGTACTGGAGCTTCAGTTTTAGCATCATTCCTTCCGAAGAAATCCCAGGGCTGATCTCCTTCAGAATGGACTGGTTGGATCTCCTTGCAGTCCAAGGGACTCGCAAGAGTCTTCTCCAACACCACACTTCAAAAGCATCAATTCTTCGGCGCTCAGTCTTCTTCACAGTCCAAATCTCACATCCATAGAGAGCTACATATCTGATTAGTTAACATTTGGAGCACAGCAGTGAATTGTGGGCTATTTTTCACAGACCAGTTGGCGTCATTAGAATGAAGACTCAACGAGTCCAAGTTTCTGTGTCTGTCCCTTGAACGAGCTGTTTGGGGAGCAGCTGTGCGTGTTGCCCTTGTCTGATTCCCAGGCAGAGCACAGACAGGTTGAATGAGGATGTGCGGCTCCACTTGTGCGACTTCATCAAGACCAGAAAGCTCGTTGGGTTCCCATGTTCTGTCTCTTCCGGAGCCTGGCAGACTTCCTGTAGGGGGCGATTATCTAACCCTAGTTGTAGTTCCCATCCGACCAGTCTGTTTCGTTGTCTTTGCAGCGGCCCGTGCCTTGGAAGGGTGAATGTTGCAGCCCCCTTTTCTAAAACTGTGTTGAAGTCACACCAGTTATAAATTTTGTACTTAGTTGTTAACAGTGTGACAGATTTGTGATGTTTTGCTGCAGAGGAGAGAGAAAATTTAAATTAAAATTTAGATTATGTATGCTTGCCAAGGCAAAAGTACTAAATTTGGTGAGCAGGGTTCTTTCTTGTGGTATTAAACAAAGCCATTCGCAATGAGCACTGACCTAGAAACCATTATCCACACTCCCAGGAAAGCTCATTAGAGATTTTTGTTGAATACTTGTGAATCCAGCATCCAGGGGTTCACAGTTTGTGTGTAAACTGGACAGAAGAGACGTCATGTTGGGGCTTCCAGTTGATGAAATGGCTGGGTTTCTTGATCTCTTTACCTTGTCCTAAACTGCTTGTTTACCTGGGCAACGCAATTTTCAGACATGAATTTTCAGATGTGCTGTGAGCACAGGGGCCATATGTCCAGGTTTGTTTACACTGTCTCAGTTTACACCTGTGCCCCCTCAGTAATTGACACTTCCACACTCAAAAGTAGCCAGGTTTTGATCATGAATTATATGCTCATCTGAATTGTTGTTTAGTGACTAAGTCATGTCTGACTCTTTGCAACCATATGGCCTATAGCCTGCCAGGCTTCTCTGTCTATGGGGGATTTTCCAGGCGAAATACTGGAGTGGATTGCCATTTCCCTCCCCAGGGGATCTTCCTGACCCAGGGATTGAGCCGGTGTCTCCTGCATTGTCAGGTGGATTCTTTACTGCTGAGCCACCAAGGAAGCCCCCTCGTCTGAATTATGAGGGAGTAAAATGACCAAATATGTGTGATTGATGGACTCAGTGTTCTCTTAATAGTGTAATCTCTCAGGTTTAGTAAAGGATTCATGGGGTCGAAAAGAGTCGGACACGACTGAGCGACTGAACTGAACTGAAAGGAGTTATTGAGGCTTTGCTTAAGAGCGCTGCTAGCTTCACTCCCAGCCTTATCTGCAGTGGCTTGTGTTTGTATTCCTTGCGTTAAGTAACGTAAATCATTTGTAAGGCTCTTGGTCGTATCAGTAACACCTTAAGGCATGTGTTTCACTTCTTTATTGAGACTGATTGAAAGCAGAGCTTCTGGAGCCAGATGGCCTAAGTCTGGATCCCAGCAACAGCCTTTCTGACCTGTGGGTCCCTGAGGACGTTAAGGTAATGCCAATGCTTCCTTGGAGTTTGTCAAGGGCATAAAGGTAGTTAATACAGGTCACGAGCTCAAAATGATGCCTGCTTTGTAGGGAATGCCAATAAAAGTTAGCTATTTTTATTTCATTCGAAAATAACTGTATAGTGTTAAAAGTTCAAGAAAGGAGTGAGGGCCTAGGCCAGAAAAGAAAACTTGCGGCTCCTAGCAGAAGTGCTGGCATTTAAAATCAGGGTGAGGTTGGTTCATTTTCTCCTCTCAGCTGGACACACATTGGGAGGTGGGGCCAAGGTTTTGTGCTGTGCTTGCTGGTCCGTGAGCTCAGATAGCTGCCTCCAGCCTGAGCTAGGCCTGACACTGGGCCATGCGCAGTGGAGGCCTAGTTTGTCCCCCGTGTGCGAGGGCAGACGTGCAGGGCTGCTCGTCGGGGGGAAGGAAAGAAGAACCATTGGATGACTCTGAATTAACATTCAGGTGCCTGGATGATGGTGATGGTGTTAATCAAATCCAAGGGTACAGAGCTTCCTTGGATATGATAGAGAAAGTGGTGCAGTCCTCATTTTTATGGTCCCACACTACCATACAAAGTGAGGCATGCGTGTATAGAAAGATTATATTATCACTGTACTAAAAATACGTTGAACTTCCCTAGTGGCTCAGATGGTAAAGAATCTGCCTGCAATGTAGGACAGAGACTTGGGTTTGATCCCTGGGTCAGGGAGATCCCCTGGAGAAGGGAATGGTAGTTCACTCCAGTATTCCTGCCTGGAGAGTCCGTTGGACAAAGAAACCTGGCAGGCTACAGTCCACCGGTGTCGCAAACAGTTGGACAGAACTGGTGACTAACACTGCTACTTGTGCTCATTTGTGCTCAGACGCTCAGTCGTGTCCGACTGTCTGTGACGCCGTGTACCGTAGCCCGCCAGGCTCGTCTGTCCGTGGAATTCTCCAGGCAAGAGTACTGGAGTGGGTTGCCATGCTCTCCTCCAGGGGATCTTCCTGACCCAGGGATCGAACCCATGTCTCTTATTTCTCCTGCATTGGCAGGCAGGTTCTTTACCACTGGTGCCATCTGGGAAGCCCTAATGCTACTACTACTAAAAATATGTTGAAGCATATCTCACAGAAAGAGTGCATTGGGTTCAATGGAGATGAGAAGTTCTGATCTAGGTGATTCCAAATTTTTGTCACATAGTTGTTTGGCCCAGTATTCATCTCCTTACACATTCATTTTTTCCATTGTGTTAATGCTGGCATTTCTCTAATATCACATAAAAATCTAAAGATACAGTTGATATGGCATTTTGGAAAAAAAACACAGAATTTATTTTTGGTAATTGACAGATGGCTTCACTGTTACTGAAGGTATTTTGTGGGATAGTAGTAACAGTCTTTGGCACCCCACTCCAGTACTCTTACCTGGAAAATCCCATGGACGGAGGAGCCTGGTAGGCTGCAGTCCATGGGGTCGCTATGAGCGACTTTACTTTCACTTTCATGCGTTGGAGAAGGAAATGGCAACCCAGTCCAGTGTTCTTGCCTGGAGAATCCCAGGGATGAGGGAGACTAGTGGGCTGCCATCTCTGGAGTCGCACAGATTTGGACATGACTGAAGCGACTTAGCAGCAGCAGCAGCAGTAACAATCTTAAGAATGGGAAGTGACTTTTAAGGTGTACTTTTGTGTGTGCTCAGTCACTTCAGTTGTGTCCAACTCTTTGCGACCCCATGGACTGTGGCCCTCCAGGCTCCTCTGTCCATGGGATTCTCTAGGTGAGAACTCTGGAGTGGGTTGCCAGTTCCTTCTTTAGGGGATCTTCCTGACCCAGAGATTAAACCTGAGTCTCTTATGTCTCCTGCACTGGCAGTCAGGTTCTTTACCACTAGCACCACCTGGAAGTTATAGGTTAGGGAGCTGAGTTATCTTTGGTATACTAAATCTCTTAGCCCTAGTTATAAGTACTGTGTGTTTATATCTGTGTCCAAGTAAATGTGTCTAGAGTGTTGTTGGAAAGTCTTGCTTGTAACATTTAAACCTAGACTTCAGAAGCTTTGGCCAATCTGTTCGACTATTCTAGATTCTTGTTGAAAGCTGCTGCTGCTGCTGCTAAGTCGCTTCAGTCGTGTCTGACTCTGTGCGACCCCATAGACGGCAGCCCACCAGGCTCTCCCGTCCCTGGGATTCTCCAGGCAAGAACACTGGAGTGGGTTGCCATTTCCTTCTCCAGTGCATGAAAGTGAAAAGCGAAAGTGAAGTCGCTCAGTCATCCCGACTCTTATCGACCCCATGGACTGCAGCCTACCAGGCTCTTCCGTCCATGGGATTTTCCAGGCAAGAATATTGGAGTGGGGTGCCATTGCCTTCTCCAGTTGATAAGCTAGGATGATCTAATCTGATGGGTGGCTTGTTTCTGAGAGCTGCTGCTATCAACAGATTTCTCTGGCATTTTTCAAAGAGAAGCTGGCCACTTTATTAAGAATACTTGCCTAGGAAGATGTTTGAAAGAAAGGAATTTCTGATTTAATTCCATATCTTGAGTTTCCAAATGAGGGAAGGAAAGGCTAGGTGATCTAATAGTCACATTACACCATTTTCTTAAATCATTTTAGATGATTTTTAAAAATCTCATTGTAGCTTATAAGAAAAATTTAAGAATATTCAAAATAAAAGTTTCCATTTGAATCTCATACATTTCTTGATAAGTTAAACATTTTAACACTGATAGTCTTAATTCTAATAAATGATTTTTGAAACAGTAAATTATATTTAAATAATTTCTTTTCTGTATGTCAAAAAGCATAGTCAATATTTGTTCCAGTTTCCCTATGAAATCAATGTATATTTCAGCCTTTTTTATTTTTTTGAGACACATCTGTAACTTACCTGGAAGGAAATGGCAACCCACTGCTGTATTCTTACTTGGGAAATCCTGTGGACAGAGGAGCCCTCTGGGGTTGCAAAAGAGCTGGACAAGATTTAGCAATTAAACAACAACATAATTTCTTATAGGTCTTATTTTTTGTAAACCATTTCCGCCTTATATTTATCTAGAACTAGAGGGAGGGCCTAGGCCATGGTAATGTGTAGTCACAAGCAGTAAATAGGACTGGAGTCGTTTTCAGTTGTTTCATAAAGTTTACCACTAGATGGTGATAGAGGGCTGGGGGCTGGCAGAGCATAGCTAATTCAGCATCTACCAGATGTTTATGTTTAAATTTGAAAATGTTTGATCTTAATGCTTTTATAATTCACTTAGACATATCCAAAGATTATTGTAAATATCGTCTTAGCCATAATGTTATTTTTTAAACATAGCATGTGCCTAGTATTTATTGATTTGATAAGCTGTTTTCTTGTGGTGGTCTGTTTGAGAGAGAATCTGTATTTACGAGATTTAAGTGATCCTCAAGCTTTATTTTGCCCTTGTTTTTTTACTTTATTTTTTTCTTGTATATCATATTTCTCCACAGTGATCATAAATTTATGTTTGAGATTGTACTGTGTATTCACAATTTTGGCTTAGGTATTTAGTCTGAACTTATGCATTTTCCAAATTATCAAACCTTTGAAACTTTAATTGAGAAACAAAATACTGATATACTATTTGGAAATGAGAATAAAATGGTATGAATTGTATCATGAATATAACAGAGTTAATAATATGCACACCAAAAGATTTTCTGCAAGGTAAGTTTCTCTGCATGTAATTTTTATGAATAATAGAACAATTTCTTTTTGAAATTATCTGAATATATTTCTCATTTGCGTAAAATAAAAATAGCTATGTTAAAATTGCTGCCTGAAGTGGGTCCTGAAATACTGAATATAATCCAAAAGTTCCATGTAAGAAATTTTAGATTTCAAATATAAAATTATTTCCATATTTTCAATTAATTAAAAAGCAATCAAATAGAATTTTTGCTTTCTTCAATGTTAGTTCAGCAGTTTATAATAACTTATGACACCAACACAGTATTTTAAGTTATTCCTGTGGATATTATGTTAGTCATGTGACTGATTCATTCTTGGTTGTGACACAGTGTATTTGTGTAAAATACAAGCAATATGATTTGAGCTTTTATAATATGGGTTTAGGAAAATGGAGATAATACTTTCAAATTTTTTCCCTAAGTCAATGTTTTAAGCTGTCTCATTGATTTAATAATGTAATTTCAGAGAATAAAACCACTATATTAAATGTACCCATTAACTCTACAGCAGTACAATTTTAGAAACATTGAAATGGGATTGAAATATTTTAAGGACCTCTTAGAATTGAGGCCTGAATTTTAGAGAATTAAATGCAGTGTGGGGTTAGCGCTGTTAAGTTTCAGAACACCAAATGGAATCATTTGATGATGATGATAGGTTCCTAGTTTTTAGGCATGTTCTAAGGTGAGCATGCTTTTAACAGAGACACACACACACATGCACGCACACACACAATTTGTGAGCTGTGATGTAGAGACAAGTAGAGGAAGGAGAGTCTTGGACACGCTGTCCTGAGGGTTTTCCCAGCTGCAGCATTGCTTCTCCTTTTTATATAGGGCAGCTGTAACTCAGTCTGGGTGTTATGAGGAGAATGGAGAAAGGAATTAGCCTTTCAAACTGTTTTCTTAAATACCTAGTGTAAAGTATGGCTCTCTTAACCTAGCTAGTGAACGAGATGAGCAGCAGGTGGTGGTAGCTAGGCACATGTCCAAGAGAGATGTGTATTAATTCCTGTACTGTAGATGCCCTGGAATTTATCGAATTGGAATCTTGGTGGAGAAATAGATACTCTGATAAAGGTCCTTAGACAGTTCTTTTAACCTCTTTGCTTCTGTCCCTTCTGTGAAACCTGACTCACCTTTTAGACCTCTTTTCTGTTCTTGAACCTAACCTTGGTAGTCATTGTTAGGCTGAGTTATTCTTGGGACCTGCTTCCTTCTTTTTCGCTCACTTTAGCTTTTTAGAATTTTGCAGATCGTTTGTATAAGTCTAAATAAAATGAAGCCTTTCACTGTGTTATACATGTACATCTCCTTTGTCTTCGTTAACCATAATGATACCTTTTCATTAGCAAACATGCCTTCACTCCTGGTCTTTTAATGCTCCCTGGCTCCTTGTCCCATGTTAGGAACCTAGACAATGGTCAGGCAGCTGAAGGCTTTGAAAAAGCATGAAGGTTCAAAGGTTTATATTGAAGGAGGAGAAATTATTCTAAGATTTTAAGTTACCCTTAATCTTTTTGACTTGATGTATTGAGCTCTACAACTGAAGGTTTAAAACGAATGATATTCCTATTAGAGATGGGATATAAACTTAAAACTATAGTTTTTATAAAATAAAGATTATTAAATGGCTTTTAAATAAACTATACGTACTTGACTATTAATGCAGCCTTCATCTTCTGTTCTCTGCCCCAGCACATAAGAATTCAAATGCAGCATAGGGGTATAATAATGGCACTGTAAGTTCAGTGTTTTATCAAAAATGACTTGTCTTAATACTCAGTCATACTTTTTTCTTCTCTGAAATAACCTAAGTTTAAAATCAGTTAAGTGACTTCAGTCTTTTCAAGTGTATTGCTTAAAAAAATACAGTTGAACCTCCTACTCCTGCACTGTGCAAGTTTCTCTAATGTGCATAAACATAGACAAGGGACTATGGCTAATGCTGTGGGCAGGTCATAGATACAATGACAGAGAAACCTAGCAATCCGTGTTTACTCAGTTACAATCTGCAACAAATGAGCTGTGTTGAAAACAGCATTTTCTTTCCCAAATCTTAAGGATCAAGGTCGAACAGAGTTGTCTCTACTTCCTGTCCTCTCCAAAGTGGCTTCAGAGCATCAGCACTTCCTGGAAGATGACTGCAGTGCGCTGGCAGAGCTGTGGGCTTTGCTGCCCCTGAAATCTGCTGCTTAAATTCTGAGTCATGATTCCTGCTTCTCAGCCATATGCCATCTTGTCAATTTCACTTTCTTCATTGTGCCTTAATGTTTTCCTCATTTCTGAATTATACCCCAAATTCATAACATTTCAGTTCTCTTTTCATCCACATTTTGATGGGCTCAAGCAAGGATAATGAAAATACACATTTATTTACACTTTGTACATACTGACAAACAAGAGTGGCCTGGTGACCTTGAATTCCTACACGTCAGTGTAATCATAGTATATGCGGACCTCGGATCTTCTAACACTCTGTAGTGATCGGATGCTTTCGCTCCTTGTTCTGATGTTTGATTTTTTGAATAGCCTTCTTGAAAATGAGCGACACATGAAAAAGTAAATGATTGGATCCAGGCACACATTGCACGCAGACAAGAAAAGTGTCATTTCTTTACAGTAATACAGGATTTTGTGTGCCGACTCATCTAAAAGTCTGTCCAAGTGACTGAAAGTAAAGGGAATCCTACACAAGTGATAAGGTAGAAAACAGGTAAAGAATACAGCCACGACCACTCTAATGCTCTGGTTGTGTTTTCGCTTTCGGCTTGACTGGCTTATGAATTGCCTGCTGGATTTGTGAATGTACCTGGAAATGGCAATGTAACACCCGATCAGTATCACCAGCACAACCACGAACAAGCAGCTGTTGACGTAAGTGATGACATTATGCCATTTCACTCCCAAAGGACTCTTAAGTTTCGTGCACTCGTGAATATTTTCCCTAGTTGGTTGGACATTGGTTAGAATGATGTTTGGCAAGGACAGGACAGCCATGAGCACCCAAACACAAACAGATAAAACCTTTGTAAAGGTTATGCTGTACATGCGAGAGTCACCAAATGGCTTTACCACCTTCAGGTAGCGGTCTATGCTTATCAGCCCAAGAAACACAATGGAAGTATACATGTTGGCGTAAAATAAAACCGAAGAATATCTGCAGAGGATAAACTTGAAGTACCAAGGTCCAAGTCCTGCATCGTGGACTATTCGAAATGGAAATGTCAGTGTCATTATGAGGTCGGCAACCACTATGTTTTTGAGATAAAATATGAAGCTGGTTTTATTCCTAATGTGAAAGAAGATCCATACTGCTAGACCATTCAGCAAGATGCTTGCCACGAATATAACGAGGTAAAGCCCAGGCAAGACGATAGTGTCGAATTCGTTGTGAATGGTGGTGTTCTCTCCGGGTCCATCGCTTGTGTACTTGGGGTGTGATTCCCTGGGCCATGCAGCTCATTATCTGTAGGAGAAGTGGGGAGAGGTCACTTCATGTTTTGCATGCATGCCCGACTCATGCCAGGCTTCCTTACAGGCTGAACTACTGATGTTTCTGGACAGTTAAAAAACGTCTTTAGTAATTTAAAGAGTCTGTTTAGTGCACTGTTAATGTTTTGAGTGGCTAAAGAATTGGTGGTCTCACACAACAAGATCCTACTCTATAGTGCAGAGAGCAACCCTCAGTATCCTGTAATAAACATAATGGAAAAGATTATGAAAAAGAATATGTATTTTGTTTTGCTGTATACCAGAATCACTTTACTGTGTACAAGCAACTAACACAGCATTGTGAATCAGCTGTAGTTCAATAAAGAAACAAACAGAAAACCTTACAAAATATTAGTGACCTCACGCCTGAATCCCACTTCCCCCACCAAGTCCTTTGAGTAAAATGTGAATTTCCGGTTGGTTGTGCTAATCATTTGAATGAAAATAAATATACCAGTGAAAATGATCTTGACTCAATTTTAAATTCAGTTTTGATATAATTGCAAATTGAATAAACTAGGGAGCAGCAAATTAAAATTTCATACAACAGAAGGGTAGCATGTGGTTATTTTAGTGCAGTCTTTGACAGGCTCTGAAAATATCTTTTTCTCTAAGTTTTAAGCTATTTGAAATGTGAAAGAGTAAAACTAGCAGGTCATTTTGAATTATTTATTTTTTGAGGGTTAATACTTAAAAAACTTTAGGGAGCATTGTTAGGAAGAAAGACAAAAAGAGACAATTGTCATTAGTATTTAAATTCATTATCAAGGAGGACAATTTTTAAAAATAATTGCAGCTTGATACCTACTTTTATTTATAAGCTAGATTATACCTATTATGCTAAGAATATGAAAAATTTAAACCTTTTGCTAGTTTGAAATCTTGAGTTCATGAGCCTTACCATTGTATGACATAATCAGTAGAACAGTTTATGAACATTGAATTTGCGTGACAGCCCGAGAAGGGGCCTCTCAGATCTGCGGCTGTAGGGAAAGTAATTGATGGGCAGCTCTAGCTCAGTGCTCTGAACCCAGCGCTGTTTTCCTGCTGATGCCACGCTTCCATGGATCACTCCTAACCAGTAACTGAGCACAGTAGGAGCATTAAGACAAGCCGGCTCCTGGGGCAGTAGGGGTTCCCCTGATGATGACTTTGGCTGGAGCACTTTTCATCAGTCTGGTCAAAACTTTCTTCCAACTACACAGAAATATGAATCTTCCTATTTGCTCCCTGCTCCCTTCTCTCCTCCACAGGGAGTTGGACCTGCATAGCTATCTGCAATCCCTCTGGGCATTCCCGCTATAAATCTCCTAGCCATATGGTTACTTTTATCTGCTGCTGCTGTTTTTTGTTTTTGAAAACTGAAACTGTTTACAAGTGAACTTTTGGGTTGTGACTTTACAAGAAAAGTTATTTCTGAATTTTCATGTCTCACTAATACATTTACTATAATGACAATTATGCTTTGGAATTATTTTGTTTTAGGGCTAACAGCATGATTTTAGCCCTCAGTTCCCTACATGACAGGCAGCGTAGTATGTACTTTGTTTTCCTTCTTTGAAGAAGTGAGCCAAGGAAGAGAATTTGGATGATTTTTAATCCAAAAACAGGTTCTTAAATTGCTGCCTGAAATTTTAAGTGTATAGGCTCTTCCTAAGTAACCTTGTCCTCTTTTTAATTCTTTCCCTTTTATTCTCTGTTAGAAGTGTTTTTAAAAACTGGTTTCCCTGGCTTAAATATCCTTAAACAGGCTGGTAATTTATACCTGGACTAGCCTGTTATGATGAGACCCACAGTATTTATAAGTTTAAAATGCCTGATTCAGCCGCCATCTGTATCACGGTTGCCAATTTCAAATATCGTCTTGAACAGTATCGTTCAAGCCAATTTTGACTTAATGAAGTGTCTTGGTCTTGGCTGCTTCTGTACCACCAGATGCATATCAGCATCCATAACCTTAGAAGTTTCTTAATATACGCGTTTTACCTGGGTTAAGGTACCTGCTTGAATTAATTTCTTCAATTAAACTATTAGCAGTCCCTTTCATCTAACCCAGAATAGACACCTAAAGGAAGTATGGAGAGGACAAGTAACTTTTAATTAGGATGAGTGGTCCAACTGAGGGACCCCACCCGAAAAGGGGCAGCTACACCATCTCCTGAAACACTGGCTATACCTTGTAACAATGATTTTCAAAGCCATGGTAAGTGCAGATAGAAAGGTTCATTGGCCACAGATACATACTGCATGTTTAGTCTCTCAGTCCTACGCAACTCTTTTAGAGTGTTGCTCGCCAGACTCCTCAGTCCATGGGATTCTCTAGGCAAGAATACTGGAGTGGGTTACCATTCCCTTCTCCAGGGGATCTTCCTGACCTAGGGACTGAACTGGAGTCTCCTGTGTCTCCTGCATTGCAGGCAGATTCTTTACCTGCTGAGCCATCAGGGAAGCCAGCGTACATAGTAGGTATGGAGTATTTCAACTCTAAAGTGTTAGCTTCCTGGATCTGCTATGCCCTATCCATTGTGGGATAGAAGGATCCCTACTTCTCTTGGTTGATGAGGAATTTTGTGTCCATTATATACTGTAAAGTTTTAAATGTATGAACAAGCACTCTTATTAAATAATGATTTACTGATCAGTTATGGTTTGGAGAAGGTGATGGCACCCCCACTCCAATACTCTTGCCTGGACAATCCCATGCATGGAGGAGCCTGGTAGGCTGCAGTCCATGGGGTCACTAAGAGTTGGATACGACTGAGCAATTTCACTTTCACTTTTCACTTTCATGCATTGGAGAAGGAAATGGCAACCCACTCCAGTGTCCTTGCCTGGAGAATCCCAGGGACGGGGGAGCCTGGTGGGCTGCCGTCTGTGGGGTCACACAGAGTCGGACACGACTGAAGCGACTTAGCAGCAGCAGCAGTAGATCAGTTATGGTTATTATTAAAGTCAGTCTTAAATCAGAATGTCAGAAATAGTCCCGATGTGTACTCTGAGTATAAATAATACCAAGGCCAACTGACCTCTTTTCACAGTGATGATTGAACTGTTTTGTAACTTTGAGAGTGTCTGCTAATCCTGTCACCTCACAGTATTTGCATCCTTAGTTTATGTATGAGATTAACATTTTGGAATACAGGGCTTCTTACTTCAGTGGAATAGGCTTGGGCTTGGTTATTACTTCATTTGCAAATTTCACATTTACGATGCAGCTTAAACAAACTAGTGGTTAAAACCTGTTATGGGTTATTCTATGAAACACCATGGTAGTAGAGGGAACAGTCATCTGTGGGCTGCTCTGGAAGGCTCAAAACTAAATAAAGAGAGTTTTTTGTGACACTTGATTTATTATTATTATTATTTTATTTTAAGAATTAAGACTATGGCATATTCTTTCCTGCCAGCTACCTCCCATCATTTCCTTTCTGTATTATTGCCTCCAGTTTTCCTAAGGCCTGTGGCTATGCCCAGAAGCAGTTCTCTGCAGTATTCCTGCTCAGGAACAATGTCCATTTAAAGTGAGTGGCTTTCTTTACCCAGGAGGTTCTTTACTGACAGCAAACATTTTTAATGACAGGTATAATAGTGATTCAATTAATAAAAATTGGAAGCAGTTTTTATAGCATAAAGGCTATTTTCTCACATCTCACACATTCCTTGTTTCCTTGGATGTTATTCTCTGTGTTATATAGTGCAGAGCTTGGTTTCAGAGGGAGAGTTATGGTCACATTTCCTTTTTTATTTCCCCCCTGCACTCCTGCTTCCAACTCCTTTTAAATAAGGTTAGCAAAGGCAATGACCTAATAACACTAGTACCAAAGTAAATCATCATTTTGTGCCAGTGTGTGTTTGAGGGTGGGGCTTCCAAGGTTCAGTAGTGGTAATGAATCCCCTTGCTAATGAAGGAGATGCAGATTCAATCCCTGGTTTAGGAAGATCCCCTGGAGAAGGAAATGGCAACCCGTTCTAGTGTTTTTGACTGGGAAATCCCATGGACAGAGGAGCCTGGCAGACTGCACTCATAGGGTGGCAAACAGGTGGACACCACTGAGCATGCATGCAAATGTGTGAGAGTGATGTTGTGGTATGTGTGCTGGGGCTGTGGTTGCCTGTGTATGTGTGTGTAAGGGGGATTGTGTGTGTACTGTGTGTGCTGAAGAAATGCATGGATTTTGTAGTCAGATACCTCATTAGTCCCACGTGGCTCCTGTATTGGACAGTGGAGATCAAGGGCATTGCAGTCCTGTTTGTTAATGTTTTTTCAAATAAGTTTTATTGGAGTATGGTTGTTTTACAATGTTGTGCTAATTTCCACTGTATAGCAAACTGAATCAGCCATATATATATATATATATATCCTCCCTATTCGGAGAAGGCAATGGCACCCCACTCCAGTACTCTTGCCTGGAAAATCCCATGGATGGAGGAGCCTGGTAGGCTTCAGTCCATGGGGTTGCTGGGTCGGACCTGACTGAGCGACTTCACTTTCACCTTTCACTTTCATGCATTGGAGAAGGAAATGGCAACCCACTCCAGTGTTCTTGCCTGGAGAACCCCAGGGGCGGGGGAGCCTGGTGGGCTGCCGTCTATGGGGTCGCACAGAGTCGGACACGACTGAAGTGACTTAGCAAATCCTCCCTATTGGACTTCCTTCCCATTCAGGTCACCACAGAGCGTTAAGTAGAGTTCCCTGTTCTATATAGTATGTTCTCATCAGTTATCCATGTTATACATAGCATCAATAGTGTATGTGTTTGAATCCCAATCTCCCAGTTCCTCCTCCATCCCCTTGCTGCTTGGTATCCATGTATTTGTTCCCAATGTCTGTGCCTCTGTTTCTGTTTTGCAGATAAGGTCATCTATACCATTTAGAAAGTCCTCTTTGACAATGCTGGTTCAGTCACTTTTTGGCTTTGTGAAATGGAATAAATAGCAGCCATTTTGCTGGGTCTTCTGAGAGTTAAAAATGCCCTGCATAGTTTCAAGCACAGTATCTGGTACTTAGTAGGTGGTCTGTCTCAACGTCAGGCCATGATTTTGATTGTGTCATGAATAGCAGTCACATTCTGAATGAAATGTGATGAAGACCCTTGTTCCTTTTGCTTTTGGAGACACTCCACTGTTGCTCATGGGGACATGTCACATTTTGACACTGAATGTGAAAGCATCAACAATATGTCACTGCTCTACCTGCCAGGTGGTAATGAAATACCAGAGTCATGCAGATGAGCAGGTGTCACAGGCCTGGCACAGCTGCCCTGCACAGTCATGTTCTGGTTACCCAGTAGTGCAGGTAGACTTTGTCTTTGGTCTAGACTGTTCCATCTGGTAAGTAATATATACTGTAGTTTCAGCGTGAAAGACTTCCCCAATTCTTAGTTTAATCTTCCTGTCCTTTTAGAGCTCATCTCCAGATGAAACAGCTTAAGACAAAGTTAAGAGTTCTCTTGGCAATGCCATCCTGCATGTTGGCTGTTTTACATTTAATGAAGGCAAAGATAAATGCAAGTTTATTTTGTTAATTGATTTGCCAACCACCAAAACCCCTTAATTGACACATGGTGTAAATAACTGTTATTGATCAAGTAAGATTTTCTTTGCATTTTCCCCTACAGCTTACCTGGTAATTTTGCAAGTGTCAAGTTGAGCCCCATTCTTTAGTTGTGAGGGACTGAAAGCAAAAATCTGTGTCAGGAAACACTCGGGGACAATTCAGTCAAGGGGTCAGCATAGGTTATTCCTGGTTTGATTTCTAGGGGAAAAAAGAAAACAACAGTTGAGCAGGAATTTGAATACACAGTACTTTGATTTTCACTTAAAAAAAAAAAAAAGAAAAAAAATTGCCCCTTGATTCAGAAAAGGCCTACCCTTTTGTTACGAACAGCTGTGCCACGTAAGACTTGTCTATTTCTGTGTGCTCTTTCCACCTGCCGTTTCTGTGTATACCTTCTCCATCTGAATGCTGCTGTGTGGCCCCGGGAAAGTTATTTAACATCTCTGTGACTCAGTGTTCTCCTCTCTGACATGAGAGTGGAAATAATCATACAGCAGAATTGTGACAAGATTATGTGACATAGTCCATAAGAACCTGGGTCCAAGAGTGTTCTCAAGACACGTTAGCCTGTGTCTGGCAGAATTGCTTCTACTTCATTCTACCCCACCCCATTGACCTGAAGCTCAGCACATGTACTTAAATGCATCTCTAATGACTCTTAAATGCAACTGGAGATTGTTAAAAGTTAGAAGATCTTGGACCAATATATGTTAAGAGTTGTATAAACTCAACTATCTTTAGTACCCAGTCTTATAATCCCTGGGCTTCTAGTTCTGGCTTCACACTAACTAGCTGAGTGACTTCATAATGTCATTTAACCTTTTTCAAACTGGACTGGAAGGCTCTAAAAAAAAAAAATCCCCGGCAGAACTCAGGTTTACGTGGGCTTCTATGTTTTCCTCAAACATAGGTTCCCATTCAGGATTTAGTACTGCTTGAACCTTTATCTTGAAGTCCCTGTATTTCTCTATGATAACTGTTTTCCATCCAACCTCAAAGTCTGGCTAGGAGTGAATAATTAAATTGGCTTTGAGTCATTAGTTTTTGAAATTTTGGCTAAAACCTCAAAGCTTTCTGAGCTTCAGATTCCTCACAGTCTTTTTCCTCGTGATTACCTGAGACTGTACGTGCACGCGACGCGTGTTAAACTATGACAGTGCCCCCTACTTCTCCTTCGGCAGCCTGTTACCTGTTTTCTGACTTCCTTCAGGTGTTCATCAAAGAGAGAGGAGATCCTGGGAATTGTTTTGGAAAGTGTGCTGCCGAAGTCAGATGTCTTTTGGGAAGGATTCCTTCTAGGGGAAGTCACACAGTTTCTCATGAAATGAAACTGTGTGAGACTTTCATGCCCCTCAGCAATACTGCTTATAAATACCACAAAGCTGCAGAGAGACCCGTAACCTCACCCCCTCAAGTCCAAAGCAATCTACAGGTTGCGTAAGCAGTTACATCTGCTGGTCAGCAGGCTCAGAGTACTTTCAAAGCAAAAACATATTTAAGAATTGGGCAGCCTTTGGAGAGGCATGTATTTCTTCTCTGTTATTTTGTCCTTCTCTTCTGTTCCCTAGTGGCACGTGACATTTGGATGCTGGATTTGGTAGTAGATGGAAAAAGTGGTGTCCAAATGTTCAGTGATTTCTTCCCCAATACCAGTCATCTCTTGAGAGTTTAGACGCCCTGTCCATGTCTCACCTTGAATCATCAGGGTATGTGGTACATAGTGAGTAGTCAAAAAGTATTCATTGGTTTATGGAGCATAGACAATAGATACCCTCCTTTTTGGGTGCCAGTGTAGCAGTCTTTTTAAAGTAAGGTAAAGAGGTGAAGCCCTACTTTCTTTTAATAAAGTTTACTGGGATTGAGGCAGTTTTCTAAACTTTATAATAATGACCCTTAGATTTCAGTACACCTTATTTTCTTGAATCTAACTTCTCATGGAAACGTTTCAGGGAGTTTCCATGAAAGACATCTCTGATTTCATGTTCCTCTGTGGTAAAGTTATGTGGTTTTCCTCTTCTTGACTTCATTTAAACTTTACTTGATAACAAGAAATCCAGTATGGCTTATCCGCTCTGGAGGAAAAGCAGTATCTAGTGGGTGAGCCACAGTCACAGTAATAGATAGCAGACAGTCATTAAGTAGGACACGGAAAAGATTCTGGGAGAAATATTTGCATATCATATTTATTCTGATAAAGGGTTAAATTCAGAATATACAAAGAACATTTACAGCTTCCTAATAAAAACAAAATAGCCCAACTAAAAAGTGGTCTAAAGATTTGTATAGACATTTTATCAAGATCACATGAAAAAATGCTCAGTATCTTTAGTCATTAGGAGACTCAAATAAATGAGGGCTTTGTTGGTGGTCCAAAAGCTAAGATTCCAATGAGGGCTTTGCTGGTGGTCCAAAAGCTAAGATGCCACACTCCCAGTGCAGGGGACTTGGGTTCTGTCCCTGGTCAGGGAACTAGATCCTGCATGCTGCAACTAAAGATCCTGTGTGCTGCAACTAAAGATCCTGTGTGCTGCAACTGAGGCGTGGAGTGATCCAAAAATACATAAATATCTCTTTATAAAAAAAACACCCACACAATGAGATAACTATTTCATATCTCCCTAGCTACAAATGAAAAAGATGGTAACAAGTATCACCAAGTATATAGTGTCACAACCCTCATCATTACTGGTGAGAATTTGAAATGATATGGCCACTTCAACAGCAGTTTGGTAAATTCTTAGAAACTTTAACCTACATTTATCTTACCTGATAATTCTACTTGTAGGTATCTACTCAAGGCTAATGGAAACATAGACCTATGCAGAGACATATATGCAAATGTCTTTAATAGCGTTATTCATAATAGCTAAGAATTGAAAGAATTGAATCAACCCAAATATCAGCTGATGAATGAATACACCAAAGGTAGTATAGTCAACAGAATCAGTAAACCAAAGGTGATATAGTCATAGAATGAATAAACCAAAGGTAGTATAGTCAAAGAATGGAATACGACTCAGCAATAAAGAGTCAAATTCAGCTATAATATGGATGAATTAGAAAACACTGTGCTAGGGAAAGAAACCAGAAACAAAAGGCCACATACCATTTCAATGAAATGCCTAGAAGAGGAAAATCTGTAGAGGGGGAAAGTAGGTTAGTGCTGAGGGTAGGAGTGGAGAGATTAACTGTAAGAGAGGTGAAGAATTTTATTAAGGTGAGAAAAACTGGATAATGGTGGTGGTTTCAGAATAAAAATCATCGAACTGTACATTTAAAATGGATGAAAATTATTGTTTGTAAATTATACCTGAACAAAGTTAAAAAGGAACCAAGAGTACACAGAAAAGAAATAGATACAGGATAGCAATTCACTGTACAATAATATGAGCTTTATAGACCAAGGAAAAGTACCTTATAAGCACATTCCTTATCATGTCTTGAAGACAGTGAAATGCAAAGTACATTTATCAAGAGTTCTACCCCTTGATGTAGGTGTGGGACATTGCTCAGTGATCTAGATGATTCATTTATGAGTTTCTTCCTTTAGAATTTGGTTTGGAATCTAGTGGAGGTATGGAATTCCAGTTGAGCTGTTTCAAATCCTGAAAGATGATGCTGTGAAAGTGCTGCACTCAATATGCCAGCAAATTTGGAAAACTCAGCAGTGGCCACAGGACTGGAAAAGGTCAGTTTTCATTCCAATGCCAAAGAACGCTCAAACTACCGCACAATTGCACTCATCTCACATGCTAGTAAAGTAATGCTCAAAATTCTCCAAGCCAGACTTCAGCAATACTGAACCATGAACTCCCTGATGTTCAAGCTGGTTTTAGAAAAGGCAGAGAAACCAGAGATCAAATTGCTAACATCCGCTGGATCATGGAAAAAGCAAGAGAGTTCCAGAAAAACATCTATTTCTGCTTTATTGGCTATGCCAAAGCCTTAATCCTTACCTACATGAAATTCAAGATCATTTTCATTCGATCAGGAATTCTTTATGCTAACTGTTGCCTCACAGGGGCATGCCTTTCATTTAACCCTGTGCCTTTTTTCATACTGATTCCTGCTCTTGAATGATCTCCTGTCTTCTCTTCTTTCCCTGTCTTGGGAGTCTCTACCTCCCCATCAGTGTTAACCATAATCTGACCTTTTCTGTGAGGTTAATGTCGGAAAGTCTACTCATATTCCACACTCTGGGAATTATAAAGATGGAGGATAAGTTTCTGCCCTCAAGGAATTTAGAATCTAGTTGAGGATCCAGAAGTAACTAAAGCACAAAATACAGAGTAAGAGGGGGGATGTTGTAGAAATCCAGACATGGTGGAGTCCCCTGATGAACCGAAGCAGAGGTCAAGGAAGTTCCACGGGAGCTTTAATGCCTGGGTTGTGGCTGGTTTGCAAACGTGAGATGGGAAAGGAACATGTGGAAATGTTCAGCATGGCCCAGGATAACGTCATCTGCTAGGGAGATGATGGCCTCAAGTGGTAGAGAGGTGTGACAGGTTTGGGGCACAGTGAGGAACGAGTGGCTGCTGATGCTGATGCAGAGGGAGGAGGAATGTTGTGGCCTCCTCGTATTCAGTGGGTATTGGTCTTTTCACTGACAGCAGGGCCTGTGAGAGGAGGAGCATGTGGAAGAATGGGTGGAGTTCAGATTTCCCTTTGTGGATATCAGGATGCCTACGTAGTATCCGTGTGGAGACATCTACTGAGTAACTAAAGTTGAGGTCTGGGGCCTGGGGAAGTGGCCCTGGCTGGTGGTGTACTTTTTAAAGTTGACAGAAGATCAGGGATAGAAAACGCAATGGGAATGGGTGCGATTGCCCACTATGACCCTGCCCAATAGACTGAGAATAGGAGAGGGCTGACTTTGAAGTTTTTCAGGAGCAGTTCTCCAGAAAGGCAAGTGCCTAGAGGAGTGGTCAGAGAATTGGAAGGATTATCAGACAAGAGTCATGTCCTGTGAACCAAGACTTGAGGTTACAAAATAAGAAGTTTGTAACTAGTTTCATCCTGCAGGGAAGTCCAGAGGCCTAGGACAACTCCATTGGATGGAGTTCAGTTGCAGAGAAGTTTGGGGGGCAGAGGCAGAGAGCTGGTAACAGGGTTGAGACAACGCTTTCAAAGAAGAAAAACATGTCTACCTTGGGAAAAAGAGAGTCGGAGGGGTGGGAGGTAGACATAGATACAGGACTGATGGAAGTTTCTGCTAAGCTTCTCATTTAATGTCTTAACATTTTAAAATATTTTCCTCACTTGGCTTAAACACAAATGAGAAGCAACCCTTGGCACTACGATGAGCCGAGTAGGGTGGCAGTGTGGTGCTGGTCTAGGCTCTGTGAGTCTCCGTCTCTCCATCTGTATAGTGTGTGCATTGATGCATCCATTGTGGGGGTGACTCCAAGGTTGACATGAGAACACACACGAAGCATCTGGCATAGTTGTGCAGGGTGAGGTCTGACTCTTACAAGCCCCTGTTGCATGTCGCAGGCACACGGTAGAATGCAGTTCGTGACTGTTGGGTTGGACGCAGGGAGCAATGGAGTTCTCGCCACCTTGTTTATGCTGAGACTGTTGTGTGGCTTGTGGTTTCAGTCGCCCAGGGAGGAAGCCTTTGCTGAGCCCTTT
>SJXQ01005310.1:236435-256107 GCA_006408695.1 Aepyceros melampus | reverse complement strand
GTGCAGTTTATCACAGAACAGCTATCCTACCGCCTGCAGGGTGTTGCAATGAACATTGCTTCAGCCATAGATATGGGCTTGGGTCCAGGGCCTTGCTGATGGGCGGAAGCCCCATCCTGCCACCTACGGCTCCACAAGCTGAGAGCTGATGAAACCTCTTAAGAATGTGATGTCTGTGGCAGGTCTGGGTTTCACGGCCATTCCTGAGGTTGGTTAGTATCGATGCTTAGAGACCTTCTGGTTTTTTTCTGGCCAACCATTGATATTTTGATTGTTTTCATAACCTTTGACTATTTTCATAACGGTGTTATGTTGTTGTTGTAAGCTGGCTTTTTAAATGAATGAAATGAGATAGTAGACAAGGACATATCCTCAGTGTCTCCTTGATCTTAGGCCTTGAACTTGTTGCTTGGTTTCTCCTGCAACCCTCACAGTGGCCTGTGCCCTAGGTGTGTGTTATGCCTCTTTGCCTCCCCAGCCAGGCTGATCTGAAGTTCAGACATGTGAATCAATATGCCCTGACAGAGCTAGTAATAGCTGGGATCAGAATTCCTACCAGATCTGATTGAAGCCGTATCCACGTTTTTTCCCATTATCCTTCCCTAGAGTCCCAATGCAGAGCAATTTTCTCTAGTTGGTATTGGAGGGTGGGAAGTGGGAGGGGGAAGACAAAGCAGAGGCAGCCTTTGTTCTTCCTGTTGAGGCCAAGAAGGAACTGCTGATGTTCTAACCTGGAGGTATAGTTTGGTTTGACCTGAACCATGTGGAAAGCATCAGGAAATTTCCCTCTTATCTTGAGAAAGATCTGTCCAAACTGAGTATGAAGCGTCCAGCAATGTTTGCTGCCTCTTCCCTTTGGGAACCTGCTCTCTGGGTCACCAGCTCACTGCAGCCTCTCCTGACTGGGCCTCCTCTCTCGGGAGCTTTGCCTGCCTGATCCTATAGACCCCAGCTTTCACAACTCTTGATTCATTTTTCATTTATCCTTATGTGATGACACTTGATTTTTACGGATCATCCATGGTCTGTGTTGACTATAAACATCCCTTTCTTCCTCCTCTTCTGCCCCCTCTCTGCCAGCTCCTCATTTTTCTTGCTTCAGTGGCCAACATGGAGGGTTCATAACAAATGACTTTCCTGGTACCTCTCGACAACCCAGAAAGAATAGTGGCAGGTGAGCTTGTTTAGTGCACCCTTGAGAACAAATTAATTGTTACAGTTGAGCTTTTCACCAGGCCCAGCCCTCTGCTGAGGCCTTTTCGTGAAAACCCTACTGGTCATATCAGACTGCTTTTATGGTTGGGAGAACGGAGATTCTGGGTCCCCAGGAAGGAGAGGTTCATTCACGGTGGAGCAGCTTGAACCTGGGTGTGTAGGATACGCAAGCATCGGCTGTGCCCTGGAGGGGTAGTGGGGAGGCTGGGAAGCTGAGCATCCAGGGCTCCGGAACTGCTGCTTTGGGCACCCAGCCTTGCTTCCAGAGATCCCGGGTTAGATCTTGGCTTGGTTGGGGAGCTGCTGTGCCAGACTGGGAAACTCCCTGTGCAGCAGGCAGGGCCAGCGGGCATGCCCACCAGGCTACGGCCATGCCTTTGTTCTCCCTGGCTTCCCAGGGTCTCATTATTGTGCTTCTGGACCAGATGGGAAAGATAAATGCCAGTTAAATGCTCACTCCCTAGATTCAGCTGCTCATGATTTTTTTGGACTGATTATTTGGTGGTGGTGGTGGTTCTCACATGGCAGAGCTGAAGTTTAATTTGCCCTCCACTTCTTAGTGTGTTCTTCAGAGAGCTCACATTTGGAATCACATTTGGAACTGCAAGAATTTCAGATCTGAGGGGTTTTGTTTGTGTTTTGTCATTTTCTTAGAGAAAAACTGTACTAAAAGGTAGATACTAAATGGGAATACTACTGTAATTCCTGAATATCAGTGGGATGGTGCCATTGTTCCACTGCCTGTGTGTAATGTTCACAAGAACCATCTAATGTGAAGCTTCTGGTAAAAGGTGCAGCATTTCTTGCATTTTGGAATCACCTGTAACCTAGACTGTGTGTGTGTGTGTGTGTGTGTGTGTGTGTTTTAGTACTGCTAAGATACAGCTCTGCTGAAGGCCTGTGGAAAGAAACAAGTTACCTCACTGGCTATAATTTACTTCTTTTTGTAATATAATTAGGTCACTGTATTCATAGGGCGCTTCATTAATGCAAGCTTGGAGTCAGTAACCCAAAGGTGTTGGAATGCCAAGCAAACAACCTTCATTCTGGTTTTTCAGGTGCCACCCTGAAGTTCTTTTCACAAAGTTAACGCTTGACGTCTATAGCCTACAATTAAGCAAAATTTGTTTCACACTTAGATTTAACATTTTTTTTTCCCCCGGTGACCTCTGATTGATTTTTTACTTATTTCTTGATTGATTGATTGAGGCAGGGCGGGGGACGAGGCAGGGTATGAACTGGGTTGTAAACTCCCTGAAGGCGGGGTTTGTGTCTAGTGCTTCCTTACTTCCTTACCCCAGACCTGGTTATTGTGCAGGTGAGGAGCCTTAGTGAGCTTCAGCAGCTTGCCCAACATCACACAGACAGTGAGAGGCAAGGCCAGGAGATGAGGTCCAGTTACTGTGACCCCACAACAGGCTGCGTCTCTGCTCTGCTACTTGGCTGGATCAGCGGCCCCTCAAAAGTAGGCTAGACAGCGTCCTGGACCTCAGTGCAGTCGGCAGGTGTTAGCTGTTGACTCTCTCTTTGACCCTGTGACCCTGGGCAAAGTATTTTAGCTCTGAGAGTTTTAGCTTTCCACTGTTTGTGAAATGAGGAAAATGATAGATACTTGGCCTGGCTCCCAAAGATGCTCTGAGAATCTGAAGAGATAGTACGTGCAAGTCTATTTTATACTATAAGTGCTACAGTAATATAATTCATATTAAATGAATTATCTAGTGGAATTCATGTCAAATATTTTTTTCTCCTTCATAATAAAAATCTTCTCCTGTGCCTCAGATGGTAAAGAATCTGCCTGCAGTGCGGGAGACCCAGGTTCGATCCCTGGGTCAAGAAGATCCCCTGGAGAGGGAATGGCAACCCACTCCAATATTCTTGCCTGGAGAATTCCATGGACCGAGAAGCATGATGGGCTCCAGTCCAGGGGATCACAAAGAGTCGTACGTGACTGAGTGACTGTCACTTAACTTCATAAAAATCTTATTACTCATATAGTCAAATTTTTTCATTTCCCAAGTTGAAATGTGTATTTTTGTGTTCTGTTTAGGCAAAGTCTAATGTATACATAGGGAAATTCTGAATTATTAATACCAGTTTACTGGTCAGAGAGGTTTTGGGCTATACTCCCAGCAGGAGTAGCGGTATTGAATTAATATATTTTAAGCCAAACTGCATTTCAAGTAACTTCTGGTCCCTTAAAAAAGTTCTCAAAATCTAAGACCCCAGGTAAAGTCTTTAGCTGTTTGATTACCATGTACAAACCTATTTAAGAAAAAATAGTACTTTTCATAGGCTTACGGAGATGTTGTTCGGAGGGGCATTCCATGGCTTAAGCACTATACTTAAGGGTCCTAATTATTGAGGGGTTAAGTGTCCTCAATGCCGCTCTCAATAGAATTGGGTGTAAGTTTAGGTACCCTAATTTTTTTTACCTTCTTTAAAAAAATTTTTATTATAAGTTTATTTATTTTAATTGGAGGTTAATTACTTCACAATGTTGTATTGATCACATACATCAACATGAATCTGCCACGAGTATACACGTGTTCCCCATCCTGAATCCCCCCCCTTCCTCCTCCCTCTCTGTACCATCCCTTTGAATCAGTTTAAGCAAACTCTAATGCTATTTAAAGTTATGAAACAAGACAGGTACCTAACAGACACACCTTCCTTCTGTTTCAACCCCTCCTTCAGTGGTAAAGATTCACTAGTGAAATCTTCAATGCAAGATTCACTAGTGAAATCTTCAGTGCCAGTGGATATTGTGCAGGTCTCATCAGCATCAAACCCTCACTGTGTCTCATTTTCTCCCCTCGTAAAAACAAGAAATGGAATTTGGGGATTAACAGATACACACTATTATATATAAATAGATAAACAACAAGAAACTACTGTATATCGTACGGAACTATATTCAGTATTGTGTAATAATCTATAATGGAAAAGAATCTGAAGAAAATCATATCTGAATCACTTTGCTGTATACCCGAAACATTATAACTCAACAATACTTCAATTTAAAGTCAACAAATCCCCCTTCCCCCATATGTAGTAAGAGGATATGACATCACATTTAATTCATTTTCCCTGTACGTGTGTGAATACATACACACCCACATACATACATCAGTTCAGTTCAGTTCAGTTGCTCAGTCGTGTCTGACTCTTTGCGATCCCATGAATCGCAGCACACCAGGCCTCCCTGTTGATCACCAACTCCCGGAGTTCACTCAGACTCACGTCCATTGAGTCCGTGATATAACATTTTCTTTAAAGTAGTTCCTGCTGTCAGCCTCACTGGCATTAATTACTGTTTTCTTTATGAATGAATTGAACAAATATGACCCAGGAAAAACTGAGAGAATAGGAATTAGCAGTTCCTAATTCTCCTGGGTGAGGACGATCCCCTGAAAAAGGAAATGGCTACATACTCCAGTTTTCTTCTCTGGAGGATAACATGGACAGAGGAGCCTGGTGGGCTACCATCCATAGGTTTGCAAAGAGTCGGACACAAGTGAGTGGCTAACACTTTCACTTTCTTCCAAAAGGCATGGCCAAAGACCTGGGGAAAGCTGAGCAGACACTGGTCCTCTGATATTTCTGAACAGCCCACTGTGAAGTAAAGAGACTATTGCAATGGAATGCAAATCCACATAAAGCCCCATATCCAATGTCAGTGAGGACAGTGAGCCAGGTATAAGAAGAAATAATCATTAGTATCAGCAGGCCAATAAAATACAGCTAACAGTGTGTTAAGAGAAGTGCTCAGGGGGGCTGGGGGCTGCAGTGAACAGGGGAGTGTTGCCCTGTGGCCAGGCTCTGGGTGATTGCCATGTGGATGTGTGGGTCACCTGCCAAAAGACTGTAAAAATGGATTTTTGTATAAAATTACTGAATTTTAAAATCTGGCTAAGACAGACCAAATAAAGCTTGTCTGTGGCTTACAGTTTGTGACATATAATTTCAAGATGGCTCTGCCCCAGGTCTCTCCATGGGGTTTCTACTAGTACCTTGGCATACCTCGAGCCTTGGTGCCCACTGCCAGCTCCAAACCTGAGCCTTATTTTTAGTAATTTTCCCCTCATTCAATAATTTCCTTCTTAATGTGAAATTGATAAGCTTGTAAGTCAAGCTTTGAGATAGTTTATACAGTTTTAGAACTTAATGGCATTGTAGTCAATTTGGGATGAATACTTTTTCAAAGATTTTAAGGTTTTGTCTTCCTTGATACTCATGCATTAAGTTGAACTGTTTAGAAGTGTTTTTACAGGTCAAATGACATTTTTATATGGTTAACTTAATATGTCTAGTGTTCAGGAAATTTTGATGATTAGAACAGGCTTCCCATGTGGCTCAGTGGTTAAAAAAAAAAAAAAAAAAAAATCCGCCTGCCAAGCAGGAAACCTGGGTTCAATCCTTGGGTCAGGAAGGTCCCTTGGAGAAGGAAATGGCAACTCACTCCAGTATTCTTGCCTGGGAAATCCTCCATGGATAGAGGAGCCTGATGGGCTACAATCCATGGGATCACAAGAGTCGGACTAAATAACAACAATAATAGTACTGGGGAGAAAGGACAGAGAGGTTTTACTAGAGTAATTGCAAAGAAACAGCAATATAGTAAAACTGTGTTCTCTTGTCTGCCTCCGTAGCTTTAACTGAGCTTTGAGTTGATACCTCCGTGCGGTCCCCCATTTTCACTGCATCTATTCGTTGAGTGTTAAAACACCATTTTGTTTTTATGTGTGAGGACTCATGAGAAAAAATTATTTTTAGGCTGCATATTGAGAATAGTGTTCCTTTAATGCCTGTGCTTAGTCGCTCAGCCTTTTCTGACTCTTTATGACCCTTCTGTCCATGTATTTTCCCAGCAAGTATACTGGAGCAGGTTGTCATTTCCTACCCCAGGAAGTCTTCCGACCCAGTGATCAAACCCACATTTCCTGCATTGGCATGCGGATTCTTGACCACTGAAAGTGAAGGTCGCTCAGTCGTGTTTGAGTATTTGTGACCCCATGGACTGTACAGTCCATGGAATTCTCCAGGCCAGAATACTGGAGTGGGTAGCCTTTCTCTTCTCCAGGGGATCTTCCCAACTCAGGGATCAAACCCAGGTCTCCTGAATTGCAGATGGATTCTTCACCAACTGAGCTATCAGGGAAGCCCCCCTTGACCACTGCACCGTCTGGGAATCTAGGGTTCCTTTAGGCCGGCTGCTATTAATTATTTATCAAAACTGTATCAGTGTGCCTTCTTGTTTCCTTTTAGAGTTGAGATAGGAATTGAAGCATTTGGTAAACTAATCTTTCACGTGGTTTTGCATTTCCCTCCTTGCTTTTCCCAGGCTCCATTTTTGTTAGCATTCATGTGAACTTATTTGATATTGAGCATTTCTGTACACTACCTCAGATCTTTTGGGGGATTAGCAGGATCTAAATACCCATGTGAGGGAGTGCCTACCTAGTGTAAAGTCAACTGGGGTGTAATTCATGGCAGAGGATTGGGGAGGACACGTGGGAAATACACCATCTCCTTCTGGGGGTGTAGTAGGGAAAAGTAATGTAGAGATGCTGGGCTTGGCCACCCTGGTTGTAAGACAACTGTGTTGCTGGGATTGTCTTCCAGGGTCGAGGAGGACCAGGGAGGCCATCAGAGCAAGTGTTAGGTGCCCTGGTACTCATTTATCACGTGCCTTCAACTTTGCCCTCTCAGACTTCAATCTCCATTGGCCAATTGTTCAGTGTCTGTGTGACTTGCAGTTTCATACAAACTGTAAACTGGTTCTAACAGTGTCCATGCTGAGTCTCGCATGAGCTGCATGAGTGGGTACCAGTCAGATACTCAGTGTTTCTAGGTCTTAAGATGATAAATGGAGATAATACTTGAGGTGTTACTGTTGTCTGTAGACATGGTATGGATAGTTTGGTTTTTTTTCATACACAATATATGTCTATATGTGTGTGTGTGTGTGTGTGTATTTGTTTTATATTTGTAACACAAAATTAGAATGAATCCTTTAGGGTAAAGGGAAAAGAATATTGATGTTGAGTAGGTAAAACCACAGTGTTTGTTGAACGGTGATCATAATATGCTTATTCCATTGATACAGTGACCTTTTACAATGGGATCCACTGTTCTTTTATTCATTCATTTTGCTGTGTATTATATGAGTTCTACATGAACAGTTTTGGCACAGTACAAAATTTTATCTTGCTTAAAGTCTTCATTTTGCAGGCTTTTAACATGTTTGGTTTAAACAACCCCGAATCAGTACAGCTATGCTTATTTAAGGTTTGCATATTACTGCACGCCCTGCATAGTTGCAAGGTACCCAGTTATGATAGGAAGGATTGTCCTCTTTAAAAATAAACCAATAAACAGTAAATTGCAGTTATTTCAACTTGTCTTTTAGTCTTTATCTGAGTTGTTTTGAGAAGCCCATTGATGATTTGTTTTCAGTTTCATGTCTCACCTTTGAGTTTGGCAGGTATGAGGAGGAACAAGTTTGGACAGGCAGGTCATCCTCCCCAAAAGCAGCGTGGCAGGCCCTAAAATGCCAGCAGTCTTGATGCAGCTGGTGTCCGTGAATTCCTTTCTTGGGTCTCCTCTGTCAGCTCTCAGCTTCTGAGACACAGCTAACTGCTAACAGCCCCAGTATTTTTCTGCTATGATTCTTCTTTCTGCAGCTAGAACTTAAGCTCCTGTCCAGACTACAGGCAGTGCCTCCTCTAGAAGCTGAAAGGTCTGTTTTTGTCTTTTTACTCACAATAGCAACAATGATGATCAGACTATGGGTTCAGCAAGCACTGCCTGTGTAATTTTGTGCCTAAGACTATTCCAAGTTATTTAGATTAATTAAAAAAAAATTGGCTGTAACATGTGGAATCTTAGTTCCCTGAACGGGCATTGAACCCACGGCTCCTGCATTGGGAGCACAGTGTCCTAACCACTGGACCACCAGGAAGTCCCTAGATAATTTGTGAAAAAGACATTGGAATCAAATTACAGACCTGCCACTTACTTGGGCAAGTCATCTAACCACTCTATACTTCAATTTCCTCTTCTGCAAAACATTCATATTGGATTGATTTGAGGACTGAATGAAGTATTTCCATAGTATTATGTCCTTCAAGCCTTCTAAATCTTTAATTGGAGCTTAGCATCTAGGAAGAACTCATTATATAGATGCTTTCTGAATGGTAGTAAGTATAGTCTGCCTATTTTTCAGTTGAAGAAACTGAGGCTTGCAGAGGTTCCTTCAGCACATACCAGCTGCTGTTGCTCACCCAGGTTAGAGGCCTGGTAAGGGCAGAGCCTGCATGTGAACACAAGTTGGTCTGAGTGATGGGCTTAACTACTCTTTTGCTTCTACTTGTGTGTAACCCCAGGGGTTCATGTGTTGATTATAATCCGATGTCTCCTTTGTGAAAACTAGGTAATAGCCCCAGCTTGATTGTAGGATGTGATGTGCCCGAGAAGCTACTTATCTACTGCAGTCAAGTAGCATGGTAAATAAATTAGAAATCTGTGTAATTTTACCTATTGTGTCTATGTGCTAAGTCACTTGAGTTGTGTCCAACTCTTTGTGATCCTGTGGACTGTAGCCCACCATGCTCCTCTGTCCATGGGATTCTCCAGGCAAGAATACTGGAATGGGCTGCCATGCCATCCTCCAGGGAATCTTCCCGACCCAAGGATCAAATCTGGGTCTCTTGTATTGGCAGGCTGGTTCTCTACCACTAGCACCACCTGGAAAGCCCACCTATTAAATTACTGATGAGAAAGAGATCCCAGATAGCAAACACAGTATTTATTTAGGACTCTAAAGAGTGATGAGAGAAGGCAGTGGCACCCCACTTCAGTACTCTTGCCTGGAAAATCCCATGGATCGAGGAGCCTGGTGGGCTGTAGTCCATGAGGTCGCTAAGAGTTGGTCACGACTGAGCGACTTCACTTTGACTTTTCACTTTCATGCATTGGAGAGGAAATGGCAACCCACTCCAGTGTTCTTGCCTGGAGAAGCCCAGGGACGGGGGAGCCTGGTGGGCTGCCATCTATAGGGTCGCACAGAGTCGGACATGACTGAAGCAACTTAGCAGCAGCAAAGAGTGATGACTCAGAGCATGGTTGTCTGCAGGCAGACATGGGTCAAGCTTAGAGCTCTGCTTCCTACTTGTATACCACTGAAGCCTCAGTTTGCTCAGATGTAAAATGGAAGTAACAGCAGTGTATATCTTAAGGTTGTGTGAAGTTGTTTCTTTTAAAAAATAATTTATGTTAAAATATGCAGTAGTCTTAGACATATATTAAGCTATCAGTGCATATTAATGATTGTTGTTTTAGTATTACAGTTTAGAAGGACAGTTTGTTTTAAAGTTTCTAAGTAATTTTAAGAGTTACCTTCTTCTGAAATGTGTGAAATTATTATTAGAAATTGCCTTTAAAAAAGAAAAAGAAATTGCCTTATAAGAGAAATTGTGGAATCACTGATACATATGACTTAATGTGATGGCTTATGAGTGCTCTTCAGATGCATTTTTAGTGTAAGTTTTTCATGTTGGTTAATAAGGATGTCAATGAAAGATACAATGCGCTACTTCAATACAAAATGAAGAATTACAGTTCTGTTCTGCCCATACCTGCCATATAAGGAAGTTGGAAAGTTTGGAAATTGTTGCCAGGTTGTATAAGAGCTTGACTTCAATCATTGACCTGAAACAGCAGGTTCGCACCTTATTTGTTGTTCACCTTGATGTTTTCATGTGTTCTTCTCATCTAGTTCTAAACCACAGTGTCCTGGTTACCTCTGCTCTCTCCTCTCTTCTTTAGATAGTCACAGCAATAGGGCTTCCAGTTGGCCCTTGCCTTTCTACTGAGGCAAAACTTGCCATCTGAGGAAAAAAGAGGAAATTGTAGTCATATGTGTCTTACAGAGGAAAAATCCGGGGCCTAAAGAGGCTGGGATTGGATGAACATCATGTAGCTGCCTGGGACAGAAAAGGGCAGACCAGTCTTCGTCCTCATCATTAGCATCTTCATTTGGCTCAAGCCTTGGGTTCTCGATAACCAACCTGAGTGCCTCAGTACATCTCCTGGATCAGGCGAATCTAGTCACACAGGGGGCCTCTCATGACCTCTGGTCGAATCCCCTCATTTTACTGTGGGAGAGGGCAGTGAGCTCCTGAGGAAATGAGAGGCTTGCTCAAGTCACACTAACTTTTGGCATCGCCAGCACCGAATCTCCAGCTGGGCTTTCTGCTCTGAACCCACGTCCTGTCCCACGCTTGTGCACACAGCAGTCCTGTGGAGACTGTGGGATGCTCCCAGGGGATTTCACCTAGGCTTCACGTCCTTTCTCTCCTGCCTTCACCGTCATCCCTTTTATTGGGCTCTAAGCGTATTTTTCTAGTTTCCCCTCAGTTTATAGGAGTGCAGAGAGTGAATGGCCATTCATGTCTCCTCTATCTTAAATTTCTGTTGCATTTTCTCAGAGGACAGGACTAAGTGTGGAATATTTTTTGTTTTTAAAGGAAGTGAAGCCCCAAGATATCAAAGAAGGAAGGAAAGCAGGCAGGCTCCGAAGGGGCCAGATAACACTCAGCTAAATAAAAACATCAACTCTAATTTAGTTTTCCATCTCCCACTTAGGTCCTGGAGCGCAATAAACCATCTCAATATTCTGTCAGCCAGGAAATTTTTGACTCAGTCTCTTCATGGAATAGGATTTTCTGACTAATTACCCTTTTTCTTTTCTAGGCTATATCCTTAAATACGGTTTTCAACAATCTGACTGCTCCTCCAACCTCTTCTCCTTAACCCACATACACTCAGAACACTTTTCAGATAGGTGTTAGAAACAGTAGTCCTAGGACAGAATTTTGCTAAAGGACTCAATATATCCCCTTGATTCCTAGTTTCAGCCTTGAACTGGCAGAAATAATAATGCAGTATAAAAAGATGATAGTATAAAATCAAAAGTTTCTGGCTCTGTTTGATATAGAACCAAAGTTTCGATTGTTCATTTTGCAGTAAATTGGAGTCTCTAATCAGAATTACAAAAGAAAATCCATGTTACAGATGTTAATATGCCTAATGTGAAACCAGACCCACTTTGAGAACATGATACAAAATACGGTAGCAGATAAATCTTAACCTAGTAAATCAAGAAAATCGCCCTACCTTATGCTCACCTATCTTTAAAAATCCTTATTATAACTTAAAAGAGTTCAAATTTCCTTCTTGATTCCCTCAATGAAATGAAAGCCTCCCCATGACTTTGAACGTGAACCAGACCCAAGCTGTTCCTAAGCCATTCGTCACTAGTTAGGCGGCTTTCTCAGTGCCTTTCCAAACATGTTTTAGCATGATCTCCTAAGGAATCAGGGCAAGGACTGCCGTGTTCTTTGTGTTACAATGAAAAGATTGAGATTCTTTTATCAAAATGAGGCAGTTGGGAGAGAACCCCTCCCCTCTTTTTTTTTTTTTTCCTTTTGATCTCCTTTTAAAAGAAAAGTGAATGAAAGATTATGAAACAAATTTCAGTATGGCGTCTAGGGAAACAATTATAATGGACTTTGGGGTATACGCAACTAATAAAGCAAATGTGATTTTAAAATTCACTTAATAGAAGTGATTTCCTTAACTTCGTTTCCACTTTTGAAGGTATAACGCACGGTTTGCTTAACCTGCCTGCCTGAGCTGGGAACAGTGAAATTCTGTGAAGCACAATGGCCCGCATTTCAGAAATTGTTCCCTCCCAAACAAGACTCGTGGATCTAATTCACTTAGGTTTCTAACTCTTACTTTCTCTTCAGATGTAAGCAGAGGTATAAGTACAGTCTTAATCAGTGCTATGTCCTACCAACCCTGGCTTTTAAGAAAATAAAATTAAAAAAAATATTTCATTTACCTTTCATTGCTGTGGCTGGCTGTCCATTCACCTAATACAAGCGTCTTCAAGTCGAAACAGGTTTCTCAGTGCCAATTAAGAATAAGCCTTGAAACTAAAGTTGGCAGGGAAGTAGCTTTTTTGTTAAAGCATAAAAAATATCATTTTCCCCCTCCCCTGCCAGAGAAGGTAGGTCTCCCCTACCTGCCTAAAGATTGTCCTTTGGGGCGCCCTTTCAAACCCTCCTGCTCGGGAACAACTGGAGCAACTGGCTCTCTTGCTAGTAGAAGTGACTCACATCTGAGAGGAGGTGAGATGTGCAGACGGGGGAAAGCGCTTCCTGAACCTGCAGGAATGAGACAGTGATTCACCTGAAGGGAACACAGAGGGCTGGAACCCGGAATGCCAGAGGACGGTTGAAGGAGCAGGTTGTCCAGGCTCAGGTTGAGCCTTGCTAAGTCAGACCCAGTGTTTAGAGGGATTTTCTGGTGGTGGTGGTGGTGGTGGGAGGACAAGCTTCCTATTGCTAGTTGGAAAATATGCGTTTACTAATCTTCCTGCTAGTTAAATTTTGAGTTAAAGCAGATCAGAATATCTTTAAATAAATGATATTTCAGGATAATATTCTACACATTAAAGAACAGAGTTAACTATGTTGATATTGGTGATTGATAACCTGGGAAACCTGTGGTGTTGCTTTTGAGAATCTGTTGAAATCTATATACTTGTTTTCACCTATACATAAATATAAACGTTCAGAACATTTTAAATAAAATTACTTAGGTGTCCAGTTTCCCTAATCTGTTGAATTCCACAAGACAACTTTACTCTTTTAAAAGATCTTCCCACAACGATAAAGTTAAATAATCAAATCACTTTTTCGTATTTGTAATTAATTTTAGAACTTCCAAAAAATTTCCTGGACTCCAGTGTTTTCTTGAATGCACCATTCAAACAAAGACGTAAATAGATAAATTTATCAAATATAATCAAAACTTGTTATTTTCATGGATGAAGAGAAAGAAATGAAAAGAATGAAGGTGGATCATTTTTTGAAGTTAATAAATCAGTAATAGGTATTTAGGTAGTAATTTACTTATGCATTAAGGAGATAAAGTATATGTACTCTTTTTTTTCCCCCGTGTTGGTACAGAAAAACAAATGTATTCAATGTAAATACGGAAGTTGAGTAGTTGTTTCTTCTATTGCCTTTTTCTAAACAAACAAAAACAGACAACTGAAATTTAATGGTTTTCCCTTCCATTCTGTTCCGAGTGGACTGTTTCGTGGGTGAGTAGCTAGCCCTGGGGAAAGCCTCTGAACGACAATTAGCCAACGTAATGGTGGCTCAGGCTTACAGGAACCTGTCAGACTTACACCCGTACTTCGTTCACGGTGGACTCTGCTGACTGTCCTTTGGTACTTCTTCAGGGATCTCCCTCTGTCACTGAAGCCATTTCCTTGCATCTTGAGGGGGAAAGTTATGCCATGCAGGCCTGAGTTGGAGAGACTTTGTTGAGTTGAACTTCTTTTGGTTTGTCACTGTGATCCCTAAATAGTAACTGATGTACTACTCAAAATGGGAAATCTCACTGCCAGAATAATCAGCTGCCAGTCTTAGAAGCATCCATTCAAAGGAGCATACCCCATGTAGTCTCCTTTAAAGTATGTTGGGCAAAGACCTTCTCTGCAAAGTCTGAGGATTATCATCCTTCAGTTCCAGTGGTGGGTAGGAATTCATGTGAGGGAGCGTGTATGGACAAATATTTCACAAGCTTCTGTTGAGGGAATAAAGGCAGTTCTATTATCTACCTCAATTTTTTTTTTTTAATTGGAGTATAGTTGACTTACAATATTGTGCCAATCTCTGCTGAACAGCTAAGTGATTCAGTTATACACACACATGCATCCTTTTTTCAAATTCTCTTCCATGATGGTTTATCACAGGTTATTGATATAGTTTCATGTCCTATAAATGAGGATCTTTTTGTTTGGTGGTAGTTTAGTCACCAAGTCATGTCTTACTCTTGACCACCTGACCTGCCTCTTGAGAAACCTGTATTCAGGTCAGGGATCAACAGTTAGAACTGGACATGGAACAACAGACTGGTTCCAAATAGGAAAAGGAGTACGTCAAGGCTGTCCATTGTCACCCTGCTTATTTAACTTCTATGCAGAGTACATCATGAGAAACGCTGGGCTGGAGAAGGACAAGCTGGAATCAAGATTGCCGGGAGAAATATCAATAACCTCAGATATGCAGATGACACCACCCTTATGGCAGAAAGTGAAGGAGAACTAAAGAGCCTCTTGATGAAAGTGAAAGAGGAGAGTGAAAAAGTTGGCTTAAAGCTCATCATTCAGAAAACTAAGATCGTGGCATCTAGTCCCATCACTTCATGGCAAATAGGTGGGGAAACAATGTCAGACTTCATCGTTTTGGGCTCCAAAATCACTGCAGATGGTGACTGCAGCCATGAAATTAAAAGACGCTTACTCCTTGGAAGGAAAGTTATGACCAACCTAGATAGCATATTAAAAAGCAGAGACATTACTTTGCCAACAAAGGTCCATCTAGTCAAGGCTATGATTTTTCCACTGGTCATGTGTGGACGTGAGAGTTGGACTCTAAAGAAAGCTGAGTGCCGAAGAATTAATGCTTTTGAACTGTGGTGTTGGAGAAGACTCTTGAGAGTCCCTTGGACTGCAAGGAGATCCAACCAGTCCATCCTAAAGGAGATCAGTCCTGAATATTGGAAGGACTGATGGTGAAGGTGAAGCTCCACCTGATGTGAAGAGCTGACTCATTGGAAAAGACCCTGATGCTGGGAAAGATTGAGGGCAGGAGGAGAAGGGGACGACAGAGGATGAGTTGGTTGGATGGCATCATCGACTTGATGCGCATAAGTTTGGGTGGACCCTGGGAGTTGGTGATGGACAGGGAGGCCTGGCGTGCTGCGGTCCATGGGGCCGCAAAGAGTTGGACACGACTGAGCGACTGAACTGAACTCTTGTGACCGTAGGCCACCAGTCTCCTCTGTTCACGGGACTGCCCAGACCAGAATTCTGTATGAGGGTGCTATTTACTTCTCTAGCTGATCTTCCCAACCCTGGAATCAAATCTGCCCCTCCTGCATTGGCAGGTGGATTCTTTACCACTGAGCCACCAGGGAAGCCCAAGTGTGTGGTTAAGGCCTGGAAAAGATGAGGCCATGCTTGACGTGCTGCGGTCCATGGGGCCGCAAAGAGTTGGACACGACTGAGCGACTGAACTGAACTCTTGTGACCGTAGGCCACCAGTCTCCTCTGTTCACGGGACTGCCCAGACCAGAATTCTGTATGAGGGTGCTATTTACTTCTCTAGCTGATCTTCCCAACCCTGGAATCAAATCTGCCCCTCCTGCATTGGCAGGTGGATTCTTTACCACTGAGCCACCAGGGAAGCCCAAGTGTGTGGTTAAGGCCTGGAAAAGATGAGGCCATGCTTGGCCCACCCTCAGCAGGAGAAAAAGAGGGCTACCTACTGCAATGACACCATCTCCAGCTCCCCACTCCAGTATTCTTGCCTGGAGAATCCCATGGACAGAGGGGCCTGGTGGGCTACAGTCCAGGGGCTCGCAAAGATTCAGGCATGGCTTAGTGACTAAACAGCTAGTCATGTAGCAGTGGGATTGTGTATTTAAAAACTTCTTTCACTGGTGATGCAAAGTAGGTTTAGTAGTGAATAAGTTAGCATGAGGTAGCCTTTATGCATTCGTCTTAAAGCCCATTATGCGTATGTCAAGTTGGGACTTGTTAAAGCTGGTCTTACTTACTTAACATTCAAAAAGGGAAGTAGTACAGGTTTAGTCAGAAAAAAAAAAAAGTGTAATGCTTTGATGAAAAGAGCAGCTAAGAAATAGCCCATAGCTTTATTATTATTCAAATCACTGAAAGGTTAACTGGCATAATTTTTTTCTGCTGATTTTTATAGCAAGTCTCACATTTCATAAAAGCCACAGGAGACTTTATGACCATAATTATCTTGCTGCTTCATTGGAAGATCCTATTAAGTGCAGAGAAGCTCTTTTAATAATTTTGTTCAGCTATTGGAAGCCTCAAATTTATTTTGAATACAGGACGATGGATATCCTAGGATAGGCTTGAGTTTCTCTACAGTGTTTTTCTTTTTAAAATTTTGTTTCATTTTTTTCTATAATAATATTACTTTTAAATAAGCTTACAGATAAGTTGTAATTATAGTTCAGGGAAATTTTATGTTTTCATATTGGTAGTTTTCACATCTTCCCCTTTCCGTTCCCTTCAACACACATTTTTGAGGAAGACCTATATGAAGTTGAATTCATTATGACTGGTGTCCCAGCCCTGACTGCTTCAGCATGTATTTCCTAAGAACTGGGGTATTTTCCTACTAATCATAGCACTATTATCAATCAAGCGATTACTGCTGAAACAATAATAAATTCTAATGTTTAGTTTGAATTTTGCTATTTCTCAGTAACATTCTTTATAATTTTTTGATGTGAAACTAATGTTTCACATTACATTCATTTTTTTTTTAACTGGTTTATTCTTTTATTTTTTAGAACAGTCTCTCTGCTTTCTTTGATTTTTTCCTTAATTTCCTTGGCTTTTAAAAATTGGTTTGCTCTGTATTTGCTGGGTCCAGCGCATGGGACACTTAAATGGAAATACTTTTAAATGTTTCTGAGGATTTTTAGACATACTAATCTGAAATCTATTTAAAAACTTGAAATACAATACGAATATCTATACTCTTGTTTTGGACAGAGACCTGGTTCATGACTGAAAATCACTTTTGCTTTGGAACACTGGACAATTGATTCAAATTTTCTTGGCTTCATTGTTCTGCAAAACTAGGGTTTTGCCAGTGAACTTTAGAAAAGGATCTGTGTAATCCTTTAAAATATGTTCTTAAAGAGACAGAAGGACTCAAGGAGAGACTGTTTCTAATACCTGTAGAGGAATGAAAATAGGTGGTGATGTTGATAAATCTTCCTAAATCCTGGAATAAACTCTTTACCCTATTTCTGCTTCCTCACTTTTTAGTATGAGTGAAGTGAAAGTCACTCAGTGTCTGACTGTTTGCGACCCCGTAGACTGTAGCCCGACAGGCTCCTCTGTCCATGGAAAATCCAGGCAAGAATACTGAAGTGGGTAGCCATCTCTTCTCCAGGGATCTTCCTGTCCCAGAGATTGAACCTGAGCCACTTGCAAATGTATTGCTAAGGCTTACTTTGGTCTTCTAGTCATTTCTCTCTTGCATATGTCTGCTTCCTCTCTGCTCCCTTTATTTGACTTCTCTGCATTGGCCTGGCCCCGGGCACAATGTTCCTGTCTCCAGTGTTGGTAGGCACAGAACTTGTCTAGTTTTCTCTGTCTCTATAATCTTTGATGTATCCATTTCTTCTTAAAGGAAAACACACACATAAAGGGCCTCCAAATCCTTCCCAGTACTCGATCACATTCTTAGAAAACAAAGATGAGCAGGGGTCTAACTGAAACATAGTTCATATGATATGTCTGGAACGCCCGTGTCTTTCGAATGTAGTCAGAACATACAAGGATCGTAGTAAAATCACCAGATCTTCCTGTCCCATCTCTGTGTACAAAAGTCACTGTAATTGTGGCTTACCATTTAGTCGGTAGCTGAGATTTGTGCTGAGTATTGTTATTACAAACCCTTTAATGTTGTCCTCACTGAGATTGGTATCTTTAGGTCCCTATGTTTGAATTACTGTGTTTAATCTGTCCTTTGAAATGATTTGTATCTATTAGGTCTGCCTTAAATAAAGCTGCTTACCTTTTTCTGGTATGAGAGCTTCATCTGTAATGGTCAATTAAAGGGAAGGGACGGTGTGGAGACAAATCTGGAGATACGCCTGCATCTGACTCCTGCCCTCATATTGATACTCTCTTCTGTGTTCTGTGTTTGATCTAGCTCCTCACTTTGGAAGTCTTGGTTGTGAGGGATCCTGTCAGTACTGATACATACAGCCCCATAACTGGGGGTCCTATAGATTCCATCATGAACTTCAGCCTGTTCACTTAGGAGCTTTCTTACTTTGGGCAAGTCATTATTACATCTGAGCTTCAGTTTCTTCTTCTGAAAGATGGCTGCCTTGTAAGAGTATAAAGTGTAAAAGGGACAATCTATAGGATAATTCCTCCAGTGTTTGAAACTTGTTGGTGCTTAGTAAACAGTATCATTTTTTGCTTGTTTCGTCTTGCTTTTGTTTTTGATCAGAGGGCAGAGGGAGAATATATAAATGAATATGAATAGCAGTAATTTCTCTGAATGTAAAGTTTGAATGATTATGAATTCCAACTAGAAAGTCAAAGTCGTTAATAATGTTTTGGTTACCCTTAAAAGCTCTTAGTTTTCCTTTAGTAATGTCGTGGTGATACTTGAAATACTTTTTATATTCTTTCTTGACAGCTTTCTCTTCTGAAAAGGAGGACATCAGGCCTAGCTTATTCCAGATTGTGATATTGTGGGAAGGTGTAACAGTGGAGGCCAGGCTGTGTGGGTTAAGAAGAGGAGTGGTCTCCTCAGGGTCATGCATTCAGGTTAATGCTTCGCTCATGAGTTCAGGCGTCCTTCGCTACGGGAAATTTCAGTTCAGTTCAGCCGCTCACTCGTGTCTGACTCTTTGTGACCCCATGAATTGCAGCACGCCAGGCCTCCCTGTCCATCACCAACTCCCGGATTTCACTCAGACTCACGTCCATTGACTCCGTGATGCCATCCAGCCATCTCATCCTCGGTCGTCCCCTTCTCCTCCTGCCCCCAATCTCTCCCGGCATCAGGGTCTTTTCCAATGAGTCAACTCTTTGCATGAGGTGGCCAAAGTACTGGAGCTTCAGTTTTAGCATCAATCCTTCCAAAGAAATCCCAGAGTTGATCTCCTTCAGGATGGACTGGTTGGATCTCCTTGCAGTCCAAGGGACTCTCAAGAGTCTTCTCCACCACCACAGTTCAAAAGCATCAATTCTTCGGCGCTCAGTCTTCTTCACAGTCCAACTCTCACATCCATACATGACCACAGAAAAAACCATAGCCTTAACTAGACGGACCTTAGTTGGCAAAGTAATGTCTCTGCTTTTGAATATACTATCTAGGTTGGTCATAACTTTTCTTGCAAGGAGTAAGTGTCTTTTAATTTCATGGCTGCAGTCACCATCTGCAGTGATTTTGGAGCCCCCCAAAATAAAGTCTGACACTGTTTCTACTGTTTCCCCATCTATTTGCCATGAAGTGATGGGGCCAGATGCCATGATCTTCGTTTTCTGAATGTTGAGCTTTAAGCCAACTTTTTCACTCTCCTCTTTCACTTTCAACAAGAGGCTTTTTAGTTCCTCTTCAATTTCTGCCATAAGGGTGGTGTCATCTGCATATCTGAGGTTATTGATATTTCTCCCAGCAATCTTGATTCCAGCTTGTGTTTCTTCCAGTCCAACGTTTCTCATGATGTACTCTGCATAGAAGTTAAATAAGCAGGGTGACAATATACAGCCTTGACGTACTCCTTTTCCTATTTGGAACCA
>SJXQ01005310.1:79813-236270 GCA_006408695.1 Aepyceros melampus | reverse complement strand
CCCATCTCTTTCAGAATTTTCCCAGTTTATTGTGATCCACATAGTCAAAGACTTTGGCATAGTCAATAAAGCAGAAATAGATGTTTTTCTGGAACTCTCTTGCTTTTTCCATGATCCAGCGGATGTTGGCAATTTAATCTGGTTCCTCTGCCTTTTCTAAAACCAGCTTGAACATCAGAGAGTTCACGGTTCACGTATTGCTGAAGCCTGGCTTGGAGAATTTTGAGCATTACTTTACTAGTGTGTGAGATGAGTACAATTGTGCGGTAGTTTGAGCATTCTTTGGCATTGCCTTTCTTTGGAATTGGAATGAAAACTGACCTTTTCCAGTCCTGTGGCCACTACTGAGTTTTCCAGATTTGCTGGCAAATTGAGTGCAGCACTTTCACAGCATCACCTTTCAGGATTTGAAATAGCTGAACTGGAATTCCATCACCTCCACTAGCTTTGTTCATAGTGATGCTTTCTAAGGCCCACTTGACTTCACATTCCAAGATGTTTGGCTCTAGATTAGTCATCACATCATCATGATTATCTGGGTTGTGATGATCTTTTTTGTACAGTTCTTCCGTGTATTCCTGCCACCTCTTCTTAATATCTTCTGCTTCTGTTCGGTCCAGACCATTTTTGTCCTTTATCGAGCCCATCTTTGCATGAAATGTTCCCTTGGTCTCTCTAATTTTCTTGAAGAGATCTCTAGTCTTTCCCATTCTGTTGTTTTCCTCTATTTCTTTGCATTGATCGCTGAAGAATGCTTTCTTATCTCTTCTTGCTATTCTTTGGAACTCTGCATTCAGATGCTTATATCTTTCCTTTTCTCCTTTGCTTTTCGCCGGGAAATTTGAGACAGAACTGAACTAAATAGAATAAAAAGCATGAAAAGCATTGAGTAATATGATATGGATATGATATAAATTTAATGCATGAAGCTAGTTTTTTTATTTCTACTAATCTTTTTTTTAATTAATTTTTATTTTTTAGTTTGTTTTGCTTTACAATACTGTATTCGTTTTGCTATACATCAACATGAATCAGCCACGAGTGTACATGAACTCCCAATCCCGACACCCACCTCCCCCCTCCCACCCCACACCTGGATTATCCCCATGCATCAGTCCCAAGCATCCTGAATCATGCATCGAACCTAGACCGGCAATTCGTTTCACTTAAGATATCATACATGTTATACTGCCACTCTCCCATATCATCCCACCCTCTCCCTCTCCATGAAACTATTCAGATATATTTTAGATAAAACTCTTTAAGATGAATACCAGTAAGTATGATCACATATAGGCATATAATATTTAAGCTGAATTTAAAAAAATAAAGTTGAATATTCTATTCCTATGCCTTAGAGTTTCTGACCTTTATTGAGCTCATCTTTGCCTGAAGTATTCCCTTGGTATCTCTAACTTTGTTTAAGAGATCTCTGGTCTTTCCTATTCTATTGTTTCCCTCTATTTCTCCGTATTGATCTCTGAGGAAGGCTTTCTTATCTCTCCTTGCTATTCTTTGGAACTCTGCATTCAAATGAGTATATCTTTCCTTTTCTCCTTTGCTTTTCACTTCCCTTCTTTTCACAGCTATTTGTAAGGCCTCCTCAGACAGACATTGTGCCTTTTTGCTTTTCTTTTTCTTGGGTGTGGTCTTGATCCCTGTCTCCTGTACAATGTCATGAGCCTCCATCCATAGCTCATCAGGCACTCTGTCTATCAGATCTAGTTCCTTCAATCTATTTGTCACTTCGACTGTATAATCTTAAGGGATTTCATTTAGGTCATACCTGAATGGTCTAATGGTTTTCCCCAGTTTCTTCAATATAAGTCTGAATTTGGTAATAAGGAGCTCATGATCTGAGCCACAGTCAGCTCCTGGTCTTCTTTTTGTTGACTGTATAGAGCTTCTCCATCTTTGGCTGCAAAGAATATGATCAGTCTGATTTTGGTGTTGGCCACCTACAGATGTCCATGTGTAGAGTCTTCTCTTGTGTTGTTGGAAGAGGGTGTTTGCTATGACCAGTGTGTTCTCTTGACAAAACTCTATTAGCCTTTGCCCTGCTTCATTCTGTATTCCAAGCCAAATTTGCCTGTTAAGAAGAGATGATAAGAATACACAGAAGAACTGTATAAAAAAGATCTTCATGACCCAGATAATCATGATGGTGGGATCATCAACCTAGAGTCATTCATCCTGGAATGTGAAGTCAAGTGGGCCTTAGAAAGCATCACTACGAACAAAGCTAGTGGAGGTGATGGAATTCCAGTTGAGCTATTTCAAATCCTGGAAGATGACACTGTGAAAGTGCTTCACTCAATATGCCAGCAAATTTGGGAAACCCACCAGTGGCCACAGGACTGGAAAAGGTCAGTTTTCATTCCAATCCCAAAGAAAGGCAGTGCCAAAGAATGCTCAAACTACTGCTCAGTTGCACTCATTCACACACTAGTAAAGTAATGCTCAAAATTCACCAAGGCAGGCTTCAGCAATATGTGAACCATGAATTTCCAGATGTTCAAGCTGGTTTTAGAAAAGGCAGAGGAACAAGAGATCAAATTGCCAACATCCGCTGGATCATGGAAAAAGCAAGAGAGTTCCAGAAAAACATCTATTTCTGCTTTATTGACTATGCCAAAGCCTTTGACTGTGTGGATCACAATAAACTGTGGAAAATTCTGAAAGAGATGGGAATACCAGAGCACCTGACCTACCTCTTGAGAAACCTATATTCAGGTCAGGAAACAATAGTTAAACTGGACATGGTACAACAGACTTGTACCAAATAGGAAAAGGAGTACGTCAAGGCTGTATATTGTCACCCTGCTTACTTCTATGCAGAGTACATCATGAGAAATGCTGGGCTCTAGGAAGCATAAGCTGGAATCAAGATTTCTGGGAGAAATATCAAGAACCTCAGATATGCAGATGACACCACCATTATGGCAGAAAGTGAAGAAGAACTAAAGAGCCTCTTGATGAAAGTGAAAGAGGAGAGTGAAAAAGTTGGCTTAAAGCTCATCATTCATAAAACTAAGATCATGGCACCTAGTCCTATCACTTAATGGCAAATAGATGGGGAAACAGTGGCTGACTTTATTTTGGGGGCTCCAAAATCACTGCAGATGGTGATTGCAGCCATGAAATTAAAAGATGCTTACTCTTTGCAAGGAAAATTATGACCAGCCTTGACAGTATTTTAAAAAGCAGAGACATTTCTTTGTCACCAAAGTTCTGTCTATTCAACGTTATGGTTTTTCCAGTGGTCATGTGTGGATGTGATAGTTGGACTATAAAGAAAACTGAGTGCTGAAGAATTGATGCTTTTGAACTGTGGTGTTGGAGAAGACTCTTGAGAGTCCTTTGGACTGCAAGGAGATCCAACTAATCCATCGTAAAGGAGATCAGTCCTGGGAGTTCATTGACAGGACTGATGTTAGAGCTGAAACTCCAGTACTTTGGCCACCTGATGTGAAGAGCTAACTCATTGGAAAAGACTCTGATTCTGGTATAGTTTGAATAGGAGGAGAAGGAGACGACAGAGGATGAGATGGTTGGATGGCATCGTCGACTCGATGCACATGTGTTTGAGTAAACTCCGGGAGTTGGTGATGGATAGGGAGGCCTGCCGTGCTGTGGTGCATGGAGTCGCAAGGAGTCAGACAGGACTGAGCAATTGAACTGAACTGATGCTTTAGAATGCTACATTTGTTAATTAAGTTTTATTACAGTAGAGGTGAATGTTCACATGCTGAGTGAAGTTCTGAGTTTTTCAAATCATTGGTTTACCTACCATGGGGCTTACCAGGTAGCTCAGTGGTAAAGAATGTGCCTGTCAATGCAGGAGGTGCCAAGTCGATCCCTGGGTTGGAAAGATCCCCTGGCGTGGGAAATGGCAACCCACTCCAATATTTGTGCCTGGAGAGTCCTATGAACATAGAAGCCTGGTGGCCTATTGTCCATAGAGTCAAAAAGAGTCGCATGTGACTGAGAGTGAGCACGAGTTACCTACTATGAGTTTCAAATTCAGTTCCTTTTTCATTCATTTTTTCCTTTCTCTTTAATTACTCCCCCCCCCATATTCTCCGCTCACATGCCTGTCACTTAACGGTGATCCCCAGTCCCTTCTCCCTGTACTTTATAGTAGAATGGTTGCTAGCTAGGCGTCAGAAACCCCGGGACTGTGGGTTCGGCACGTCGGCATGCCCGCTTTCTGGCCACAGCTGGTTTTCTTGGTTGCATGGTTCCGCCCATCCTGCGGTTTGTGCCCCTGCTGTGTCGCCTGTATCAGGTGGTTCATCTTCCCTGTGCATTGCGTGAGAAACATGGGGAGAAGCTACTCCAGCTGTTCTTAGGAATGCTTGGAAAAAGCTGAACTAATCTAACAGCTGTCCTTATTTCCTCCTTGCAATGCTTGTCAACTGACTGGTCCTTCATGGCCAGAGTAGCTTGTCGCCCCTCCCTTCCCATTACCAACTGGGGCTCCACCCACCTCCTCCTTCGAGTGACCACTGACCTCACAGTTGTCCATTCATCACGTTCTACCTCCCTAGAGTGTGTAATTCTGTGGACTATCACTTCCTCCTTGAATCTCTCTTGTTCCTTGGTTCCCAGGGAACCTCTTGTTGCTCCTTGTCAGTCACCGATCCAGTCCTGGGCACTGTTCCTCTTTTTCTGTCTGTTTTGTCCGTGAGACTTGGGTAGTGTGGCCTCTGAGGTTCATAGCTCATTCCTTATTTTCTCCCTTTCTTGGGAAAGATTATTCCCACAGCTTCTGATCTGGCTCTGTCTTGAGAGCCTTGGATCCACATTTTGCCCCCACTAGGTAGACTCCTTGACTCAGCTCTTTCACTGGTACTTCCTATTCAATATACCTTCATGGTACAGCACATCACCCAAGCTAATGTTCCTCAAAGCAATGATTCTTGATTGGGAGGGGGTACAAGGGGGATTATGGATCCCATTGAGAATACATTTTGTATAGTTATCACATACGTTTTATATAGAAACCCCTTGTCTCCTGTGGTGTTAGACTCAAAACCTCTCTCTCTCTGAAAATGTCTCTGAGGTCCATATCAGATTTCTTTCCACTTGGCTCTTAACAGTGTATAGATGAAAGACTTTTTTAATTGATCTCCTGGACTCAGGGCCCTATTAATCCAGAATCATCGTCCTCCTGAGAAACTGATTTTCCTAAAGCACAGCAAAGAGAACATAATCTTCACTTTAGCCACATGCAGTGTCTCATAGAGAACTCCAAACACCCCAACAACCCCGAAGTGCTGTGCTGTGGGGCCCTACGCTCACTTCTCAGGCTCATCCCCATCCCCACAACATGCTTCATCAGCCTGAATAGCCTCTCCTTCCCTGGGCCCCGTGGCCCCTCTCACTGGACCACAGCTCAGTGCCCAAGCCCTTGACCTTTCCTCCAAACTGCTCTGAGTGCTGCAGGGTCTCCTTTCAAAGGCTCTTCATCAGGGCCTAGTTCACACTTCCACCTCCTCCAGCCTTTCCTCAGTTTCTCCATCTGGCATTAGCTGTCTTTTCCTCTGAGCTGCTTTGGTGAGCTAATTCTGTCTCTTATTCCGGGAGCTGATGGCTCAACAGGTAAAGAAACTGCTGCAGTGCCCAAAACACAGAAAACGCAGCGTCAGTTGATGGGTGGGGAAGATCCCCTGGAGAAGGAAATGGCAATCTACTCCAGTATTCTTGCTTGAAAAATCCTATGGACAAAGAAACCTGGCAGGCTACTGTCCAAAAGGTTGCAAAGAATCTGGCACGACTGAGTGACTAGGCACATTCCACGAACCACATTTTTATTCATGGTGGTCTGTGTGCAGCCTCCAGCAAGGCCAGGGCCTCTGCATGAAGCACGTGATGAAGGGTTAATGGGCTCAATGAATCAGCCATCCTACGCTTTGTGATGTTACTCCTCTTAAGGGCTGGAGGGGCCCCCACAGGTCTCTGGGGACTGGTGGTGGAACTATGCATACCCCTGAGGTTGTTGAAACCCTTGTGTTGAGACCTCTCTGGGAGCCCCCTCCTTATCATTGTCACAGTAGGGCTTGAGGTCAGCCCTGGAGCTGGGCTTGTTCCGTCGGGTGTGGTCTGGAGGCCACCCACTGCGTGTCTGTCCCAGCTCTGTCTCTGCTGGTGCTGGGGTCACGGGACCAGCACAAGGGATCTGTTCACTTTGTGCCTCAATTTTCTTTTTTGTTTTCTCCCCTTCAGGGAGCCCTGTAGTGTCCACCTCCTGGGATAGAGTGAGAAATAGAAAGGTAATAATCCTTGTAAGGTCATACATAGTGATATGCTGCACACATAGCGAAGGAGTGTAAGGTCCTGGGAGGTGCCTGTTAGCTTCGAAGTCAAGGATAATTAGCCAGCAGTATGTGGGCTGCCATGGCCCACACATGATGTATTGTTTCTCTGGGGCCAGGGAGCGTGGGAGTGGCTATGGAAGGGAAGTGAAGTGAAGTCGCTCAGTCCATCTCTGACTCTTTGTGACCCTGTGGACTGTAGCCTACCAGCTCCTCAGTCCATGGAATTTTCCAGGCAAGATTACTGGAGTGGGTTGCCATTTCCTTCTCCAGGGGATCTTCCTGACCCAGGGATTGAACCTGGGTCTTCCGCATTGGCAGGCAGACGCTTTACCATCTGAGCCACCAGGGAAAATAACAAGTAATATGGCAGAAGAGACTGGGTTTAAGGTTTCTCTTGAGCACATTAGAAGATCTGTGGTAGATAGTTGTTAAGAATAGTTGGTTAAGCTCAGAAACCAGAGTCTGAATTAGTCTTATCCTTGCTACTTACAAGCTGTTTGACCCCATGCAAGTTGCTTAACGTCTCTGTTTCTCAGCTTCTTTATATCTAAATTGGCAGTAACAGTAGCGCTTGATAGGTCTTCCCAGGTGGCTCAGTGGTAAAGAATCTACCTGCAGTGCAGGAGACGCAGGTTTGATCTCTGGGTCGGGAAGGTCCCCTGGAGTAGGAAATGGAAACCCACTCCAGTATTCGTGCCTGGGAAGCCCCATGGACAGAGGAGTCTGCAGGGCGATAGTCCACAGGATTGCAGAGTTGTGTGTGCAGAGCGTGCACGCATGGTACTTGATAGGCTTCCTGGGATTATTCATGGGAACAGTATCCTTAAAATCTTGACACACTTCCCTGGTGCATAGTAAATAGTAGATATGTGTGCTGGTTTTGTTGTTGCCAGTGCTGATTTTACTACCACTGTGGCTACCAGCTGGCAACTCTCGGCCCAAATTCCCTCCTGTGCCAACAGTTGGCATTGAATAGTAGATGCCTGCCCCCTGGTGGGACAAGAACTTTCCAGGTAACCAAAGTTCATGTCATTGCCTGTCACCTTATATGTGTCCTGCTCCCTTAATAACAGTTGTGTTTGTCTCCTGTTGACAAATCCCACCGTTGGACATTCGTGTCCAGGAGTGCTGTGTTTTATGGTTCTTAACATGTGGCCCAAATTGATAGCCTCCTTATCTCCTCTCCTGGAAACTTCTCAGTTTCCAGCCCAGACCTACTGAATCAGAAACTCTGGGGGCAGGCCTAGTGATCTACTCTTAGAGCTGGTTCTGGTACCTGTTAAAGTTTGACTACTGATTCACACGTATACTGTATTCATATTACCTATGTTTGGTTTCCATGTAAAGTTTAAAATGTTGTGTTTTTTTTTTCAGACACTTCAAATGGTGTGTAAATTCCATGCTAGGGCTGCTTTTTAATATGTGCTTCCTAAGCTGTTCACACAACTGGGTATGGGTTCCTCTGCTTGGAGGCTTTGTTCTGGTGACATCTAAGTGTGTGTGAAGTTTGATCTGTCAACTTACTGGAGGAATACAGTTTACTTAGGGAGATGGTGAGAGAATTTTAGAAAGAAGACCGTAGAAAGTTATGGAACAAGCTGCATTTAAATGACTCTGGAATGTATGAAGCCATGAAATGAATACGACTGAATTGAGCAATTATTTTATGTTGATGTCACCATTACTTTATCAGCCAGCTAACTCCCATGAGCTGGGAACTCACGCTGCTTCTCTGTCACTTCCTTCCCCCTTTACAGTGCTTTCTCTTGGTTTCCGACGAATAATTCTGTGTCAGAGCAATACACTCTCCTACTTCCCCTGCATAAGGGGTATTTGGAAGGCCTTATTCAGTATAAATATTTACATTTTAGATTTTTACAAAACCCCTTATTGTACTATGAGCTTATGGAGTTTACCAAAGCTGCTATTTTACCCCCACCTGTCTTCTGTCATTAATGACTGTGGGTATAGTGCCCCATTCTCTGAGTCCTCTAGATTTTAGTATTTGTGATTGCTAGTTTGGGAAGTTCTCAGGTAGTTGCTTTTCATTTTGTGAATGTGATTTTATGATGACTCTTCTCTAAGTTCTTGGTAGATTATTTCATTCTATACCTCAGATAGTCTGCTTTTGACTGTAATATTACTATAAGGGAATATAAAATAAATATCTCTGGAGGACAGCTTTGCTACTGAAATTTTATCTTCAAAGGTATTTCTAAAATATATTTCTTGTCTATATCCATTCAGTGTATATTGAAACTATTAAGATGTAAAATATACATGGGTTATATCACCAAGCCTAGTTTGATGGGTGGCTTAGATGCAGTTACTTATAATACATTATTAGAGGCTGCTCATGGTCACATAATGTACTCAGTAAAGGTAACATGGATTTAGTGGCATCTCTAATAGTCATTATGACTTAATTCTTTTTGCAAATGAAAATCAGGCACTCAAAGTACTTTCTAAGAGTTTTGCTGATTGTGATATGCTACAGTTACAAATTTTATTTAACCAAAATCAACAGTACATAGCTTAAGCATTTTGTCAGTGGCTCTAAAATTGAAATGATGATAGACATTGGCCCCCAAGCTATACGTGTACTGTTCAGTAATCCTCCTTCCTTCCTGGTCATTCACTAGTGAACCCAAGAAGGCCCCCGCTTCCCAGGCTTCTGTGTACATGCATAGGAGACCAACTAAAAAGAGCTTGAGCTTTTAAGAAATTTATGTTATGTTTTGAAAAGTAAAACGTCAGTGAGAATTGGCTTCCCTTTTGCTTTTCTGGTATATAAAAATAAAGGGAGTTTGGTTTGGTATATTTTATCAAATATTTATTGATTGCACAATCGCCCACACTCTCTGCCCTCAAAAGTGCACATAGGTTATTAAAAGAGTAGATACATCTGTGAACAGTAATTAGAAAGCAGTGTGATCATTACAATAATTGAAGTATGACAGCATACAGATGAGGGAGTGATCGGGTTTGGGGCAATGTTCGGAGGTTAGCCAGATGAGATTTCATGGACTGAGTAATAGCAACTTAGAGTTCCATGGATGGGTAAAGGTTTTCTTGGTGAGTCAGAGGGAAATTTACAAGTTCATTGACACAGGGGTAAAATAGGAGCATGGCATTTTCTGATAGTTATAAACTTATATAAGAGAGTTCCAGGGATGGAAGAACAGTTGCTAGAAAAGGCTAGAAAGTTCGGGCAAGTTCTAGGGTCTTTGGGCCCATGGAAGAAGATGTGGGCTTCACATTCTGATGGTTGTATTGGAGCTACTGGCATATCTGCAAAGCATAAGTACTCCTTTGTACATTTTATCTAGAAGGCACAAATCAGCACCCACAATTGCAGATGAACATACTTTAAGGTGTTTTTTTTTTTTTTTTTTAATCACAAAGGGATTTGGGGAAATGCGGAGATATATAAGTACAAATAGATCATCATCCTCTAAAAATTTCCCAGTATGGATATTACTGATTGTGGGTCAGCATTTCTATCTATATACATACCAAGAAATGGCATAATGACATATTCTATTTAAAATATTAGTGATTTATTATCTGTTGAAAGTATCACGGGTGATGCCAAGAAAACATGGCATATTTCTATCTTTAAAACATATTGCCTTTCTTAAAGAATCCTGACCATCATTAGAGGATGCGTTCAAGAATACTGCTAACTATAGGCAATCTGCATTGAGATTCTACCCAGATGTGTGAGAAGTAGTTGTTTTAGATGTGAGGAAAGAGTGCGGAGGTGCTGGAAGGCTTTGCTGAATAGGTGGAATATTGAACCACCGTTAGAGTATCTGCTGGGCAGAGGGAAGATTCCAAAGAATAAGAATACAGTATTCTTACTCTTGAAGTGTACATACTTATGATGTATTTGAGTGAAGTAGCTTAGCAGCAGGATGTATTCTGGTATTTTTATGATTTAATAATGCTGCTTGTGCCTCCTCTAGTGTAGTGGCTTACTGGGGAAGAGGCCATTTGTAATTGTAAGGAGAAGTACCTTCATCTAGTGTCAAAGGGCTTTCTGACCTACTCCCCAGAGGCTTTCCATCTAGCATCCATTTCAACCTCTAGCTTCAGTTCTCACCAAAAGACTTGGCAAGTTGTGGTTTTTTTTTTTTTTGGTTGTTTTTTTAAATTGGCAAGTGGGATACAAAAGCAGTAGTGTTGTTTGAATTACATGCAAAAGAACTTGAAAAGGCATTTTAGAGTGAAGGAATATATTTTTTTTATATTTAAAAAAATATGTGTTTTTAGAAACATACATTTCCCCATAATACACCTTTTCCAAAGTAGAAGTGAATGCTCTTGAAAAGGTGACCTCTAGTGGCCACCATTTGCTTCCTATTGTGCTTTCTCTTACTAAGGCTTTATTCTGCTTATGAATAGATTACAGTGGAATTAAAGTTGACATGATCCTTTCTATAAACCAGGATAGTAAAAAGTAACACAACTTTTGTTCTAATCCATTTTTTTTCATTGCCTAGGTTTGATTTCCAAGTAAATTGTCGTTTGAAGTCTCATCAATAAATAGTTAACCATGATAAAGTTATCAGCCTAGGGTTATATTGTCCGACTGACTCGTATGATTTTCCTGAGTGAATGCTGCAGTCTGCCTCCGTTTCATGCACGGTAGCCTCTCTGTGAATCTTTTACATAACAGTATATATATTAAGGGATCCATGCAAATGTTAGTTGCTGCCAAAAAGAGAGTTGCTTCTTTAGCTAGAAACAGTTGATTTTGCAGTCGGCAATCAGTCTTACTGTTCGTTTGACTGTGAGTATATGGGATTCTGGAGAAATGAAACGGAGCAAAACACACAAAGAAAACAGCCACGACAACAAACACTTTACCTTCTAGCCTTTTGTTGTTCTTGCTGTCCTTGCTCTTGGACTTCCTGTAAGAATCATACACCTTTTTTGCAATAACGGTATAGAGAGAAGCATTAGGACAAAAACAGTCCAGAAGATGAACTGGGAAATGTAATTCACTGCTGCATGCCATTTCAGCCCCAGAGGACCCTTTAAGGAGGCACACTTTTTCACAGAAGATGGTGTTGCTTCCTTGTTGCTCAAGATCATGTTTGGCAGCGAGAGGAGGAACAAAAAGAGCCAGATGAGGGTTGAGACCCCTTTTGCAAAAGCAGGTTTCTGTACGAAGAATTTTCCGAAAGGTCTGATGATCTTGAGGAACCTGTCAAAGGCTATGAGCCCCAGCAGTGTAATGCCCACGTACATGGTTTCATAAAAGATAACGGCAGAGAAACGACACACGAAGGCTCTGAGCTGCCAGGGTCCGAGACGAGCGTCGGAGAGAATTTTAAATGGAAGCGTGAGTGTCATTATCAAGTCAGCCACCAAAGTGTTTTTGAGGTATACCACGAAGGTGGAGGAGCTGGGAATATGAATGAACACCCACAGGGCCAAAGTGTTCAGCAGGATGCCCACGAAGAAAACAATAGTGTAGATGGCCGGGAACACCAGATGTGCCGTCTTCAGGTCTCGGGGGCACCGCTCAGACCCGTTGAAGCCCTTCATCCCTGTCCCATTCATGGTTTCCAGTGTCATCTGTTAAAAAACATACACACAAAGTAAAACAAGAAGCATTTTATGATTTCAAAATGCTCCTTGTTAAAACAGACTTTAGGTTTGCAGTGTGTTTACACCTTGAAAATTTATTCATCACATTTAATAAATCCGTTGAGAAAGCATGTGTTGTTTCCAGGTAGCATTTTTAAAGCCCACAGTACAGTTTTGGTACTGAATTAACAGTCCCATTACTTTCACACCCTTATGAAATCCAAACAACAGACTCTACCCCATTCACAGGTTCTACATTTAATTAACCTGGCAGTAAAATAAAAACTGGCTAAGAGGTAAAAGTATCCATGTTGCATTGCTGTACATTGTGTCATTTCCTGTGCTTATAATCTATGGTTTATAGAATGTTAAACTTAAAACATTTTTCCTTCTTGAAAATATTCTATCGTTTATAAGCAAGCCACTCATAATAACAATTGAAATTCACCTTTGTCTGGAAGGAAACTCAGCTCAGTGTCTTCTGATCGATCGAGGCAGTCATTAGTTCAGCCCATGAAAGGCATGTGAAGCAAATGCTGTTCTGCTTTTTTATACCAAGTTTCCTTCCTCATTTTCACGTGTGCAGTGAGATCCATTAGAACCTCTTCGTATGCAATCCTTTGAGGGGTTCTCTAATAAGGAACCTCTTTATTTTAAACTTATGTACTTTTAATGTACTATGGTTTGAATAAATCAGTTCAGTTGCAGTCATTTTTATATTTTTCTCATATAATAACTTTCCTGCAGTTTATCTTCTCTACATGTTCAGTGGAATTTTTAATGCCTTATAATAACAGGAGGGAGAAATGTAAAGAAAATGGCCTTAAATTATAGGAGAGTAAGAGTTGACTCTAAAACCAGACAGCAGCAGCGTCTGCATGCACCCTTGTAGACTGATTTTTCAGAAGTTTGTGTTCGTTGGGATGACCTGATGATTTCTATAGACATTTATCTTAATCTTTTGTTGGATCTTTCAACCTTTGAGAGATGAAGTGGTATATTTTCTAAGAGGTAGGCTTCCCTCGTGGCTCAGAGGTTAAAGCGTCTGCCTGGAATGCAGGAGATCCAGGTTCGATCCCTGGCTTGGGAAGATCCCCTGGAGAAGGAAATGGCACCCCACTCCAGTACTCTTGCCTGGAGAATCCCATGGAGGGAGGAGCCTGGTAGGCTACAGTCCATGGGGTCGCAAAGAGTTGGACGTGACTGAGTGACTTCACTTTCACTTTCACTAAAGCATATTAGACCCAGATTTTGGGGGTTAGAATTTCAGAATCACGTATCACTGAGTAGTAGATAATAGACAAATGATTTAGTAGGTTTGTGCCTCATTTTCCCCATCTGTACAATGGGTTTAATAATACTGCATACTTCAGTGTTTAGAGACTGAGATAAGCACCTAGAAAGTGCTGACTACATGTGAAGCATGAAGAAACAAGTTAGCTACTCACTGCTCTGGTGAACGAACTGCAGAGTTAAATGGAAATACACTATTTTACTTATGGGAAAGCCATTTTTGGTACTCTGTTCCTGTATTTGTGACCTTGCAAAGTGCTAAAGGTTTCAGGAATTTCATCAACCTTGAGCCGAGTTCTGTAAAATTTCTGAAAGGATGTAATTGCTGCTTTTGTAAGGAGAAAGTTATTGTCTATGAGGAAATGTTTCCTCACCAGATACAGTGAATGAGGAAATCAGGAGATCTTATGAGGTAATGTGGAGTTCTCCATGGTGAGTTTCATTTCATATTTCTTGCTGTGAGTTTTACCACAGGATTGGACTAGACTGTTGTGTTGGCTTGATCGAGCATTTTCGGCGAATTCTGAGAATTCCCACCAGACATTTTTCTGAGAGAATAGGATACCTAATAATTTGGGTTGAAACTACCATTGTGGTGGCACAGTTTGAAAAATTGGTGTTCTGGCAGAAGAATGGATAAGAAAGCTGTGGTATATATACACGATGGAATATTACTCAGCTATTAAAAAGAATGCATTTGAATCAGTTCTAATGAGGTGGATGGAACTGGAGCCTATTATACAGAGTGAAGTAAGTCAGAAAGGAAAACATCACTACAGTATATTAATGCATATATATGGAATTTAGAAAGATGGTAACAATGACCCTATATGCAAGACAGCAGAAGAGACACAGATGTAAAGAACAGACTTTTGGACTCTGTGGGAGAAGAAGGCAAGGGTGGGATGATTTGAGAGAATAGCATTGAAACATGTATATTATCATATGTGAAAAAGATCTGGGATGACCCTGAGGGATGGGATAGGGAGGGAGGTGGGAGGGGGGTTCAGGATGGGGAACACATGTATACCCATGGCTGATTCATGTCGATGTATGGCAAAAACCACTAGAATATTGTAAACTAATTAGCAAATGCCGGGGGCTAGCGTGAGGAATCCCACCTGTGACAAGTCACGAGGCAGTCTCCAATTAAAATAAATTTAAAAAGAAAAGAAAAATTGATGTTTGACTTAGATAAATTGTTTCTTAGAAATACAGATTTTGAGTTTTATTAATGTTATGGAACATAATTAAAACATCCTTTTGTTTGCTTCAGTAGAGAATGAAAACAAACTTAGAAAAATTTAAATAGAGGAATTAGACCTATGTAATTAAGTATATGTTTCCTGATGGCTCCAAATCCATTATTTAGATGCAGGTTTGGGATAATTTCAGTTTAAACAAGGGAAATGCTGTACAAGTTAGTTTCATAATATGAAAACTGGAAATCACTTTTTGGTCAAATTTCAAAATGCCAAAGAGTGGGAAACCTCAAAAGAGGAACTGATTTATGGTGGCATTTCTTGAGTTACAGAAGTATCTTCTCTTAAATATAGGTTTCAAAATGTTTGACCATAGGAAATATCCAACAGACTCCTTTATTTCTGTGTGCTTCATACATGTTAGCCAGTGGTTTCTTAGTTCACAGCAATGCTGGTACCCACTGGGGGAGGGTCCTCTGCCTTGATGCTGGACCTGAGAGGCTGTGATGGGCCAGGAGCAATGCTCACGAGCCAGAGTGCCTGGGTTCATTTCCTTATATTCCAACTTACTTTTCTTGTGACCTTGGTCAAGTTACTTATGCTGTCTATGAAACAATTGTCCCCTCATAACAATGAAAATAAATAATAGCATTTGCTTCATTGGGTTGTTAAGGGTATAACAATGTTTGAATATTTGCCAAGTGCTTTGAATAATGTTTGTCAAATGGATCTCGTTAGTTAGTTTCTTGTTAAGTGAATTAAAAATGGACTACTCTCTATACCTCTGGGGATAGCCAACTCAAGGAGTGGATCAAAGAAGATATACCATGAAAGGTCCTAGAAATTATTCTGATTTGGCAGGTTCCTAAACAAAACATTTAAAATCTCATCAAGCTCAAAGGGAATTTAGTCAAAACCAATGAAATCACACTAGCCATACTGTTCTAAGTGTCGTGTGGTCTTCCTTAAAGACATCAGTCCTGAATTGGAAGGACTGATGCTGAAGTGAAGCTCCAATACTTTGGCCACCTGATGTGAAGAACTGACTCACTGGAAAAGACACTGATGCTGAGAAAGATAGGCAGGAGGAGAAGGAGATGACAGAGGATGAGATGGTTGGATGGCATCACCGACTCGAATACGAGTTTGAGCAAGCTCTGGGAGGTGGTGAAGGACAGGGAAGCCTAGCCTGCTGCAGTCTATGGGGTTGCAAAGAGTTGGACATGACTGAGCAACGGAATTGAACTCTTACAACAAACTCAGAGATCCATCCTATTTTACAGATGAGAAAATGGAATCGCAGGTGTTAAGCAGGTTGCCCAATGTCCTGCAACTGAAGCCCTCTGCAAACCCACACAGTTTGGTTCCAGAGCCCTCCGCTTGGAACCAGCCTCTCTCTCTCCTGACTGCCAGAGACAGGATGAGTGTGGGAGTGCTTATCAAATTCTGGAGTTTTTGAGCTGGATGTTTCTTATTGCTAAGAGGTATAATCCACTTTCATGGATTTGTGAAACTCTTTGTCTCAAAGTGAGGTACTCAGTTGAAAACACAAATTGGTTCACAGCAGTATGATCAGGAGAGAGTTAAATATGTAAGGAAAAGTATTAGAAATTAGAAGCCTGCCAAATGGAAATAAACGAAGAATTTGTCATCTCCTTAGGGATTGTCTGGAACTCCTGTACTCATAGAAGAGCCTTTTACTTCCCATCGAAGGATATCATGGTACTTTGCCAGATTATATGAAAGTGTTTAAAATCTCACACTGGATTAACCCAAGGTGCAAGTGAAGTGAAAGTGAAAGTTGCTCAGTTGTATCTGACTCTTTGTGACCCCATGGACTCCATGGAATTCTACAGGCCAGAATACTGGAGTCAGTAGCCTTTCTCTTCTCCAGGGGCTCTTCCCAACCCAGGGATCAAACAAGAAGTTTGAAGAATTCAGTTATTGACATATTAATATACAGTGGAAAGTTCGTTGCTCAGTGGTGTCTGACTCTTTTTGATCCCATGAATCACAGCACGCCAGGACTCCCTGTCCATCACCAACTCCCAGAGTTTACCCAAACTCATGTCCATCAAGTCAGTGATGCCATCCAGCCATCTCATCCTCTGTCGTCTACTTCTCCTCCTGCCCTCAGACCCTCCCAGAATCAGGGTCTTTTCCAATGAGTCAACTCTTCGCATGAAGTGGCCAAAGTATTGAAGTTTCTGGTTCAACATCAGTCCTTCCAGTGAACACCCAGGACTGATCTCCTTTAGGATGGACTGGTTAGATCTTGCAGTCCAGGGGACTCTCAAGAGTCTTCTCCAACACCACAGTTCAAAAGCATCAATTCTTCGGCACTCAGCTTTCTTCACAGTCCAACTCTCACATCCATACAAGACCACTGGAAAAACCATAGCCTTGACTAGATTGACGTTTGTTTGCAAAGTAATGTCTCTGCTTTTGAATATGCTATCTAGATTGGTCATAAATGTCCTTCCAAGGAGTAAGCGTCTTTTAATTTCGTGGCTGCAGCCACCATCTGCAGTGATTTTGGAGCCCAAAAAATAACGTCAGCCACTGTTTTCACTGTTTCCCCATCTATTTGCCATGAAGTGATGAGACCAGATGCCATGATCTTTGTTTTTTGAATGTTGAACTTTAAGCCAACTTTTTCACCCTCCTCTATCACTTTCATCAAGAGGCTTTTTAGTTCTTCTTCACTTTCTGCCATAAGGGTGGTTTCATCTGCGTATCTGAGGTTATTGATATTTCTCCAGGCAGTCTTGATTCCAACAACACCATCATGATTCTCTGGGTCGTGAAGATTTTTTTTGTACAGTTCTTCTGTGTATTCTTGCCACCTCTTCTTCAAATCTTTTGCTTCTGTTAGGTGCAGACCATTTCTGTCCTTTATCGAGCCCATCTTTGCATGAAATGTTCCCTTGGTATCTCTAATTTTCTTGAAGAGATCTCTAGTCTTTTCCATTCTGTTGTTTTCCTCTATTTCTTTGCACTGATTGCTGAGGAAGGCTTTCTTATCTCTCCTTGCTATTCTTTGGAACTCTGCATTCAGATGCTTATATCTTTCCTTTTCTCCTTTGCTTTTCACTTCCTTCCTTTCACAGCTATTTGTAAGGCCTCCTCAGACAGCCATTTTGCTTTTTTGCATTTCTTTTCTGTGGGGATAGTCTTGATCCCTGTCCCCTGTACAATGTCATGAGCTTCCATCCATAATTCATCAGGCACTCTGTCTATCAGATCTAGTCCCTTAAGTCTATTTCTCACTTCTACTGTATAATTATAAGGGATTTGATTTAGGTCATACCTGAATGGTCTCATGGTTTTCCCTGCTTTCTTCAATTTCAGTCTGAATTTGGCAATAACGAGTTCATGATCTGAGCCACAGTTGGCTCCCTGTCGTTTTTGCTGACTGTATAGAGCTTCTCCATCTTTGGCTGCAAAAAATATAATTAATCTGATTTTGGTGTTTGCTGTGATGATCAGCCATTTTGGTTTTTTGCATTTCTTTTCCATGGGAATGGTCTTGATCCCTGTCTCCTGTACAGTGTCACAAACCTCCGTCCATAGTTCATCAGGCACTCCGTCAGATCTACTGTGTAATCATAAGGGATTTGATTTAGGTCATACCTAAATAGTGTAGTGGTTTTCCCCACTTTCTTCAATTTCTTCTTGTCTGTATTTGGCAATAAGGAATTCATGATCTGCGCCACAGTCAGCTCCCGGTCTTGTTTTTGTTGACTATATAGAGCTTCTCCATCTTTGGCTGCAAAGAATATAATTCATCTGATTTTGGTGTTGACCATCTGGTGATGTCCATGTGTAGAGTCTTCTCTTGTGTTGTTGGAAGAGGGCGTTTGCTATGACCAGTGTGTTCTCTTGGCAAAACTCTGTTAGCCTTTACCCTGCTTCATTCTGTACTCCACGGCCAAATTTGCCTGTTAGTCCAGGTGTTTCTTGACTTCCTACTTTAGCATTCCAGTCCCCTATAATGAAAAGGACATCTTTTTTGGGTGTTAGTTCACCATCTTTGGCTGCAAAGAATATAATTCATCTGATTTTGGTGTTGACCATCTGGTGATGTCCATGTGTAGAGTCTTCTCTTGTGTTGTTGGAAGAGGGCGTTTGCTATGACCAGTGTGTTCTCTTGGCAAAACTCTGTTAGCCTTTACCCTGCTTCATTCTGTACTCCACGGCCAAATTTGCCTGTTAGTCCAGGTGTTTCTTGACTTCCTACTTTAGCATTCCAGTCCCCTATAATGAAAAGGACATCTTTTTTGGGTGTTAGTTCTAAATGGTCTCATAGGTCTTCATAGAACTGTTCAACTTCAGCTTCTTCAGCGTTACTGGTTGGGGCATAGCCTTGGATTTCCGTGATATTGAATGGTTTGCCTTGGAAACGAACAGAGATCATTCTGTCGTTTTTGAGAGTGCATCAAAGTACTGCATTTTGGACCCCTTTCTTGACCAGGATGGCTACTCCATTTCTTCTGAGGGATTCCTGCCTGCAGTAGTAGATATAATGGTCATCTGAGTTACATTCACCCATTCCAGTCCATTTTATTATTTTTTTTTCTAAAAATACTTTAAAATTTATTTACACAGAAATTACTGAACTTTCCATTAAAAATATGGAATGCTTCACGAATTTGCGTGTCATCCTTGTGCAAGGGCCATGCTAATCTTCTCTGTATCATTCCAATTTTTAGTATATGTGCTGCCGAAGCGAGCACTCCAGTCCATTTTAGTTTGCTGATTCCTAGAATGTTGATGTTCACTCTTGCCATCTCCTGTTTGACCACTTCCAATTTGCCTTGATTCATGGACCTAACATTCCAGGTTCCTATGCAGTATTGCTCTTACAGCATCGGATCTTGCTTCCATCACCAGTCACATCCACAACTGGGTATTGTTTTTGCTTTGGCTCCATCTCTTCATTCTTTCTGAAGTATTTCTCCACTGATCTCCAGTAGCACTTTGGGCACCTAATGACCTGGGGAGTTCGTCTTTCAGTATTCTATTATTTTGCCTTTTCATACTGTTCATGGGATTCTCAAGGCAAGAATACTGAAGTGGTTTGCCATTCCCTTCTCCAGTGGACCACATTCTGTCAGACCTCTCCACCATGACCCATCTGTCTTGGGTGTCCCCACAGGGCATGGTGTAGTTTCATTGAGTTAGACAAGGCTGTGGTCTGTGTGATTAGACTGAGTAGTTTTCTGTGATTAAGGTTTTGGTGTGTCTGCCCTCTGATGACCTCTCGCAACACCTACCGTCTTAACTTGGGTTTCTCTTACTTTGGACGTGGAGTATCTCTTCATGGCCGCTCCAGCAAGGTCAGCCACTGCTCCTTACCTTGGACGAGGTTGCCCCTCCTGACCTTGAACGTGGAGTAGCTCCTCTCGGCCCTCCTGCGCCCGCCCAGACACCACTCCTTTGACGTGGGATAGCTCCTCTCCCAGGCTGCACTTTTGTGCGGTCTGTCACTGCCATCGCACTTCTGCACAGTGAAAGTTAATCCTCCTTAAATATATGTACCAATGTGTGTGCAAATATGTATATGTGTGTGTATATATATATATATATTTATATTTATTGGCATATTGGATCTTTGTTTCATTCCATGTTAGTATATGAAGATTTACTAACAATTTTTTAAAAAGGATTATACTATATAAAGTTATCATAGTTTATATAAGCCTTTGATTTTGGGCATTTAAGTTTTTTTTCCATCCGGTTTTTCTCTATTAAAAATATACTATAGAGCAAATACCACTCCATGTATTTTTATATATTCTAACATATATGCATAGAAAGTTTCCTAGAAGTGATATTTCTGGATCAAAGGATATGCATTGAAATGTTGAATGGCATTTTAAAAAGTTTTCTGGAAAGATTGTGCTCATTTTTTGTCTCCATCAAGTGGGATTATCCAACAAAATTGTTAAAAATCTTTTAAATCAATTCTAAATTACAGGTGAAAAAAGCCATGTCATGTAAACATAAACTTGCTTATTAATGAGCGTGTATATCTTTTCCTATTTTTAATATCTATTTGTATTTCTCTTGGGAATTGATTTTTCTCGCCCCTTTCCCATTTTTATTTATTTATGTTTTTAAAGTCAGGCTGTTTGTCTTATTGGCTTGTAAGTATATTTGCATGTTTTGTTCCCACCAGCATCAATATAATCCCACTTTCCACTTTTCATGTTACCAGCCAGCCTTTATGACCTAGATCAGCCTGAGGGACCTATAGGCATTTTCAGTGCAGAGCTGCTGAAACACTGAGATGCATGAAGAGAGGGCTCTTTCTTTATACAGTGCATTGCTTTGAAGTTTTAGAGTTCCAATGCAGGGCTGTCAGTCTTCTGAACAGCCAGGTAGTAAATATTTAGGTTTTGTGGCCCCTCAGTCTGCCACAACTACTCAGCCCTGTTGTTGTAGCAGGAAATCAGCCATAGACAAAACCTGGGTGGGTGTGGCTGTGTGCTAATAAAACCTTACAGACTCTGAAATTTGAATGTCATACAACTTTGTGCAGTGTGAAGTTATATTCTTAACAATTTTCCTCCTGCAAATATTTTAAAGTGAAAAAACCATTCTTAAATCACAGGTTGTATGAATCAGGTGCTGGGCTAGATTTGATTTGCAGGCTAAAATTTTTCACACCTGCTTTAGACTATTTATATAAGAAACCACTGGGAGAAAATGCCAGTAACTAGCATCATTAGCCACTTTTATGGGCAAGACTGTGTTTTGTCTGTCTCATCTTCTGAATCTTTATCTACAAATTTTGGTGTCTCTCTCTCTCTCTTTTTGAAGTTATTGTGAAAGGAGAGATATATAGTGTATATTAAAATTCCTAACCCTAGAGATAGTGACATGTTCTGTGTAAAATGAATACTACATAAATAGTGATCTCTTAGTCTGTCTTGAATGGGTTCAGTTTGATATTTGATAAAGGAGTATATGCTTCTAATGTATTTGAATAAAACTCTCAACTAAGTATGATTTAGTATGATGAGTTTAACATAAATTTTTCATATTATGTATAATAACCTAGATAATTCCAAACATTGAATCAGTTTGTTTCTTTCTTTGTTTTTGCAAAAGTATTGTAACACCATTAGCTTTTCTGCTTATTTCTCTTATTGAAATCATCATCTCAGTGAATGTGTTTAATCCCAAATGAAAGATTATTCAGGAAATCTCTGCCTGGCTTGCAGTCTTCCGACACCTAATGTGACCCTGGCAGCATGACACGGCCAGCTCTAATCTGTGGCCAATCTGCCCTTGATTTGGCTAGATTGAGGAGTAGATCTGCCCTTTATATTTCCCATATTCAAAGTAAGGTAGTCAGATTTGTTGATCCTTGTTTCTTTTCCAGCTGAGATATCCTGGTGTTCTTACAGAACGAGTTTGCTCATAGGATATTAGAGTGAATTGCATTGGTCTCTCTGGCAGAAATGGCTGCTGCCTTTGCCCTAGCAGTAAGTCGAATATGCATCTTTTTTGATTCGTATCTCAGTGTGCATCTCCACTGACATCCAGTGCTCGCTTGCAGAAGTGCCAGAGAAGGAAATGTGGCTGCTTGCTTGAGAATAGATACTGTCTAGAGAGTTGAATGAGCTCAGCTTTGAACTGAAATTTAACTTAGTAGAATAGAGTAGAATAGAATCTATTATATTGGAATTCAGTCAACTTCCTTTCACTACAGCTAATCCCTTTTATTTCTTCTCACATTATATTTAGATATTGGTATCTCTGCTTTGTATTTGGGAATCACCTCTGAGGATCATAAATAATTGATAAATCCTGTCCGTTTCCAAGTGTGATGTGTGTTTTGTTTATATTAAAAAAAACAATATGGCTTGTATGGAATCTCACAGCATTATAAGTTTGACCTAATTTTTCATTTACCTATGAACTAATTGGATTCCTTGGTGGTTCAGTGGTAAAGAACCTGCCTGCCAATGCCGGAGAAGCAGGTTTGATCCCTCAGTTGGAAAGATCCCCGGAGAAGGAAAAGGCAACCTACTCCAGTATTTTTGCCTGGGAAATCCATGGACAGAGGAGCCTGGTGTGCTTTAGTCCACGGGATTGTAAAGGGTCAGACATGACTTAGCAAGTAAACAACAGTAACAACAATGAGCTAATTGACATGAGCTAACCCACTCCAGTGTTCTTGCCTGGAGAATCCCAGGGATGGCAGAGCCTGGTGGGCTGCCATCTATGGGGTCGCACAGAGTCGGACGCGACTGAAGTGACTTAGCAGCATCACCTTCAAAATAGATATTGTCTAATCAGCTCAGTTGAGTCGCTCAGTCGTGTCTGACTCTCTGCGACCCCATGAATCGCAGCACGCCAGGCCTCCCTGTCCATCACCAACTCCCGGAGTTCACTCAGACTCGCGTCCATCGAGTCAGTGATGCCATCCAGCCATCTCATCTTCTGTCGTCCCCTTCTCCTCCTGCCCCCAATCCCTCCCAGCATCAGAGTCTTTTTCCAATGCGTCAGCTCTTTGCATGAGGTGGCCAAAGTACTGGAATTTCAGCATGTAATAAAAAGTATAGTACTGACGACTATCCTGTCTTAAAATAGTATAGAAAATATGAGTTATAGGATCTCATAACTTTGAAGAAAGAAATTCCAACAAAGTATGTTTTAGAGTTTAATGTTATTTATTATATACACAATGACAAACAGGTAATTCCCAACATTTTCATCACTTTCCTGTTAATGTTCATACTGTTCAACTGCATAATGATATTTAATTTGTTTTTCTCATAGGGGAAGTGTTCATTAGCCCAAATCACAGGCAGTTTTTAGAAGCTAGTTAATACAGATCAGTATCAATGATGGTACTGTATTTACTAAAGTTATCAAAATATGAGTAAACCAGTTTCTGTGCTTTTAAAGAAATATTCATAAGTTCCTGGTATTTGAATGTTGTAAAATAACTTTTAATAACTTTGCTATTTCTGCTGTTTTTCTTGAGAAGGTAGTTTTAAAACCTTTTAGTCTGATCAGTTACCATTCAATTAATTTAAATCCCTTAAGTTTTTCCTCATAATTGGAAATTAGTAGTTACTGTTTTTGCATGTCTCAATTACTTAAGTTTTTATAAAGAATATCACATAGGTCAGCATTTGGTTAAGGGACTGCAATATATACACACATATATATATAAGCATGTATAAGTATGTATACATATATTAGTACATAATTGGTGTGAGTTTATCAGATTTATCATTCTTAGCTGATTATAATAAATTCATAATAGGATTGTGATCAATGTATTTTTTTAAATTACAGTATATATTATTATATGTTACCTGTTTTGTCAAAATTCTACATATCATAACCTGTGTGTAGTTTTGCATGTGGCATGGTGATTGGATGCAGTTTGTTTTGCTACACAGCTACATGTTAGGTTACTTCTCTGCTTCTGAAGATTGCTTTTAGTATTGGACAAATAAATGAAAATTGCTTTCGTCGTCTTTTATTTGTTTCAAGAGTTATTGTTACTAACTCAGGTACTTCTAGTCAGTGTTAATATTTTCCACATAGTGCTTGCCTTTGGGGAGTTCTATTCACGAACAGACTGAAATATTATCTGTTTATTTACATTGGTGTCTCCTCACTTGGGTCACTGCCGTCCTGTCCTTTTTTCCTATTGTCATGGGATGGAGATGATGCAGAATTGGAACATCTCAGCATACTCATCAAGGAATTTTTGAAGGATTTGCAAAGGAAAAAGTAGATGAAGGGATCCAGGCATGCATTTAAGGACGTTAACCAGAGTGTGCTCTCTTTCACATAGAACAGAGTATTCTCAGCAGCGCAGTCAAAGACGTCCCGGGTTTGACTCAGGGTGTAGGGAATTCGGGCAAAATGGAATGGAACAAAACATATAAAAAATACAGCAATGATAATGAAAACCTTGATGTTTACCTTTTTCTTGGGGACTTTGCCAGCTCCCCTTGTTCTCACATATGACTTGTACAATTCTTTGGTAATGAGCGTATAGCATACGATGACAATTAGAAAATTAATCCAGAAATGACTTGACAGATATAATTGACTATTTCATGCCAGACCAGACCAAACTCTGACTTCAGAAATGAGCATTTCTTCACAGTCTTGTCACTCGGCCTCCTGTTGGTCAGAATCATGTTAGGCAAGGAGATTAAGAACATGAACGCCCAGATGACAACCGAGAGAATCTTAGCCCCCAAGAGATTGTTGGGGTTGGCCGTCTTAAAGGGCCTGGTGGTCTTCTGGTAGCGATCAATAGTTATTAGTCCTAGGAATGAGATACTGATGTACATCGTGAAGTAGAACACGACAGAGGTCACTTGGCACACAAAGGCCCTCAGAGGTCCTGTTCCCAATTTAGTATCGCTGAGGATTTTGAATGGAAAAGTCAGAATCATGAGGAGATCGGAAATGACTGTGTTCTTAAGGAAAATAATAAAGTTGGATTTACTGCGGATTTGAAAGAAAATCCTCATTGCCAGGCTGTTTGTGATGAGTCCAACAAAGAATAGGACAGTGTAGAGGAGTGGGAAGAGCACCTGGGTAATCTTGTAGTCTCTGCTGCACTGGCTGCTGTTCCCAGCCACAGCGGTGAGGTTGTCCATGGCTCGTGTCTCTCTCTGCTACCTAGAGGGGGATGGAGAGAATGATTATTTTCAGGTCCCTGCTATCTGATTTTGCCCTCATCTCTGTGAGTAACGTTTTTGGAGAGACTTCTCTAAAAATTGAGGTGCCTGATCCTCATTGGGGCAGTTAGTAAAGAACACAGAAAAACCAAATCAAAATATTTCATAGTGGCAGATATTCTATTTGCACAGTAAAATAGTCTGAAGGACATTTTATGAAGATGTGGTTGCTTTGTGTTTCTTATTTTTTGAATGTTTGCCTCTTATAGAATATTTTTGATCTTAGGCAAAAGTGCATATACATAAAACCTGGAAGAGAAATACTTAGGCTATGCTTTATTCTTCTCCAGTTTCATTTCCTTACCTTCTGACTTTGTTGTTTTTATTCATAGTCACTTTTCCTATAGCAATCCTTACTCTGGACTTCATTTTCTCTAGTACCTTCAAAGGGTTTTAAGGAGAAATGACTGATAATTGCATACAGACTTTTAAAGTAAAAAGTGAAAAATGTGCATAAAATCACTTGTATAAAATTTGTTAAATAAAAAACAGAAAACAAATTTTTCCCTTTATAATTGGAATGTATTTCTGCCTCTGTATTGCTCTGTCATCCATTCGAAAATCAGCCTCATGGAGTATTCTTTGGGTGCAAATATTTTAACCCATGTGCATCTCTTTTCCAGCTTTGCTTAGTAAATTTTAAGGTTTCACGTATGTTTTCTTGACTATCATTCAGGGAAAAAATTTTAAATGGTTAAAAAAAAAAAATGAGGAAATGATTTCTTTATGTAGTCATTAGATGGCATTCCTCAAAATACCCCAGGCATACTTTCTAGGTTTATAGAGTGTATAATGATAAATAAAATACCAAGATCATGTCCTTGCCTGGATCCATAGGTTTTTATACCACAACAGGCAGCTATAAAGGAAATTAACACTTGACTTGAATATATTAACTTGAATACATTATTTGGCATGTAAGTTTTGAAATATAAAATGAAATTTGTAAAAGTTGAATTTATCAAAAAACCAATGGAATTTGATTGTAAAGAAAATATTATTCCTAAATATTAGACATGGTAATATTAAAGCACAGATACCTCAATACCAAGAAAAAACTTCTAAGTTCCCCCAGATGTCAATGGAATTCTTTTTTCCATCCTTTTATTATTGAACGTTAAACAAATTAAGGTTACGTCATACACTTCCTCATACACTTAAAGACTAAATAAACCCTAGAATTTGATAGAAGATAACCGACTTAACCTTACTTGCTACTGCCATTTTTCTTGGTTTATGCCCTGATAGTTTTGGAAATTATACTTTGAGAATGCTCATTTTTCATAAACTGTTGCTTGTTTATCAAGTATTCTTGACATGAAGAACTTCAGCTCCCTCTAACTATAGCAAATATGATTTTATACTCAAGATAAAATAAGTAGACCATTTGAATATTTTTTCCATGTTTTGTACAATTTCTTTTTAATGAAGAAGTTAATGGTTATATTCAGCATCATTAATGCAGTTTGTATTTTAGTTTATATTCCATTTAAGTACTCATTGATACTGCTATTACAGGTTTCCAACTTATGAAAACTTGAAATAAAAAATACACACACATCATAGTGCAAATACATATGCTTCTCAGATACTTCTAGATATAAAATTACCTGGTTACTCTTGATTCTGAAGGATTTGAATGTATCCAGCAAGTGGTAGTTATTACAGGCTGTAGAGTGGCATCTGTTATTTTCCTTTTAATGTCTTAGTTTAGCTGCTCACACTCTTTATGATAGAGAATCTGCTGAGGTTTCATCAGTCAGGTCTTGAGTGTTCTGGAGAGAAACAGGGGGAGAGAGGAAGAGGACTTCACAATCAGGAATTACCTTCAGATGCCGTGGGCTCAGGGCTGTGCAGACACTGTATTTCCGTCTGGCCCGCTTTTAGGACTTCTGCTTTTATTTCCTTGGGAAATATGGGGCACGGTGGGTGAGAAGTCATCTTTTAAAAAGCAATTTAAAATCCTGTGGCTTTTTACTGAAACCTGCCATAGAGTTGATGTGCTGTGAGCTCTTTGGGTTATTTCCCATGCAAATGATAAGTCCAAGAGATCAAGCCTACTGATGTCTGCTTCCTGGAGAAGGCTGCAGACTTGCTTTGTCAGATGGTTATTTACCTGAAAACATATTGTGCCCAACACTGGAGATCTATTGCCTTTTAACAAGTAATCACATTAACTCGTAATGTGTGCTCATTAGGGATGTTAGGTCTCTTGCTCTTTGTTTTTTTTCCTGGTTAATAATGTCATTATTTTAAATCTGTATTTGATCAGCTCTTTGTAGGCGACACAATTTCCTCCCATTATAAAACTGAAGATTCTAAAATTACATTAAGAAAGAAAAAAACAGTTGTATCCATTGCTAGGCTTATTATATAGGACTTTTATGCCTGTCTTGAGTAGATTTAAACAAATTTCTTTTGACTTTGCCTTTGTTTTTTAGGGAAATATATCATTCAGTGACGGCTTTCCAGGTGGCTCAGTGGTAAAGAATCTGCCTGCCAAGCAGGAGACATGGGTTCAATCCCTGAGTTGGGAAGATCCCCTGGAGAAGGGAATAGCTACCCATTCCAGTATTCTTGCCTAGGAAGTCCTTATAGCCCATGGGGTTGCAAAGGAGTTGGACATGACTTAGCGACTAACAACAACAATCATTCAGTGAAGAGACTCACTATCACCTTTATGTAGATATTGTGGATACTCACGCTTGTGTACACACTCACACGCTGTTTCGCACTATAATGTCCTTCTGTTTCCAGCAGATCCACTTGAGTAAGTGTCTTTGTTGTAAATATATGTTTTGGTTACTTATTTCTTCCGAGTTCTGAGTGTGTCTGTCTCAGTGTAGATGAGATGATCTTCACGGACGGTTTTTAAAGTATAGAACAGCAGCTTAGTGTCACCTGGGGAGTCATGAGAAATGCACTTTCTTGGGCACCATTCTAGCCCCGGTGGTTCAGCAACTCAGGGAGGCAGCCCTCACCTGTAGTTTCCTGTATGAGCGATGCTCACATTCCTTAGGGGTTGAAGGCCACTGATTTAAACTAGCTGAGAATTTAACAAAATTCTGGATTTGAATTATGGATTTGAAATCAAGCTATGGATTTGGGTAATTTCAGTTGGAAATGTCAGTCACGTCATGGTCCCCATCTGTTAGTCATCTAGATGTCGGTTTGATGATATACTCTTGGAAAATTAACTTATTTGTTGGTTTAGAGAGAGATCATACTTTTTGAAAAAGCTTTTATGCCACTTATGCTTCAGAATAATAAGAGCCCACTTTGGGTTTCTTACATTGTCATGAATAACTGTTCTGTGAAGTAGATAATCATCTTATTTCTGTTCTCTGGATGAAAACAGAGGAGCAGAGCAGCGAAGTTAGAGACCGGATTCCAACTTATGCTCTCTAGTTCTAGAGCCTGCGCCGTGACCACTGTGTGCAAAAGTCTTCCCCATCTTACTGTCTCCACAACTCTTCCCCCGCGCTGAGGCCCAGCAGTGAGAGGTGAATGCCGTGAATGGGATGGCTATACTCCTCTTAGGAAAATAGGAGTCATACTTGCCTTTACACCAGATTGATCGTCAGCTTTAAGGAATGTTTGTGAAGTGTTTCTAAGACCTTTGGATGAAACAAGGCTTGTGGGGGCCGGTGCGGGGGAAATCCTGACTATTTTCAAGAAATTAATGTGCCACACGAAAGGAACACTATTTCAGTATACTTAACTCATTTATGTTTCCAGATTTCTATAGTGCTGTGACTAGGGAGCTGAGGGGTAAATGAAAGCCTCCAGTTCTTGATCTAAATTAGCTTTATCTCTCCTCTGACTTTAGCTCGCAACCACACCTGTCTGTGAACCTCCTCTGATAGCGTTTTGTCATTGGAAGGTGACTGGAAAAGTGAACTAGTTCTGTGTACTTTAGAATTTTTATATACACATGGTTTAATTGGTTTCTTTTTTTTTTATCGAGTCCACTAAAGGTAGTCTGTTTGTCCGAAAAATACATATTTGCTTCAAATAGGATTACAGGGAATGGAGAGGGTCATGCCCTGAAATGAGAGCAACCTGTGGTCCTTGTGAAGCTGGGTTGGGGAGGAGATGAAGAGGTAATGATGCCCTTGGATTAGCTCTTAATGCTATTTTAGTTCTCTTGTCTTATGGTTTTGAAATGCAGTTATGTTGACATTAGTAAACGTTCTGATGGAGCACATGCATTTTAAGGCAGTTCTCATGTCATCTAGCTTGGCTTTACCTGTTAGAATGTAGAAATTTATGTTAGATATTATAAGATAAATTCAAAAAGTAAGGAGTATTGGGCATTACGATGTTTAGCAAAAAAACAAAAACAAAAAAAGAATACTATCTCTGGTGATCCAGTTATTTGTCATCCTTGCGTGTTTTGCTTGAAAGCAGAGGAGTGGTATCTATAATTAATCCGCTTGACAGCCAAATGCTCTTAGGATGCTCTGAGTTTGTTTGATAAAGGCCTCATTTTGGCCATACTTTTGACTACAAGCTATTATTGTACAAAGCTTTTCTTTAAATATCTAATTATAGGAGTCCCTGATTCTCTTGATTTAGAAAAAATTACTCCAGGTCAGGTGTCATACTACTGAGAAGCTGCTGCTAATTTCCTTCTTCTTTAGCACAGCCTCCCCACAGTGTACACACCCATTCTCCTCCACCAGCCCAAGGCTTATTCCTGCTGTAACATTGATTTGAATTTATTCTGTTCTATACAGAATAATATGGTCCTTTGAATGCTTCAGCTGAAAGAAATAATGACTGGAGGTGAAAGGAGAGTTCACAGCTCTAATCTCACCACCGTGGTCACATCCTTATGAACTCACACACAAGTTTTGGCAATATTTCTAGTCACTTACTTTAAAGAAATGCAGATGACTAACATCAGACCAGTTAATTCCAGTTTCCCCTTCTCGGAACATTTGGCTTAAGGAACATTTTTCAATTGCTATATTATCAATGCAACAAGCCTTCCAGAGTTTCTGGATGTGTATCCTCCTAACTGCTCTTAAAATCAGTTCAGTCTTTGTGAGTTTGAGATATTATCTGAAGAAAGAAAATTGATTGATCAGGAGGATAAGATTTTCAGAACTCAGTTTATAGGGAGGTGACCTTTTTAACTCAAGGACAGCAGTGGGTGAGCATGAAAGGGGATGGCTAGACTTCCATAGACTGTCCTATGGATTCTTTCTCCTACCCAACAGATGTGTCCTTCAGGGTATCAACAAGAGAATAATCCTTTGGTACTGATCTTTTGGGCTTCCCTGGTATCTCAGACAATAAAGAATCTGCCTGCAGTGCAGGAGACCTGCATTTGATCCCTAGGGCTGGAAAAATCCCCTGGAGAAGGGAATGGCTACCCACTCCTGTATTCTTGCCTGGAGAATTCCATGGACAGAGGAGTCTGGAGGGCTCCAGTCCATGCAGTCTCAAAGAGTCAGATATGATGAGCGACTAACACTTTCTTTGAGCTTTTACAGCCATGCAACTTCAGAGCGTTTTAATACTTAATTGAAAGAGCAGAACTTAACCGATACCTTTGGTAATATGTGGTCCATTTTCTGAAATTGACCTTATTCTCATGTGTATTTTGCTATTTGAAGACTTGTACAGTTTCTACATGCAGAAAAAATTGATGTAAACCAATCTTGTAGGCTATTGAAAGATGGTTTGCTTTTAAAAATGTTGCCTTTCATCTTTGAAAGCTAGTAACAGCTATCATGATTTCCTAGAAAATGTTAAATGTCAGAAACGCTGTCTTCGTGCCCCCTGTAGAAAGTGACCAGTGCTTTGGGCTTTTCTTCCCCCAGCTAGCTGCAGGCTTCTTTTTTTTTTTTTTTAATTGCGTCCCCCTTTTTTTTTCAATTGCATCCCCTGACTCTTACCTCATGACTTTGCCTCTGGCCCATTCCCTGAGCATAATAGGGCCAGAGAACTGATACAAGCGTCTCACTTCTTCACCTCCAGATTTCCCTGTATTTTCACCAGTTTTCATTTCTGTCTGTGGTTAAGTAGAAAGATGTCCTCGTCTTTCTTCTGAAGTTAATCCAGACAAGAGGTCACTGTTGCCTGTCTCCTTTGTCAGTATTATCTGCCTTCCAATCCGGATTTCCTTCCTGGAGACTCACTTGAAACATGCTTTGAAACAAGAGTATGTCATTGGCCATCCTAATAAAGTGATCGCTTTCCTCTCAAGCTGCTTTTCTTTACACTCAGCTGCTAGTAAGTGTGGGCTACTTCCTCACAGTCACCGTTGCTCCATCACTCTTACTCCAACCTCCAGTTTCCTCCTCTCTGCCCCTACCACTCGAGAGAAACTTCTCTTTTGAGGTTCACACGGGTTTTTGTTTGCTTTTTTAAGAAACAAGTCAGGGAAGCCAGCATCCACTGTGATTTCTTAACTGTTTTCAACACTGTTGATGGCCCCTGTTATTAACTGTTGCTTCCCTCACTTTTGTGACCTTGACTTTTTGGTTACTTGTTAATTATGGAAACTGTATATCCATCATTTGATGACTTATTTATCCCCTTCACTGTCTCAGCATTTTTCCCTCCCATACCCTTTTCAAAGAGAACATGGGGGGTTTGAATCCCTTCTAGTGACATATTGCTTTTTTCCCTAAGCTGTCACTTCTACACTATACCTGCTGTCAAGCCCACCTACTAGACAGTTGTAATATGTTTCCACCCACCCCTTGAATTTCTCTTGCCTAATGGTGAATTCATGAGCTCCCTACCCTTATAACCTGCTCCTTTACCCACCAACAGATTTTATCTAGTGAGTCCGTCTTGAAACTTCGCAGTCCTTTCCTAACTTCTTTTAGGTACCTCTTGATTTTGCTTCTTTTTTTTTTATTTCTATCATTAAGACCTAATTTATACCCTACAAACTTGTTTGGTCTTTCTCTCTGCCTCTCATTTCTCATCTTCGGTTTTTCAACACTTAATTATCAAGCCAGCTTTTCTATAAAACCATGTTTTGTTCTTATCTTCACCCCTGCCCCATTCTTTTAGTTTTTTGGTTGATCTACTTAATTATTCCTCGTATCACATATTTAACAAATAATAAGCGCCATAAAGGAGAATGTAAATGTGAATAAAATAGACCTAGGTTCTTCCTCACAAAGCTGACAGTCTAGTGGAGAAGACAGAGATTTAACAGATACTGAGAAAATAAGTGCTGTACACCGTGATCAATGCTCCAAAGTCTGTCCTCTCTACCCCTTCCCCTGTAGTGAGGGTTTTCACTAAACTCGGGTGACAGAAATGCTGTCATTGCACACAGCATTTCTACAAGTGCAGTTGAGGGTGTTGAGAGTATTTCAGGTGGCAAGAGGAGACCAGCAAAGGAAGGAAGTGCTCAGTGCCTTTGGGAAGTACTCAGTAGCAATGTGGTTGTAGGGTGCTTACTGGGGGAGGTGCAGTAATATGAATGGGCAGCAGGGGGTGCTGTATCTGATATGCCACTAAGCATTTTTACAGACATATCTCGTTCTCACCCAAACCTTGTAATAAAGGAGGTGTTACCAGTTTTTAGGGGAAGAATCTGATGCTCAAAAAGCCTCGTTATTCTGGACCATGGTGTTGGCGAGGGCATACCTTGGGTGCAGTCAAAGCCCTCTCTTACCCTGATCTTGGGCTGTTTCTTGATGAGTATGGAACCATAGTACTCCATGTCCATAGGACACATGGATCTTTCTAGGATACCTTCCTTCCTCTTCCCTGTTTGGGCCTCAAGCTCTGCAGATGCTGCTGGGATAACACTGAAGCTGTACTCTTTAATCAGGGGACATTCAGCCATGCGATTTTTCAGGGTTGGTAGTACCTTGTCTTGCTTTAGATAGGTACTCTCTAAACAGCTGTTGCTAACATCTTTCCATCACCTCTCACACTCAAGTTTGCATCAGAACCACTTGACAGGTAACTTAAGTGAAAACAATCACCAGGGCACATGACTGGCATCTGAATTTTGTGCAGTTTCCTCATCGCCTTTCTGTTCCCTTTGTAGGGCTTATATTTACACATCCCACCAGACAAAAGGGAAGTATATCAGTAATGCTGGGGAGGAACAACAAAATCAGAGATTAGTGCAGTAGCTCAGGTCATAGAGATATAGGAATCACTGTCTATATTTGACTTTATGCTGGGGTTAGGTCTGTCTGTTCAGACTTTGAAACAGATTATGCAATTCAGGGTATTAAATAACAGCTTCTAGAAAACCCTGCTAGGTTTTTTTTTTTTTTTTTAAGAAGGCAAATTTGAGCACTTAAAATAACACATTGGGATGTGGTAGCAAGTTAGATTGGCAGATTATGCAAATGTATGTTTCTGATAAAATGTTATAAGGAAGGAAGCAATGCAGGAAATGGTGCCTTGAATGCAGGCAAGTGAGAGAAAGACAATGACAAAAAGAGACTGAGAGAGCAGTGACGGAAACTGAGAGGAAACAGGGTCTCACTTCAAGACTGCAGGGGCAAAATGCTGCTTGTGCAGAGCACACACATGGAGTGTACCCATAGTGAGCATTGGTGTGCTTCAGGTCACAAAAAAGAGCCACTGCTAATTTATATGCACAGAGTACAGTTTGTTTTTCCTGGGACAAATCTTTCCCTCATGTGAGCTTCTTAGGGATAGATACTATTAGTGATAGTAAGTACCTCACAGGAGTAAATATGGGCAAATGATAAGAAAAGGAGATGGGCTAAATGATAGAACTAGGAATTTTACCAAGAAAATTTAGGAATATAGGATCAGAGAGAAAAGACTACATAGAAAACTTCAAAACCAGGCATGAAAGAGGGCATGTCTTGGATTATTTAACTGTGATTAAGGAATGTGTGTTTTTTGATGCTCTGCCTTGGTAATTTCCTCTCCTGTGTAGGAGAAACAGTGATTGAAGTCACTGTGTTTGGGATGGGAGTGGGGTGGGGGAGGGAGGTGGTCCAGGAGAGGAAGGTGGTGCCAGAACGTGTTTACATTTCCAACTATTTTCCTCACACCTAATAAGACCACGCTGTCTTTTGTTTACATTTGGAAAGAAATATACATTCTTGTGTCTTACACAGTCATGTTGGAAGTTAATGGAACTTTTTTTTTTTTTTAAATAAAAGTACTTGAGGATCCTAGCAAAAATATAAACCGTTTAAAAATGTTTACTGAATGTAGAAAACCGAGCTTACTAAGAAATAACATTTTCCATAAGGAAAAAAATATAGCTAGTATGTAAGTAGGATGTGACATTAACACCATGTTAAATTTTAAACAATCAAGAGTCAAAACTTACTCTGTAAGGTACGCCCACATCAACTGCTTCTATTAAGACTTCAGGTCAGTTGACACTGTGTTTTGTTTTGTTTTGTTTTTTAAACTTTAGCAAGTTCCAAACTGGAAAAACAAGGGTGTTGCCAGTGGAGGTTGAGGTGAATTGAAAGGCGGGCCAGATGCCACCACCGCACGAGCCAGCATGGAGATGCTGTGGTTAGCGCATTTCACGTCCATGAACCCCGCCCTTTAAACAGGGCTTTCAAAATGCATTTCTCTTTTTCAGGATGAATCTTCAAGTCATGAATGTAACCAGCGCACAATCCTTCTTTACGGAGTGGGAAAAGAGCGTGACGAAGCCAGACATCAGCTGAAGAAGATTACCAAAGATATTTTGAAAATCCTAAATAAGAAGAGCAACACAGAGACAGGGGGTAAAGAGCCCTCATGCATTTGCCCCCATTTGCTCTGTTTGTCTTCTGCCTTAGCAGTCTTTATCACAGTCATGCGTGGCATGGTCAGCAGTGTTTCCTCCCCCAAATGACTGTTACATTGAAATATGAATAAGCACATTGAAATTGTAAGGCCTTGATTCCATTTATAGTTATATATTCCATTTATTCATAGGCACCATTTAAAATGGTGCCTTCCATGGATAGGTAGAGGTAAGTTTTACTTGCTCCTCTTGTTTTCATATTTCCCAAATTTTCTGCAGTAGTCATACATAAAGTATTAAAAGAACTTCCCTGATGGCTCTGAAGGTGAAGAATCTGCCTGCAATGCAGGAGACACAGGATATGTGGGTTCAGTCTCTGTGTTGGAAAGATCCCCTGGAGAAGGAAATGGCAATCACTCCAGTATTTTGGCCTGAAAAATCCCAGGGACAGAGAAGCTTGGTGGGCTACAGTCAAAAGGTCACAAAGAGTCGGACATGACTGAGTAACTAAGCATATGAGATAAAGTATTAAAAAATGGAAAACCCTTAGTCTGGAAGAGGTCTGTTCCCCTAATTCCATCCTTTTCTCAAGCTTGCAGTTGGCTCATCATATTTTTGTTGTTGTTTAGGTGCTCAGTCGTGTCAGAGGCTTCTTTGTCCGTGTGATTTTCCAGGCAAGAATACTGGAATAGGTTGACATGTCTTCCTCCAAGGGGGTCTTCCTGACCCAGGGATAGAACCCACATCTCCTGCATTGGCAGGTGTATTCCTTAGCCCTGAGCCACCAGGGAAGCCTCATCATATTTACATGATAATTTAAGTTCGTGACAGTGTAGTGACTGATCTTTTCTTGTGTTATTAGAAGAATAGGTGCAATAGGTAGTGGAGGCTATTTGCATCTCCAAACAATTTTTGTTAAGAATAAAATTGGGCCTTTGCTCCATAATGACTTTACTTGGAATGCTCTTTCCTCAATCTTTTTACATAGTTTTTACAGTGAAGTTATGCCTTTGTATTATGTCACCTTATTGCACAATTGGAGTTTTGTAATTAACCGGTTCACACTGGCCTAATTACCCTTTCCAAAGTTTATTTTATTAGATAGTCATATGATTTAAAATGTGATATCATTTTGTATACTCCACTACCACCAGTGGTGTTTATTTCTCTTTTACTTAGGTAATACAGTGGGAAAAAAGTTTGGACTTTCCCTATGAAACTAGCACACTTCCTACACATGGCATAAACCACCTCTAGGAATTCCATTTTGTTGTTCACTACAAAATAAATACTGTTTTATGAACCTTTTCCCAGAGGATCCAGTGTTAGGACTTCAGCTGAACAAAATACTGAAGCTTGTCCACAGTAGATCTTTCCTACAGAAAATTTAGATATAACCAATGCAAGTAGCTCTCTTTCCTCTCCATCATTAAGGGTGCAGATGCAGAAACAAGGAAGGAGGGTGGCATGTTTTTCAGTCTTAAAGTGTGTTTTGGGCATCTGATGGATTAGAACTCAATGGGGCAGCTACCTTCATGTTATTTACATCAGATTCCCCAACTCTCTTCTGTGGTCACATAAGGAGCTAGTACTGTAGGAGCTCCATGAGGTCGTGGAAGGGAAATGAAACCTGTTGGCATTATCGAGATTGTGAGAGGGGGAAGAACTGCTCTAAAAAAACTGTTGGTCTGCTGTTTTTCTGTTTTCTGTATTAAAGAAAAGAGGAAATAGGGTGAATTTCGAAGCTCAGCAGCTGGCTAGCAAAATGTATTCGAAACTACTTTTTTGTTTATTTGGGAATGGGATGGACACTTTCTCTTTAGGAGGTTCAGTAATACAGGCTTTTCCTAATTTAATTTTAGCAAGTCTTTCCAGATCCTGTGAATGTTTGGTGTTGGAAGGCTGAGGGGTAAGACAAGGAAGGAAGCACTGTGGTGTCCTTTTCTGCTGAGTCCACTTCCTTTCTTTACAAAGAGTTTTTTTTAAATGTTCGGCTATCGTCTGTCCTATCTTTGGATTAGTCTCTTAAATAGTCAGTTCTTGCTTGTGAACTCACCAGGAGATCATTGTTCCTCCACGCTAATTTTTGAGATATTTGGTACTAGAGGCACTGCTGAGGAGAGGGGCATCTTCATTGGGGATTTTGTCTTTCCCACATTCTAAATAAAACTCATCAATCAGAAATATGCTTGCTAATTTGTGATAGTGAGCTGCCTTCTGCTAAGGAGTCTTAAGTTTAAGTTACTATGTAAACATTAGCATTGATATGCTGGTGAGGCCAGAAAACAGGTTGTGTTAGCATATATTTGATTTCTGGTTACAAATAAAAACATGACTTTGAGGAACTCATTATGTATGCTCTCAACCAGACTTTGCCTGGGAGGGTGGGGTGGATTCATAATCTAATATTTAAATGACATTTCAAGTTGTAATAGGCAAGTCTTATTCTACATTTACATTGACAGGTCATCTTTGGGTATGTATTTTCAAACCACTAATGAAGTTTATCATAACAACAAAAGCCCAAACTTCTAAGATTAGAGATTCATTATATGTGCTCCTAAAGCGAGCACCAGGATTAAAGTTGTTTTAAAAAATTGAAAACCAAAATTAAGCCACAGAAGAGCAATAATATATATTTTGAAAGCAAATGAGCATAAAACAGATGAAAATCTATGAATTACTATTATGTTATTGCTTATGTAAATGTCATTAAAATATTCCTTTGAGAACCAACAGTAATTTCTTAAATTTTTCTTTCACTTAGCTATATGTAAGTAAATAGAGCCTATTAATATAGACAAACCAATAAAGAGGCTCTTCTGAGTTCTCATACTGGGTCTTCATCCTCAATTCTGTTACTTTTCTTGATAACACACTTGGTTTTGGTCCCAAGAAAGACTGATAAATATATTTCTTTACTTCCAAAGCTCATGATATCCAAGACTATTGGTGTAAGCTTTCAGTCTTGGATCAGTGATGTTAGTAAGTGAAAAAATCAAAACTTGATTATTTTAAACACATTTATGACCTGTGAGCAGTTATATTGAAGGCAAATATCACACTTAATTTCTACCTTTGAGAATAGATATTGAAAAACTAGTAGGTTTCATGAACTTCTTTATTCTTATTCTTTGCATTATATTTGGTGTTATTTGGCAAAAATTATACATAATCTTGTACCTTATTTTACTCAGCACATTTTGATTCTCTGTTTTAGGAAATAAAACAGCCTGGGTTTTTTGCTTGTCTTTTGCTCCTAAACCATACTTGCTTGTTGTTGAAAGAGAAATCTCCTTTGTTCCTAATGTTGTTTTGTAAAATACTTGCTATTACATTTGCTATTAGCAGGCTGTTTCAGTTCAGTTCAGTCATTCAGTCGTGTCCGACTCTTTGTGACCCCATGAACCACAGCACGCCAGGCCTCCTTGTCCATCACCAACTCCCAGAGTTCACCCAAACCCATGTCCATTGAGTTGGTGATGCCATCCAGCCATCTCATCCTCTGTCGTCCCCTTCTCCTCCTGCCCTCAATCTTTCCCAGCATCAGAGTCTTTTCAAATGAGTCAGCTCTTCGCATCAGGTGGCCAAAGTATTGGTGTTTCAGCTTCAACATCAGTCCTTCCAGTGAACACCCAGGACTGATCTCCTTTAGGATGGACTGGTTGGATCTCCTTGCAGTCCAAGGGACTCTCAAGAGTCTTCTCCAACACCACAGTTCAAAAGCATCAATTCTTCCGTGCTCAGCCTTCTTCACAGTCCAACTCTCACATCCACACATGACCATTGGGAAAACCATAGCCTTGACTAGCTGGACCTTTGTTGGTGAAGTAATGTCTCTGCTTTTGAATTTGATTTAGGTCATACCTGAATGGTGTAGTGGTTTAGTTCAGTGAAATCTTTCTTAAATACAAAAATCTGTAAAAGACCTTTGTTCCCTGAAATTAAACTTTCCCATATAAGATGGTGTGTGAGGAGGCTTTTGTTTCAGCAGCATTTGACTGCTTAGAATCAAGAGAACCTTGAGATCATATAGTGCAGCATTTTCTTGGTTTTAGATTTGTGTTTGTAAATACATATATTAAAAAGTATTTTTAAAAAGGACCTAATTATTCCTGGATCTTATCCTCAGAGCTATCAATTACAAGAGCTCTTCTGGAATAAGCAATGTTGGTAGTATTTCTTACTTTTATTTTTTCCTAACTTCTCTATGTTAAATTGACAAATTTAGCACTTTTCCAGTAATGTGGACAGATTTAATTCTTTCCTGTCCCCTAAAAAGTTAGGAATTGTGTAGATTTCCCTTTTTACATACTAAGTTGTCAGTCTCCTAACAAGATGCCAGTGGAGTTTTCTGTTGTAGTCATTGAGCCTGGGTGATTTTTTTTCCCCATTCAATGTTGATATCATATTTTAAAAGTGAGTGAGTAAGAAATATTTAAGGAGGGATTTAATTTTTTACTTTTTTACTGAACTAATCCTGGAGAAGGGAATGGCAACCCATCCAGTAAGTATTCTTACCTGGAGAATTACATGGAGAGAGAAGGTTGGTTGGTGGAGCTAGGGCTTTAGTTGCAAAGAGTCAGACACGACTGAGCAACTATCATTTTTCATTACTAGCCAATATTTAAGTATATTACATAAATGAAAGTAGTTAATGTTTAGAAAATAATTAGAATTACCTCATCAATATGGATCAATCTCAGAAGAATTCTCTTGAGTGAAAGATGACAGATATAAAAATATATTATCATGATTCTATTTGTATAAAGTGAGCAACATTAATCTGAGCCATTAGAGGGCAGGCTCTTGGTTCTCTGGGGCGAGGAAGTGACTGCACGGAACCTGAGAGGGCTTCTAGGGTTTTGGTATGTTGTTTTGTTCTTTGAGTTTCATTACATGAATTAATTTCTTTTGTAGAAATTTAGTGAGTCTGTGCACTTTTCTGATGTGTGTTATAGTTCAGTGAAAAAGTATCCCTGAAAAAGGTCAAGAGCTTCAATTAAATGAAAAATAATGTATCTACTATGTGTTTATTTAGTTGGAGATGAAGGACAGAAAGCCAGGAAGAACAAACAGGAAGCATTTCCAACCCTGGAGACTGTGTTCACAAAACTTCAACTCCTTTCATATTTTGATCAGCATCAAGTGACATCTCAGGTAGCCGTTAAAGCTGATTTGTTATGGAGCTGGGATATTTCCTTAAATCTCTTTCATGCAATATGTGTTTTCAGCCTTCCTAGTTTTATAAATGCATTTTAAAAACATATTTGGAAGTGTCTTAAAACTGTTGAGTAGTTCAGTTTCAAGTGTCATTTTCCTTTTCTCAGAGGATTAATTTTTATCCAGAAATGCTTTTACCTTATGATAACAATCAGCGCTACATAAAGTAATCTCTAATGTAATACTTAACATTATTACATTTTGTGTCCTGCATTGATGATTGATAAGGGAGAAGTCTGTTGGTGACTAAAACAAAGTACTTTGCATATTGGGAAGAAACCAAATCCATAGGTAGTCAAGGAATATCTGGAAATTAATTAAGCATTTATACCTTTAGGAGAGTTAGGTCAAGATCTCAATGACAACTTGTCTTATTTCTTCATATTATATTTGTTTTAAGGATATTATTTGATTTGTACGTGATTTTCTTTTCTGAAGAAATATGTTTCAACTTCTAAGTAGAATCATGTATAAATTCACATTTCTTACCTTCCAAAATTAAAATAATACATACATAAAAGGTATTTGGAATATTGGTCTTCTAATTACTTGCACTTTTTCCACATAGATTTCTAACAATGTGCTAGAACAAATCACAAGCTTTGCATCAGGAACATCATACCATCTCCCATTGGCTCACCACATTCAGCTCATCTTTGATCTCATGGAGCCGGCACTAAATATCAATGGACTCATTGACTTTGCAATACAGGTATCAAAGGCATCTGCCTTTTAGCAAAGCAAACCACTAGGCATTGTACAGTTTACAGTGAGCCACCCCGTGCAGTTTTGTATAGTTGAGACATTCTGTGTCAACAGTATCTAACTAGCATTTTCAACTAGCGTCTGTGTCCATAATTTTCAAATAAATATAATTAGTGTTAAAATAGTAAAAAAAAATGAGAGTTTTGACTGTATTTCTTATTTTGGCTTGTTGTTTTGCTTAGGGAAAGGTGAAAATTTGTTTGCTGTTTATAATAGAGTATATTTTATGTAAGAGGAAAAAATATGAAACATTATTGATCTGTTCCACTATTCTTGTACACATAGTTGAGTTCTTTTGTTAGTATATGTTGTTAGTGAGTAGAAATAAAGCATATCTTTTACTTATTCTGTTGGAGGTGTTCGCTTTGTTAATAATAAGAAAATACTGATAAATAACTTCCATTTATTGAAAATGAGGTGTAATTAGAAGAAAATCAAGAGGCTAGGGGTGTTTTTTCGTCCAGAACTTTGGACCACCATAAAATTTTGGCAACTATTTCAGTATTGAATCCCTCTTGATGGCGTGGACCGTGATGCCCAGACAGAAGGAAAACTATAATTTTGATAAAGGATTAGAAGTAAAAGCCATTTAATTGCCTGAGGTACTGCGATGGTGGTTTTATTTATTTTATTTTTCCTGGGCAGAACAAGAAAGGAGATCAAGCAGCTTCAGGATGACTCAGTATATCCAGAGTGTGTAACAATTAACGTTTTTCCTATTTGTTCTGGCAGCTACACATTTATTCGATCTTTTTGCCTTTTGCAGCTCCTGAATGAACTGAGTGTTGTGGAAGCGGAACTGCTCCTAAAATCCTCCAGCCTGGCAGGAAGTTACACGACAGGACTGTGTGTCTGCATTGTGGCTGTTCTCAGGCGTTACCACAGTTGTCTGATCCTGAATCCTGATCAGACAGCCCAGGTGTTTGAAGGGTTGGTATATTCTATGTGTAATGTGGATTTTTAAAAAAAGCTTTATTTTGAAATAATAATTTAATATAAAGTTTAAAGAAGAACAAAGGCCTTCCTATATACCCTGTTCACAGATTTAACAATAGAATGTGTATTTGTGATAATGTTTTATAGTGTCTTTAAATGAAAAATAGTACTGTTTGTTTCATAAAAAGATGCATAGTTAAAGAATGCTTGTGCCAGGAAGCGTTTATCAGAATGGTGGTAAAAGCGTAGAAAGCCTGCCTGCCTACTTCTCTCTCCCTAGTTACTGTCACCTCTGCTGATCAGAATCCTGAATTATTATGATTGGTGAATATGTAGTTGCTTCTTTGTTCACGTAATTTCAGTTTCTATTTGGAAAATCCAACTCCAAATAAGCTTTGAATACATACCATCTTACAGATTTAACTTTTCGATTTCATTTCTTTTATAAATTAAAGGAAAATTTTGATGAGTTCATCTAGAATAAATGATTTTTTGATTCTTAGTCTTTTCCAGTTTGGATGAATTGTAGGCTAAGGTTTTCTCTACTACCATTAGAAGAGTTGGGCTAAGTAATTACATCACTACCATTAGAGTTTGAAATTACTGGGACCAGAGAATTATAATGAGCTGTCAAAACACTTATTCTGAGCTCTGTTTTGTCCACTACAGACTTCTTTCTCTGGGCTTTATGTGCATGTTCTTAAAAGAAAGGCAACCTCTTTTTCTTCCATTTTTCCTAATGGGCTCAAAAGACAAACATGGAGTTGTTTGGTTTCACAGTGCCTTTTTTTTTTTTTTTGGTAATCCAGCACATGTAATCTATCTATTCTAGAGTGGCATCTATTTAATAGCAGCTTTTGGAGGGAAGAGGAAATGCCACCACATTAATTCTACTCATAGGTTTTTTGATTTGTAACTATTCTTTGAAGTCTTAAAGATGTTTCTTTAATAACATATAAATTTAAAAAAAAAGAACAAAGTAAATCCAATTATTGTTACATTCAGTTCATATTAGAGGCTGTCTCTTAACTACATGTGCTTTTGTTTAACTGCGTTTCCCAAGATGAAACATTTTTACTTTAAAGTTTAATACATTTTGGACTAGATTTTAGGCTTAAATAGAATTTTTGCTTTTAGACTTTTGCTAACATTGAACTTGATATAATTATTTCTGTGCCTCTTCTCTTATTTGCAGCCATCCTCACCTAACTAATACTGTCTTATCACTTGAAGACACCTCATTTAATATCTTCTTAATCTTCAAGTTTGTCTCTCCTATTCTGGCCTCTTTCTTCAGTTTTTTTCTCTGTGACGAGAGTCAGCAGAGTTTTTTTTCTCTGTTGAGCCAGTTAAATATTTTAGCCTTGATGAACCGTAAGTTTTCTCTTCGTATGAGAGAAAAGCCACAGATAATAAGCACTTAGATTATTACCAAGTGGCATCTGAAACATCCCTGATATTCTTAAATGTAAGAAAATAGCTACCTTAGGATCCAGAAAATATAGAACTATTTTACAGCCCTCAACTACCCTGTGGAATTGAATAATTAGTACCATTTTACAAGTCAAGACACTGACACTCAGGCCTGTTAATTGGAGTGGCTGGTGAAGTGTTGTACCCAGCATCTCATAGCTAATAAATCCTCCAGATTGCTGAAACAGTTAGCAGTCATTCATGCAACTCATTCATACTGTTTGATTTACATTATACTTTGGCTTAGAGGGTAAAGCATCTGCCTGCAATGCAGGAGACCCAGGTTTGATCCCTGGGTCGGGAAGATTCCCTGGAGAAGGAAATGGCAACCCACTCCAGTATTCTTGCCTGGAAAATCCCATAGACAGAGGAGCCTGGTAGGCAACCGTCCATGGGGCCGCAAAGAGTCGGACACGACTGAGTGACTTCACTTCACTTCACTTCACTTCAGACTTTTTAAACTGTGAATGGAAATACCCTAATTGGTCATGAAATGAAAATAATTCTTTTTCACAAGTATACTTTTTTTTTCCCCTTTATTTTGAAATTATGTCATTATCATTTATTTTGATATTTTAAATTTGTGTTCAATTAAATGTTTATAAAATCATGTTTGATATTCACTTCGTGTTTGTTTTTATCACATATAGTAAAGATAAGTACTTTTCCCCAAACTTTTATTCTGGGTTGGGTTTTTTTTTTTTGTACTTATATAAACATACTGGATCTTGATGTGAAATGTTTTATTCCTTCTAGGAAGTGGAGGGAACACTGACTTTGATAGAGTAAATGCCTCGCAATCTTTCAATACATGTTTGTTTTCTTTAATCACAAAATAATTCTTTGCTTTTTCAAGGTATACCTGGAGCTATTTTGGTTTATATAGGTAACAACTGATTGAAGCATCTACTTTTCTTCTTAACTTTGGGATGCTTTTGATGTAACTGATAGCCGTTTTCAGTAGTCTGCATCTGCTGCTGTCAATTCACAAGCCTTGGGATGCTACATGCTTATTTCTTTGCATGGTTTGCTAGTCCCACCTCTGATGTTGGGCTGGGTTTCTTTCTGGATGTTGGCGCTTCTCTGTCTTATTTTGTAAGGCATTTCTCATTTACACCCACAGAGAAAAAGCCCACAGCCTGGCAGACCCAATTCAGGGAACACTGCTCTTCCTCGACTATTGCCAGCTGAACAACAAAGCCATCAGGGTTCTGCTGTTCCCAGAGCAGGAATAACAAGTCCAAGTCTGTGTGAGCCTTCAAGTCACAGGTCTTGGGAAGGGTGCTCAGAGGTATTGCCTGTGATTCCAGTGTCCTCTCAGGCTTGTCATCCCAGGCTTCTTCCCATCTTCTAAACAGCAGAGAAGGCTCTAGACTCGGCCTCTGGAGACCTGAGTTCTCTTTTTGGATCTGTTATAAACTAGCTGTTTGCCTTGTGGGCAAATTCCATTACCTTTCTGAGCCCCAGAGCCCTCTATGTAGGTAAAGAAGGTGAATCAGATGATTTCTGAAACATGTTTCAGCTTTAATAATCTGGAGTCATATGTGACACTGTTGTAGTCATGTAATCAAATGCAGCATGGCAGTGGAATCTGACTCTGATAGGTGGATGGACCACTAGGTGTCTATATGGGTCACGTGAAATTGTGTGCTGTATGAATTTGGCCCGAGAGGCCATCTTTCTGATCTGGGAAATTGGAGTAGTAAATGCTTCTTCTGAATTGCAAGTGTCATTTCACCAAAAAGAAGGAGTTTGGAATTCTTAATTAAGATTAACTAAAATTTGTTTCTAGTTTGGATAAAGAAGGAGAATGTGACTTCAAACCATGAATTTGTCAGTTTCATGCCTGAACCAGCTTATGGTCTTAAAATTGAACTTATCTAACTTACTGATATGAAGAAATTGCCCCTTTGTAAAGTGGACATAGGGTCCTTTGCACATTTCCTGAATTTAGCAATCTTTTTACTCAAGAGAGATGCTCTGCTAAAATTTTATATCCTAGTACAGAAACTTTATTGATGGACTCCTCCCTATACATCTTCTGTATGGAGGAATTTCTTTCATTTCTGATTATTAATGGCACTTCTGAAGTTTTAAAGATAGTGTTTCAATATCATAATAGACAATGATATTTTATTCAGTTATATACTTGCTATAATGATTAGTGTTAACAGTCTGATATCTTTTTTTCTTACTCAAAGTAATCAGGGACAGATTCTCTAAAAGATTCAAGCAATAACATATATCTTGACAAAGTATGTGTCTCATGTCCTCGTGTATTTTTCTCCTTAGATTGTGTGGTGTGGTAAAGCATGTTGTGAACCCCTCAGAATGTTCTTCCCCTGAAAGATGCATCTTAGCCTACCTCTACGATCTCTACGTGTCATGTAGCCACCTCAGAAGTAAATTTGGAGACCTCTTCAGGTGGGTAGAAGAAAGTCAAAAGAGTAAGAATAGGTTTATGCCGCCTTTTTTTTTTTTGTGTGGGCCAACCAATATTGTCATCCTTTTTAATAATGAGAAGTAATCCTAATTATATGTGCCAGAATTCCTGTTGAATTATATTTCGTTGTACCTGTAACTTCCTATTCCAAATTACTATGCATGTTTAACTCTGATTGCAATTTTGGTAGACTAGAAAGCATTCTGTATTTTGCAGTTGCTATTACCTCACTTAGAAAATGTTTTCCCATCATTTGCATGTTTCCTTTCTCCCTGCATTTGTTTCTTTGACTCCTTTACCTTCCTACTTGAAATAGCATTTCTGGCTCCCTGTCATTCTTGCAGTTTAGCACTTGTACCCCCAACAGGTGGACAGGTGCTGGAAACTCCTTACTTACTTACTTAATGTTGTTTGAGGAAGTTTAGATGATTAATTGTAAGTTGGTGGAGGGAAGGAAATGATAATAGCTGACAAAATAAATTTGGAATCTAGAATCAGGCAAGGAAAGAACAGTCAGTTATGATTTTCTTCACTCTCTTGTACCTTGCATCCAATTTGTTTGTAAATCTGAGAAACTCTGTCTTCCAGGTACATCTAGAGTCTGACCACTCTTTATTGCTTTGCCACTCCCACCATGCTCATCTCTTGGTTGGACCATCACATTTTCCTTCTAACTGCTTTCTTGGCTTGCATCCTTGATTCTCTTAAGAGTATTCCCAATATGTCTTCAAAAGTCACCCTTTTGAAACAAGAATAGCTTGACATATACCAATGGCTTCTTATCTACTCAGAATAGAATTCAAAATCCTTCAGAATCTACTGGATCCAGCCCTGTCTTCTCTTTCTCTCTGTTCAGATTAACCACATGGACCTCCCTGTTGGTCTCCAAACATTCTAAACACACTCCCATCTTGGAGCTTTTGCACTTGGCTGTTACCGTTCTTGTAAAGTTTTCCTGCAGTTACGTGCTCACTCCCACAGTTCATTCAGGGCTCTGCCTCCCTGATCAGCCCCTTTGAAGTAAGATGGCCCCTGCCCCCACTCTCTGTCATTCTCTGCGTTTATTATTCCCCCTCCCCACTCCATACATTATACACTTATTTATGGTCTGGCTCCTTTCTAGAATATAAGCTTCTTGAGAGCAGAAGCTTTATATTTTCTTCATTGCTCTATCCCAGTACCTTGAAGAGTATCTGGCTCATAGTAGGCACTGCAAAAAAAAAATCTGTTTAAAGGATGATCTATACCACAAACAGAATCTGGATATTTGTAATGGTACTGATAGGGGGGAAAATGTGAAAGTATGTCTTTATGAAATGAATTAGGTTTAAAAATAATCCTTTATGAAATATTAATATTTTCCCCAGAAATAATGTAAAAACAATGCCCATGTTCTTCTATTACTTTGCAGAGAGCTTTCAGTTTACAGTTTTCAGACAGTTTTCTCATACATGACAGGGTTCTTGCAACAGCCCTCTAAGTTTCTCAAGAAAGCCACAGTGTTTGACCGCTAATGCTCCTGCAGGGTAGTAAAGCATGTTAAGTGAGTTAATTCAAGTATTGCACACAGGCTGTGCAGAAACTTAGGAGACCAACAATGAACTGAGCTGCTACTTAGCATTAACAATTAAAGACATGGAAGAAAATGGCAATTCTCTTGGAAAAGCTTCAAGTCAAGTATTATTTATAGTCTAGGATGAAGAAAATAGTTGAAGAAAAGCTAGATATGCAGAGAGATGTCTATTAATATGTTACTAAACCAGTTTTGGAGAAGGCAATGGTACCCCACTCCAGTACTCTCTCTTGGAAAATCCCATGGATGGAGGAGCCTGGTGGGTGGGCTGCAGTCAATGGGGTCGCTAAGAGTCGGACACAACTGAGCGACTTCACTTTGACTTTTCACTTTCATGCATTGGAGAAGGAAATGGCAACCCACTCCAGTGTTCTTTCTTAGAGAATCCCAGGGACGGGGGAGCCTGGTGGGCTGGCGTCTATGGGGTTGCACAGAGTCGGACATGACTGAAGCGACTTAGCAGCAGCAGCAGCAACAAGCCAGTTTTAATGATTGGATCTGAAATATCATCTATAATGTGTATAAGTGTAATATTTGAAGAAAATAGATCACTAATCACATCTACTTATGACTGAGCAGGCTTCCCTGGTGGCTCAGACGAGTTAAAGAATCTGCCTGCCTGTGCAGGAGACGTTGGTTTGATCCCTGCATTGGGAAGATAACCTGGAGAAAGGCATGGCAACCTACTCCAGTTTCTTGCCTGGAGAATCCATAAACAGAGGAGCCTGGTGGGCTACAGTCTGAGAGGTCAAAAAGAGTCAGACATGGACTGAGCAGCTAACATTCACTATGACTGAGCTGCTGCTGTGTGCCAAGGGCTTTGCTGGGTTGTTTTCATCAAGATCTTTAATCCTCCTAACAACCCCAGGAAGTAGGAATTATTTTTCCTATCAGTAAATGATTGTTCTTCATCATAAGTTAATAAACGATGAAGCCTACATTTGAATGTAAGTCATTTTGGCCTTGAGCTATGTGTTGCTTTCATTACTCTATCAGGTTTTTATGATTCATACAGCTTCAGAGGGAAATGAGAGTTTTTATTTGTTTGTTAACTTCATATGCTCCTGAAATAGCGCTAAGAATTTGACAGTGACCTTGATGGCAGCTAATGTTCCATTAAAACCTAGAGCTCATCTATAAAGAGTGTAATAAGTGAAATAGGAAGCCTCAGAATGAAGGGTGAGGAGACTCAGCATGAACCACAAAGTTCAGGAAAATTATAAGTGGAGGCAGGAGGGCATCAACTTGAAAGAAGTCCCAGAAAAATGAGGCTGATTCATAAAAAAATGCAGAAAGAAAAGCAGAATTCTTTTGCTTTCTAAAGACAGACTTGGGTAGATTGTTAGAATTAAGTGGGAAGTTGAAAAAAAATACTGCTTTGCTATTTGCAGAACTCTGTTTCCTTAACACTCGGAATACTGGGAGGTAGAGGAAACCAGGGACTGATAATAGAAAGGGAATCAGCAGAGAGAAAAATTGGTGTTTATTTCCTTTTTAGTGGGCAGATAAAACAAATTTAGGACTATCGCTAAGTGAGAATGTATGAAAATTTGAGTGGAAAGCATGGCAAGGGTTAAGACAGGGAAAAGAGAGATTTTAAAAGTGCTTGGAGGACTTGTCTAGTGGTCCATTGGTTAAGAACCCACCTTCCAGTCCTGTGGACATGGGTTTGGTCCCCGGTCAGGAAAGATTCCACGTAACGTGAGGCAACTAAGCCCATGCAAGCCACAGCTCTGAAGCCCACGTGCTCAGAGCTTGTGCTCTGCAGCAAGAAAAGCTGCCACAATGAGAAGCATGAACATCACAACTAGAGAGCAGCCCCTGCTTGCCACAATTAGAGCAAGCCTTCATGCAGCAACAAAGACCCAGCATAGACATAAATAAATACAATTTTAAAGTTAAAAGAAAATATATAAAAGCACTGGGAACTATTTAATATTTGTCATTTTGAACAGGTCATGAATTCAGGCTGCAAACTTACATCCTTCAGCAACCACTGACAAGCATTTATATAAGTTGTCTGCAAAGAAAAAGCATGTAGAAGGTTGTATTTGCTGCCGTGTAGTGGGTGGCTTTAGTCCTCCCTCTTGGCTAAGTACGTTTGAAGCATATCTTGGACTTAGTTTTACCTGGGACAGTTTTTTTTTTTTTCTTAAGCATACAGATTCCATATACCTAACAGTGAGGTCCAGAAGTCTTTTAATGTTTACAAATGCCCAGAGGTGATTGTGAAGGAGAAAATCTGAAGTCACATTTTAGTAAACACTGAACTGAACAACCTCTGTTTTCTGGAAGCAGTTGTCAGTGGTAACAGTTTAGGATAAAGAGTTTATGCTGCTGCTGCTGCTAAGTCGCTCAGTCGTGTCTGACTGTGGGATCCCATAGACGGCAGCCCACTAGGCTCCCTCGTCCCTGGGATTCTCCAGGCAAGAATGCTCGAGTGGGTTGCCATTTCCTTCTCCAAAGCATGAAAGTGAAAAGTGAAAGTGAAGTCGCTCAGTTGTGTCTGTCTCTTTGTGACCCCATGGACTGCAGCCTACCAGGCTCCTCCGTCCATGGGATTTTGCAGGCAAGAGTACTGGAGTGGGTTGCCAGTGCCTCCTCTGAAAGAGTCTATAGATCTTTTCATTTGTGAGGAAATCATTCCTGGCTACTGTTTTTATAGGTGCATAAAACTAGAGCATGTCACCTTGATCACAAATAAATTTACTGAAATTAAAAAGAAAAGATTTTCTGTTGCTTAAAAGAGCTCTTCATAGAGAAGGTGAAATGTTGTTTATGGACTTGTTATCCACAGCAAGTGGGCAAGGATAGCAATGTGCACGTGAGGTCTGAGCTCCGAAATCAGGTCATCCTTCAGCCATAGCTGCAGAGCAAGATTTGAGAGGATGCTTTCTAATTCTCTTTTATACACTTAGACAATATATTCTATATATTATTCTGTATAATTCTGAATATTGTAAACCAGGTTCTTAAAACACCCTAGATACCGTGGAGAAGCACAACATGATACATTTTTGGGAACAGTATAATGGTTTCTCTACTCTCACAGAATTTATATTTGTATATTATCCGTATCTGCCTACTAGAATTTAAACTCCTTGAAGGCAGGAGTGAACCCCTCTTTCCCAGTTAGGCATGGCGCATGAACCTCCCTGGATATTGTGAATGGAGAGGAATAGTTTTACAGGATGTATGATTAGGATAAAAATACCAAGTTTTTGCTGGTGTGTAATCCAATCCATTTTTATTAGTCTTAAGTTACAGCACTCACTGTTTAGTGAAGTTGTTGGACATGTTAGTAGATTATTTTTAAAGCATGTAAAATGTAGAAACGACCTAAAAGTTTAGTACTCAAATGTCTTATTTTTGTTTTGTTCCTCTACCCAGTTAGTAACTATTTATTAAACTAGAACATTCTAGGCACTGTGTCCAGTGGTGATTATTGGGAAGTTGGAATCAAGAACCCATAATGTGAGCTTTCTCTACAGCTGCCATTTAATCTGTCCTTAAATGAAGTCACTTTCTAGTTACTGTAGTTTTGTTTTGTCTTTTAACTCTTCTTCTTGTAACCTCAGTAGTGCCTGTTCAAAAGTAAAGCAAACCATATATAATAATGTGATTCCTGCAAATTCTAACTTGCGATGGGATCCAGACTTCATGATGGATTTTATTGAGAATCCCTCGGCCCGTAGCATCAACTACTCAGTGCTGGGCAAGATCCTCAGTGACAACGCAGCCAATCGCTACAGCTTCGTCTGTAACACTCTCATGAATTATGTATGGGTCATCAGGATGCTGGAAGGTGAGCTGGGCTTTTTGATTAAACACACAGTTGCTACATGATTGCTGCTTTGAAATTCAGATCTTTAATTTGAGACATTTGGCTTTTTTTAAAACTCTTTATTTTGTTACTGAGTTTACTTCAGCTCTATTCTGGCTGCTTTTCTTAACCTGGCTTATTGATCTGACGTAAGATGCTCTAGATACAGTCTATCAGTTGTCTGATCCCTTTTCAAAAACATATGTGGCAAAAATACCAATGAAAAATACACATAGTTTTGGAAACGTTGGATTTAGTTCTTCTTTTTACTTTTTTAAATGTTTTTTAAAAGCATGAATTCATAGGTCAGATTTGTTTACAGAACTAAAAATATGTTAATTGATATCTCTACTGGTTATTGTTTGTTGCTTGACAGCATTAAATATTAGAAAACACGTGAAGACATTTCCTTTCTCTTCTGTCCCATATTCTAGTAGGTAGTTTGTCAAGTGGATTTTTATTATTTCCTTGAATCTAAGAAATGAATCCCATGTTCGATGATACTGAAATTATGTGTTTGTTGAGTTTATCCTGTATGAGTATTTGTCTTTTGTTACTTTGTCCTATGTTCTTCTTCTTTGTAGGATTAATGACATAGCCAATTTCTCCTCCGAGCTGACGGCCTGCTGCACTGTTCTCAGTTCAGAATGGCTGGGGGTCCTGAAGGCTCTTTGTTGTTCTTCAAATCACGTGTGGGGGTTTAATGATGTTCTTTGCACTGTAGATGTAAGTTTTGTTTCATTTAAAAACTCAGCTGTGCAACTAAATGTTCAATTAATAACTTTTTTTAGTTGACTCAACTCTTAACTGAAATAGTATAAATTGTTTTCTTCTCTTTCTGTAGAAGTGATAATCCAGAGTGTGATTGCCAAGGATAAGTAAATGAAAAAAAAAAAAACAAAATAACTAAAATAGCTTAATTTAGAGTGGAGATGCCAGGAGTCTCCTTCTTTGTTAGCTGAGACTTCTTGTCTGTGTCTTCTCAGAGTAGTCTGTTCATAGTTTACTAAGTGCCTTGGGTCCTTCATGGGGCAGGGCATAACTTAACTAAAGCAGTTTGCATTCTGAAGTCAGCCAGTTTGTTTCTGTTGTGTGGGATTAGGAAGTCCAGGCTCAGATTTGTAAGGGTGTCCAGTCTTTCTTAGTGACTGTCTGAAAATTTTTGAAGAGATGTCCGTTATAATGTTACGCAGATTTCCTCAACTATCACATTGCATTGCATCAGTGTGTGAATTTCTTAAAAATCCATCTTGATTATTTCTGCCTGTCAATTCCCTCACTTCTTGCAGTAAATCCTGTTACATGTTAGTGTGTCTCATATATAGAACTGTATACGTTATAAACACTGCCTCTCAGTTAAAGTTTTGTTTCCTAGTTCTGGTGTCTCAAGACCACATGGGCAATCCTACTCTATCCTGTGGGCACCTGAGATGTAGAACTCATATCTGTGACCTACTCCTCCAGACAGCAAAGACCCAAGTTTCTGTCTCTACCATAGGTCCTTAATCTTTCAGTTGTTTTTGTTGCACTTTACCTCTGCTTGTTCCCTCATCTGTAAAGTTGGAATTAATAGTATGAACCTCTAGGTGCTGTGCTCTTTCTCTGTAAGTCTCTAACCATAGTTTTTAACTTACAGGACAACTTAATGTGGAGGCTGCCATTACAGCGGTTTTTCTTATTATTTTCTGCCAAAGACTTGTGAGATCTGTAAAGGGTAGAAGTTCCACTCTGAATGAATGATTTTTTCTCCTCTGATTCTCCTCTTTCTTTCATTTTCTCCCTCACTCATCTTCACTCTTCTTTAAATTTAGGCGTTGGTGAGAATTTTCACAGTTGTTTTTAAAACTAATTTAATAATCTTACAAAATTAAGATTAGTTATTCCTGAAAGAAACACCAAAACACTCACAAGCCTTGTTTTTCAGTTAGGAGAACCTCCTTGTTTTCCATTGCTTCTAATGATCTTACCCTTCTGCATTCTGCCAAAAAGACTTACTTAGTTATATCACTTAGAGATATCTTCATTTTGCTGTTTTATTGTTTGGTTTCTCAGTTACATGTACTCAAGGTATAGCGTAGTATTGTCTTAAAGCATTGGGATATGGGTGAACCTCTTTCTTTGTCTTAAAAAATAGGAAAAAACCCAGAGGGTAATACTCATAAGTGATTTCCCTCTACTGGTTCCTTTTGGGACTTGAGATCTTATTGGTATTGCCTACGTTCTCTTAGATATGAATCTTAAGATGCTATTCAAAAGGGTGTTAGGTATTAAAACATGTCAATGTTTTTCTTGAAGGTGAGTGACCTTTCATTCCATGATTCATTAGCTACTTTCATTGCTATTCTGATAGCACGACAGTGTTTCTCCCTGGAGGACGTCGTGCAGCACGTCGCACTCCCCTCTCTCCTAGCCGCAGGTAAGGCTGCATCCCGGAGCTGCCCTGGTTACTTGATTGGTGTCTTGGTGCTGTGGTCTCTCACAAGTTGAAGGAGTAACAGAGTAGAATTTGAGTAGACATGCATTGTGCAGTAATACGTCATTAAGGTAGAGAAGGTAGAGTTATAATAATTGTTCCAAACAAAGTCACCCTGATTTCAATGGAGAAGGTTGGAAAAGGCTATTTAGTACTTGTTTTTAAGAGAGCTCTCAGGTTTCTCAGAAAAGAAATAGCCAGTGCTTTACTTTTTACTGTAAGGAGCATTTATTTAAATTATTCCAGGTACTTCAGCTTACGAGAAATGTGGAAGATATGTTCTTCAGTATGTTACAAAACTTGCTTTTAAAATCCTCTCTCCTAGCTTGCGGAGATGCGGATGCGGAGCCTGGAGCAAGAATGACATGCCGCCTCCTGCTTCATCTCTTTAGAGCTCCCCAGGCCTGCCTGTTACCTCAAGCAACCGGTGAGATGACAGTTGAAATCTATCTGATGACGTTTTCATATGGAGCTTTAGGTTTAACTTGACCAAGTAGGCTGTCCATTCTGTAATCTCCTTCCTGATTTTGGTGGGCTTGTTTCAAGGGATGAAAGAAAGGGGTTGTCGGCTGTTGAGAGAGGTTGTCAGCGCCTTTCTTTTACGTAATATCAGGGTGTATTGAGAAACTCACATCAGGAGTTAATAAACAATAAAAATACCTCTGCTCCTTGGCCAAGTCATGCTGGTGGGCAGTGTAATCCTCCAACATACTCTTGTTGGTTAAGAACCATACTCTAGCAGCTTAGGGCAATGGCATTTCATTTATTCTTTTACTAAAGTGAAGGGAATAGGTAAAGAATTCTAGGGATTAGAATTTAGTGCAGTCTGTTCCTCAAGATCATTTCTATGTAAATGTGTGTGTGATATCAGCAGAAATGGATAAAAGTGCTACTGATTTTTTTTTCGATACATCTCTTTGAAGAGCAAAGCCATAGTCTTAATAATTAAAAAAAAAAAGTACTGGATACTGGCAGTGTCTCTTAGTGAATCCATGAAACGTCAATTAAAGCTAGAACTCAATAGCAATTAAGCGGCTACAACTTAACAATGAAAGGCCCTGCTGAGTGTAAATGGTAACAAACAATGGTTAATGATGATGATGAATCTGTTAAAGCTTTGTTGTTTTTCTTATAGGCAAACCTTTCCCCGGAATAAGATCGTCTTGTGATAGACACCTCTTAGCTGCTGCTCACAACAGCATTGAAGTGGGAGCCGTGTTTGCTGTCTTAAAAGCAATTATGATGCTTGGTAAGATTATCCTGGCGCTGAGCTTGGTTAAACACTAGAAACAGAGGCAAAATAATTTCTATTCAGTTTAACTCTTGTTAAAATTATTAGAAACACATTTTTGTTTGTTTATTCTCTTGGAAAAATTAGTTGGTTTTTTTCAAGTTTATGTTCAGTTGGACTGCAAGAAGTATGTCCCTTACTTACAATTCTGGGGGAATTTAAATACTTTTTTTTGTGTGGCATTTTAGCTGCCCATAGGGTTGTTAGGATTTCATTTGTTGGCAGAAGTCACACTTTGTGATGAACTCTGTTGAACTGGTAATCTGTGTAAAGGTTTAATTTTGTGTTATATTCCTGGACTAGAATACAAGAAAAATCTGGGTTTTAATCTTAGTTTTTTATTGTGATCCTGAGAAAGTTTCTCTCCATCTGCCTTAGTTTTTTTCATGCAGCAGGTGATAATTACAATGATACTGATATTGTTGATAAATCAGTATTAGGTATCACACTTTTTTCATTTAATTTATAATGTACAAGATATCCCTACATGTTTATTGATATGTATTCTCCAGGAAGAGTAGTACTGTCTTTTCTCTTCATTTACAGTCCAGTAGTTAAAACATTTCTATTCTGTAAATCATTAAGGATTTGAAGGATTGGGAAGGATTCTTGAATTCATACTGCCTAATTTCAACTTCGGCACCCCACTCCAGTGCTCTTGCCTGGAGAATCCCATGGACGGAGGAGCCTGGTAGGCTGCAGTCCATGGGGTGCTAAGAGTTGGACATGACTGAGCGACTTTCACTTTTCACTTTCACGCATTGGAGAAGGCAATGGCAACCCACTCCAGTGTTCTTGCCTGGAGAATCCCAGGGATGGGGGAGCCTGGTGGGCTGGCGTCTATGGGGTCGCACAGAGTCGGACACGACTGAAGCGACTTAGCAGCAGTAGCAGCAGCAATTTCAACTTAAGGTACCCTTTTTTGGTCTTGACTAGACAAAAATTACCTCTTATGTTCCAAAGGAACTCCTTTTGGCTAGAACTGAATTTGCTGAGTTTAGACGAATTGTTTTAGGTGAGTCTTAAACGTTTTTTAGAATGTATCCTGATCCTTATATACCTCTCTTTAAGAAGTATTGGGGCTTCCCTGGTGGCTCAGATGGTAAAGAATCTGCCTGCAATGCAGGAGATCCAGGTTCGATCCCTGGGTCGGGACAATCCCCTGGAGAAGGAAAAGGCAACCCACTCCAGTATCCTTGCCTGGAGAATCCCATGGACAGAGAAGACTGGTGGGCTACAGTTCATGGGGTTGCAAAGAGTCAGACATGACTGAGCAAACAACACTTAAATATTGTTTAGTATGATGAGGGTAGGTAACAAGAGTTTTCATAAAACAAACTATTTAAAGTTCACCTTAACACACACACACACACACACATACACACTCCTATTGAAATGCCCAGGGATTTTGTATTTGAAATGGAAAGGTAGAGCCATATGGAGGCCCACAGCCTCTTCTCTGAGCTCTTAGTACTATACTGCCAACATTAAATGCTCGTTTCAGTAAGATTCCTCTACTTTTAATATGTTTGAAAGGAAAGTTGGCCAGTCAGTTCTATTTAATGAATAAATATAGGGACTAAGCAATCAGGGACTGACTTTTTTTTACAGGTATTTCTAATGCCCACCAGAGAAAGATTTTCCATAAGCTAATGTTGAAAGTGTGAATGCATATGTGATAGACATTTTCATAGCAGAAACCAAAATGTGTACCATATAAACATTATATTTAATGGTTTAATCCCAAGTGTAATTTGCCAACCTCTTTAAGTATACATATTTTAATATCAGTGCCTAATCACCAGTTTATTTTTATCTCATGGCCTTTCCTTGACCTTTTTTATTGTCCCCAGTTCTTGGTGGATTCTACATCTTCCTAAGTGATACAGGGTTCTTCAGGTCTGAGAAGTCAGGATGAGGTTTGTTGAATGTTAGCAGACCCTTGGACCAGGCAGGCACTGAACTCTGTGTCTTTACTATTGTCTCTGCCATTGCAGAAGCTTCTAGCACAGCCTTCCTGACCTTCTCAGTCATCCTAACATCTAAATTGAATAAGGATCTCCTAGCAGAGGTGTTTCCTTGTTTTTGCAGTTTTATTTACCTCACTGTGTTCTTATCAAAGTGTTCTCTCAAGTACTGTCCACTAGGATCTATTTTGAGTTAGGGAGGTAGGACTGTTTTATAGAATTCAATTTCTAATTTCTCTAGTAGTTTAAGGTGTGGAAATGTTGTTTACAGGACTTCCCTGGTGGTTCAGTGGTAAAAAACACTCCTGCCAACTCAGGAGACGTGGATTCTACCCCTTGGTCAGAAAGATTCCCTGAATAGGAAATGACAACCTACTCTAGTATTCTTGCCTAGAGAATTCCATGGATGGAGGAGCCTGGCAGGCTACAGTCTGTGGGGTTGCAAAGAGTCAGACATGACGGAGCATGCATGCACATGATATTTATGGGCTTCCCTGGTGGCTCAGCGGTAAAGATTCTGCCTGACAATGCAGGAGACTAGGGTTCAATCCCTGAGTTGTGAAGATCCCCTGGAGCAGTAAATGGCAACCCACTCCAGTATTCTTGCTAGGGAAATCCTATGGAGAGTGGAGCCTGGTGGGCTCTAGTCCATGGGGTCGCAGAGTTGAACACAACTTAGTGAATAAATAACAATAGCAACAATAGTTGTTTCTATCTTCTAAGTTTGGAAATAGCATGCTAAATGTTGGTACATGTAGAATTCAGTCTTTGTTCCAGCTTTTGAAGAGCTTTGTTGAATTAAATAAATGCCTATGAGTGAAGTGAACTTGGTGCTTTTTTGCATAAATATTTGAATGAGAAATGTATAATAATATGTGATAAGATACTGAGTTGAAATGTATTATGTGTTCCTCCCTCCCCTTAAGATTGTTTAAGTAAACATTTACTAAGCGATTCTGATTTTTAAAATTCAGCAAAGTCAGAAGGTTTTCTTGGCTGACTTAGGAGTTTTAAAAGGGTTTTAAAAGGCTTTTTGCACTGACCTGGGGTTGGTTTCCCTTACAGTGAAGTAGTGAGGGCTTTATCTAAACTCATTTGTTGGTTACAGGAATTTTTCCTGTTCAATGCTTATGATCTTTGTGGGTAAATAGACAAGAGTTTGGAGGCTCTGTTTCCATTTGGCAGTCTTTTTTTTTTTTTTTTTTTACTAAATTACATTAATTTTCACTTTTAAAATATGACAAATTTTTGTCTTTCATGGCTAGAGAATATTTCTTATTTCCAGCTATTCAATAATTCTGCTCAGTTTTCCCCTCAGAACTTTGTTGTGAGGAAAACACTTTCCCGAGCTTCATTTTACTAAGTATATGAGAGGCTATCAGGTGAGGTTTTCTAATTTGGATGTTTACAAAGAGGAAAGTGAAAGACATGGGTTATTCAATGAATGCCCTATTTTCTAGGGCTTCCTTAGTATGCATTGCCCTTTTCCATTCCCAGGGAAATAAATCTCTCTTGTCAAGAAGTTGATAGTAAGGTGGGCTAAGGCAAAACTTTTCTCTTGACCTATGGATAGAAAATAAGTCATTCATTGTAAGAGAAGAAATGAAAAAGGGACATCTAGAAGGGTGAGTAACCCATTTTTTCCTTGTCTATATAAGTCAAATGAATTTGCATACATTTGTGCTTGAAATATTGGTGAAATCAATGTTCTGTGATTATTAAGTGTGATTCGTAATAGCCTTTCCAAGTTTGGTGAAAGTATACTTAATTCTATAAATGAAATAAAAAATGAGCCTTGTTTTTTCTCCCATGTCTGATGGAACTTCTCAGCGTTCCTGTCTTGATCCCTTCTCTTGGTTGCTGAACAACTTACTTTGCAATAATGATCCCATTCATGTATTTTAAATCTCTGAATGCTTGCCTCACTTATTTTCCAAATATTTGGCAATATTTTGAATTTCTATGATTTTGCTTTTGTGATTCTGTTATGTAGGAGATGCCAAAATTGGCAATAACAGTGTCAGCTCTTTAAAAAATGATGACTTCACCATGAGGGGTTTACGACGTGATGGGAATGCTGAGGATATCTGGACTGCCTCACAAAATTCAAAATCCTGTGGGAAAAGCATTTCCATAGAAACGGCCAATTTAAGAGAATATGCTAGATATGTACTGAGGACCATCTGTCAACAGGTATTTTTCAGATTTAATTTGCCTTTAACTTTGAGTGTATTACTGCTCTTTCGGAGAGAAAGGCCCAGTATTGTAGGAAACTTGAACATAGATAGTCCTCTTTTGCCGTCTCATGTTATTTTGAAATAATTTCAAATTTTCTGAAAAGTTGTAATAATTTATAAAGAAGTTTAGTATACCCCATACACAGATTCACTAATTTTTTAATTTTACTATGTTTGCTTTATAATTCTATTTGTGTGTGTGTAAGTATGGTCTCATATACTTTTTACTTATTATATTTTTGCTTAAGCCTTTTTTACTTTTTAATATTTCAGCATTTATTAACATAACTAAAATACAGTTTTTAAAAGGAAGGAAATTTAGCATTTGGTATCTTGAGTTTTTCTCACCTATAGGCCACATTGCAGTTTGGTCAGTTTCCCCAGTAATCTTGGTTTTGTCTTTAGTTTCCTGGTGGTTAGTGTCAGATTATGCATTCCTCACCATGATACTGTATAAGTATGTTATATTCTTCCCAGGTAACCACATCCAAAGGCGCCTGAGGCCCACTTGTACCTCATTGGTGATGTTAGCTTTGGTCAGGCTGTCTCCACTGTATTTTTTTTTTTTTTTAATTTTTGTTTTGTATACTTATCATTTTTCCCCTTGGAATTAGTAAACAGTTTGGGGGACACTCTCTGAGAAACAGTTTGGGGGACACTCTCTGAGACAGTGCAAGTTTTCTGCTTCTCATCAAACTCCCTCACCTCCCATAGCTCATCCATTTGGATTCTTGTCTAAACCAGTCTTATCCTAAGAAAATAGTCCTAACTATGATGGTTGGAAGATGGCTTTTCCCAACCCCCTCCACTTTTTTCACATTTACCAGTTTTCATTCTACTCTAAGGAAAAGCCAAACCTTTCCTGCCTTCCCTTCCTTTCTTCCACTTGTTTATTATCCACAAAAGTTACAGTATATTGTCCTCAGTTATTTTCATGTTCAAATTGTTCCAGATTTGTCCAGAAGTGGGAATCTTTTCATGCTGACTCTTGTGTTATTTTCACATCTCTCTCGCTCTTTCTTTTTTAATAGCAAGTATTTTCTTTCTTTCTGCCTATCTTTTATTTTTCCTGCCCCAGACTAGAATTACTCATCTTTTTATGGAACCTTGGTTCCATTTAGAAGAAGATGGTGTTTAGAAACCAAGATCTGAGTTCTGTGTGTGCTTATTGCTGTGGGCAATGTTGTTTATTGCTTTTAGGCCCTTTTAGCAGACAGAGCTGGGGGAAAAAAGCATCCATATACATAAATGTGTGTGTGTATAATCATGTGTTTATACTGATACGTCCAGTTCTGATCAAACAGCTTTCGTTTTTTTTAGCATCCCTTCAATCTGTGTTAAAAGTGCTCTCTTCCCATAGTAAGAGTCCTGGATACCAATAACATCAATCATTTACTGATTTGTTGAATTCTATAATACACCTGAAGTAGTTTTAGAATTATTACACCTATACTTCTATGAAAAAATGAGTCTCCTAAAAGGAGTTGAGAATTTGCTTATAATTCTTTTTTCCCTAAGGTTTTACAGTATTGTGTTAAAAAGTTATTTGACCTTTCTTTTTCAGTATGGATATATTACTCACTTAGAATAGAATTGATTTCATTTGGTTTTGTTTGTGTTCAGTTTAGATTTCTCTTCCTACCATATCTATCTTTAGAATAACATACTCCCAAAGGTCAGCTGGGGTTTCCTGGTGGGCTCAGCAATAAAGAATCTGCCTTCCAATGCAGGAGATGTGGGTTTGATTCCTGGGTAGGGAAGATTCCCTGGAGAAGGAAATGGCAACCCACTCCAGTATTCTTGGCTGAGAAATCCCATGGGCAGTGGAGCTTGATGGGCTACAGTCCATGGGGTCACAAAGAGTGGGACACAGCTTAGTGACTAAATAGCAATAGCAACAACTAAACAACAGCAAAGGTCAGTCTACTAGCAAGAAGGTATGCTCAGATATGTACATCTCTTTCCCTCATCTTTTCTACACTGTGTTCCTCCCTGCCCTAAGTAATCAATTTCATTATTTTCTGATTTATCTTTCCAGTTTTTATTAAATTCTCCTTTCCTATTAGAAAAAAAGGCATACCATATATGCTCTTTTTTTACTTTGCTATTCGTATAATATAATGTTGAGTCATGTTTTTCTTAAGTATACTGTAATCGTGGTAAATGTTAACTATTAGTCATATATATGTCTAAAGTGTTCTGAGTTTGCATTGGTTTCTAATTGTGGGTACACATTGGAGTCACTTGAAGAGTTTAAAAACATTTTGATGCTTAAGAAATTACTGATGTCTGGATAGCATTACTGAGATTGATTAATTGCTGTGATATGGGGACTGATCATCCTTGACTCAGCAATTGTACTTGTAAGGAATTATCCTAAGAACATAATTGTACAGAGAACAGATGTGCACAAGTATTTATAAAGGTAACATTATTCATAATGATATCAAAAAGGAAGACAGTTTTCTCAGTGTTATACTATATCCTGTCTATTCAGTGGGATATATTACAGTGCATTCCATAGAAGTGAGGAATACATGTTATAATACAGAATCACTACTGTTACATAGCAAGTTAAAAAAAAATGATTACAAAACAGTATTTAGAGCAAAGTTTAATTCTCCAACTGAAAACACATACTAGTGTTTTCTTTACTGAGCTTTCTCCCCCATCTCCTTTTTTATCTTTTTGCATATTTCTTTCTTGCATTCCTTTTTTAAAAAAATTTTTGTAACCAAGATTCTACTTTATACTTTTAAGAAGTCAAAATACTTTAAAATTTCTAAGCCTTTCTCTCCTACTTTTTCCATCTATTAATTTTTAAATGGAAAATTTCCTGTCCACTTTCTATTGTGAGCCATGAGTTTCATTCAATCTAATTGCCATCTTATTTTTAGGAATGGGTAGGAGAACATTGTTTAAAAGAACCTGAGAGATTATGCACAGACAAAGAACTTATCCTGGACCCTGTGCTCTCAAACATGCAAGCACAGAAATTATTGCAGCTGATCTGTTATCCTCATGGCATTAAGGAATGTACGGAGGGGGACAACCTCCAAAGACAGCATATTAAACGCATTCTTCAGGTGAGTGAAAATAGGCTAAAGACTGTGTTTCTGTCATTTTGACACGTTTTTTGTGTTTTTAACGAGAGTTATTGCGTCTCTCTTGTCATTGCTACCTAATCCTTAACTTTAATTAATTCTGATTTTTATTCGCCCAATTTTCATTTTGTGTAACAGCCACCCTTTATTGCTAGGTAAATATGCACACTGCAAATCGTATACAACCATTATGTATCTATAAGTGTGAATATGTTAATTCATGTCAGTATTTGTTGTGTTTACATGAGAAATAAGCTTTGTAGAAGGACTGTCTTCATTATGTTATTCATAAAATATCAAAATCATTTTGTAATGGAGTTGTTTAGATAGACTTTGGGAGAATAAATGATTGTCTTATTCATTTCCAGTGCCTAGTTGAGTAAGGCACATTATTTTAATGTTGCTGTTTTTTCCTTTGTCTCTATAATGAGCGTATGTAATAGACTTGGAAGCTTTTTGTGTCATATGAATCCCTTTATTGTGTGTGATCATTCATCTGTTTTTTTTTGAGAAAGAGAATACTGCAGGGGATTCTTATACTTTAAGACATGTTTGGTATTCTTAACGTGCTAACTCCATTTTCCCCAGAATCTTGAGCAGTGGACGCTGAGGCAGTCCTGGCTGGAGCTTCAGTTAATGATCAAACAGTGCTTGAAGGACCCTGTGAGTATGTTAATGAAAGCATGAACGTGTGTGACATTTTATGAAAAGCAACACAACATTGAAGCTTGTGGATAAAGTGAAACACAGGGGTGCTTGTTTTCTCATGTCTTACTCCAGGGCTCTGGTTCGGTGGCTGAAATGAACAACCTGCTGGACAATATTGCCAAGGCAACAATAGAGGTATTCCAGCAGTCAGCTGACCTAAACAATAATTCTTCTAATGCTGGCATGGGCCTCTTCAACCCAAACGGGATTGGAAGTACTGATACAAGTAGCACAAGGCAGAATGGAATAAAGACATTTCTAAGGTATTTTTTTTTCCTGTGGTTTTACAAAGCTATCATTCATTTATCACATGTAACTGCACATTTTACTTGGATAATGCAGACTTTTTTTCATAAAGCTCCAGGAATGTGGGGAAAATAATTGCTTATAAGTGTCCATTATCATTATTTAATATGTTAAAGGGCCATGCTGCTGGGCGCACGGTAGCTGAGCATTCCACATATGTAGTTAAGCAGGCCCAGACTCCTTGGAACCACAGGTTACGTTCCATAGGGGTGAATTTCTTTCATGTGCCCTGAGGCTGCTCTATTCTGTGGTATTCCTAATATAGGAAACACTCTTTCTGCCATCTTTTTTAGTTGGCAGTTTTGCTCAAATGATAATTACAAAAGGCAGATAGACTTGTATTTGATCATTTTGGTGTAAAGTATAACTGGTGAATTTTGAAACTTTAGAAATTGGTTATTTAAATGTAATCAGAACATTTCATATTTTAACCATGAGAGAAAGGTATATTGCTTGTTAGGCAAAAAAACAAATTGCTTGTTAGTGTTCAGAAAGCCAGAATCATAGAAAAACACTTTTCCAGACTTTAAAAAAAAGTTGAGCTATAGTATCCTTGCAGAATCCCACCTTTTAGTGCTTTCCATAAGCACGAAGAGTGTGTGCAAATGTCTGGTATTTGTGAGAGGAAACAGAGTATAGAAGTAAAAGGCAAATGTTAGAATAAGCCATGTGTCCAGTGAATGTAAGTCTTGCTTTGGAGTTTGATCAGAACTGTGAGAACAGAGTAAAAGGATGCCTTGGGTATATCCTTGGGTATAACATCTGTTTCCAATTTTAGTTCCTCTGAACGCAGGGGTGTGTGGCTGGTGGCTCCCCTAATTGCCAGGCTGCCGACTTCTGTGCAGGGAAGAGTGTTGAAAGCAGCTGGGGAGGAGCTGGAGAAAGGACAGCACTTGGGTTCTTCTTCCAAAAAGGAAAGAGACAGACAAAAGCAGAAAAGGTATGGCTGGAAGTTTTGTTTCTATGTGAGCGGTTAAAGAATGGTTGAGAAAATTCAATGTCCTACAGATGTACATGCTCATTGTACTCTGCTGTTGGTGGTTATTAATATTTGCTAAGTCATGTCTGACTCTTTGTAACCCCATGGACTACAGCATGCCAGGCTTCTCTGTCCTCCATTATCTCCTGGAGTTTGCACCAATTCATGTCCATTGGTCTGTGATACTATCTAACCATCTCATCCTCTGCCACCCCCTACTTGTCTTGCCCTCGGTCTTTCCCAGCATCAGGGTCTTTTCAATGAGTTGACTCTTTGCATCATGTGGCTGAAGTATTGGAGCTTCAGCATCAGTCCTTCCAATGAATGTTCAGAGTTGATTTCCTTTAGGATTGACTGGTTTGATCTCCTTGCAGTCCAGGGGACTCTCAGGAGTCTTCTCCAGCAACACAATTTGAAAGCATCACTTCTTCTGCCCTCAGCCTTCCTTATGGTCCAACTCTCACATTCATACATGACTACTGGAAAGAACATAGCTTTGACTATACCGACCTTTCTCTGCAAAGTGATGTCTCTGCTTTTTAATACGCTGTCTAGTTTTGTTATAGTCATTGTACTCAAGAGTCCACTGAAATTTCGTCTTTGAATGGAATTAAAAATAATCTGATAGGCCAAGTTCTGTTACATAAAGTTTCCAGATTATAATATGTAATGCACTAGCATTCAATTCCAGAGAAGGCAGTGGCACCCCACTCTAGTACTTTTGCCTGGAAAATCCCATGAACGGAGGAGCCTAGGAGGCTGCAGTCCATGGGGTCGCTGAGGGTCGGACACGACTGAGCGACTTCCCTTTCGCTTTTCACTTTCATGCATTGGAGAAGGAAATGGCAACCCACTCCAGTGTTCTTGCCTGGAGAAGCCCAGGGACGGGGGAGCTTAGTGGGCTGCTGTCTATGGCGTTGCACAGAGTCGGACACGACTGAAGTGACTTAGCAGCAGCAGTAGTGGCATTCAATTCTGCCTGTGTACCCTAATTACTGCTGCACTATTAAAAATACTGACTTCTCAGCTCTGCTTCAGACATGCTGAATCAGATCTGTATATCCACAGTCCCTGTATGCAACAGTTGTTTGGCTTTTTTTCTTGTTATTTAGGTACTTATGCTTAAATTTCATGGAATAATTTATACTTCTATTATGCTGCACCCTGAAATAAGGTATTAATATTTTTAACATTTAGGCTGTTGTTCTAGCCTATGTATTAGGCTAGATCCTAATATATAGGATCCTCCAAGTTGAGTCTCCCAAGTTGAATGTTTTTTTTTTGTGGCCTGGAAAAGGTTTAAGTAATTATATTAGGAAAATGATACTGAAAAAGAACATAAACACATTCTAATATAAAACCATGATGAATTTAGTACGTCAGAGGCAAAAGGAAATTCCTAACATTGAAAAATAAAAATTCTGAGCATTTTGAACATTTTGAGTTTCTTATGCCCTAATCAATAATGATTTCTAATGACCTAATCGGTAGGTGCCATTTACTAAGGCCTTATGAAATGTCAGCCTCAATATAGAATTCATTACATACATATGTGAACTTTTAAAATCTCCCAGCAGTGATACTGAGGTGCTTTCATTATGTCCTTTTTACAGAAGAAGAAACTGAGGCACTAGAAAGTTAAGAAAATTTATCAAGGATACATAGCTAAGAAGGTGTGAAGCTGAAACCCAGGTGGTTTGGCCTCTGAGTCTGTGCTCTTTCTTAACTGAAGTGCATTTTGGTTTTGGCCTAGCTTTGCACATACGTTGCTTGGCATCTGGTTGCTTCATCCCCTTTGCCAGTATTTATTAACCAACCAGATAACTCACTTTTAATTCTCACAGTTGATTGGCTAACGATGGCATGTACATTGCCTCACTTCCCACAGGAATCCTAGATGCTATTGCAGAGATTGAAGATGGCTCTTCCTAAGTCAATCTCTCTAAGCTCTGCTAGTGTAAAATGAAGCGGGTTGAAATATTTTGACCTCAATCTCATTTTAAGAAATTTTTCTTTGCAGTGTAGAAAAATTAATGTCAGCTGTTTCTGATCATGTAAGAAATGACTAAAATGCCAGTTTAAAATAAATTTTAAAAATGAACTATCTTAAAGCTGAAGTCAAGCCTGTGGGGTGTAGTGGAGCAGTGCGCTCAGTCACTGGCCAGGAGGATGGTTTGGGGGCCTCAGACCTCGGTGCTCATCTCAGTTCTACTCATGCCATCTAACTGGCCTTGAGAAATGTGCTGAAGAACAACACAAGCGCAGCAATCCTCATAGGCCTGTTTCCTGGACTGTAAATACGAATGATGGCTCAGTGGTAAGGAATCTGTGGCAATACAGGAGACAGGTTCGCTCCCTGGGTTGAGAAGATTCCCTGAAAAAGGAAATGGCAACCCATTCCAGTATTCTTGCCTGGAAAATTTCATGGGCAGAGGAGCCTAGTGGGCTAAAGTATATGGGATTGCAAAGAATCAGACGTGACTTTAGTAACTAAACAACAACAAAATGCAAGTACTACGTGAGAGAAGTTTAAAAGGTTTTCTTTTTCTTCTGTGTATACAGTGATATTCTTCCTGCTGTGTATCTTTTAAGTTCAATTTACTGATACAAACCATACATCTTCTTCTTCCTTCCCCGCCCCCGCCCCCCTTCAGATGCAGTATGAATTTATGCTCGTTTGCAAATGCCTTCAAGGGCAAGAGAACATATTAAATTATTTAGAAGCATTACAGTAGTTTTAAACCTTATTAGTTAGAGATATGATTTAACTTTTCAAGTAGTCTTGGCTATTTACTACTTCCCTCCCTTTTCTAATGGTAAAATAAATAAGAGCCAGTAACCCGAGGGCAGGAAATCAGTGTTGCACAGGAAGTAATCTGTTCTTTCTAACTAGATCTGCTGTTATTACTTCCTTTATAGTATGTCTCTTTTGAGTCAACAACCATTCCTCTCACTGGTCCTTACCTGCCTTAAGGGACAAGATGAACAACGAGAAGGCCTTCTAACATCTCTGCAGAATCAAGTTAACCAGGTAAAGTACAGTAGAATATTGAGCTAGGCAAGTATTTTCCTAATGGCATTCATTTGTTTTCCTTTCAAACACTGAGCTTAAACTAATAAGGGCAAAGCATGTTTTGATTAGATGCAGGAAAGCACCACCCATGTCCTGTTCTCCTACCTGGCATTCTGGTCACCATGAGATTAGCAATAGTGTAATATGAATTAGGCATTGAACAGATGTTATAAGAGTTACATTTTGCAGATTGCACATAACTTTGTCATATCTGCTCCTCTCCTGACTTTGTCTCTTAGGAGAGGTCCTGGAGCAATCTGTGTTGCAGGGCACATGTCAGTAACAAAGAGAGCCTGCCCTCTCTCCAGGTCTTCTACTGGACTTCCACATGGCAGGGAAAGTCTCAGCTTGAGCTCTGTAGTTCAAAACCCAGTTTTACTGCCAGAACCATAGTGATGCTGGTCTAGGGCACAAGATGTGTGCATGCTTGCACATGCTACATCGCTTTAGTTGTGTCCGACTCTTTGCAACCTTGTGAACTGTAACCCATGAGGCTCCCCTGTCCATGGGATTCTCCAAGCAAGAATACCATAGTGGATTGCCTTGTCCTCCTCTAGGGGCCTTCCCAATCCAGAGATTGAACCTGCATCTCGTGAATCTCAGGCATTGGAGGGCAGGTTCTATACCACGAGCACCACCTGGGAAGTCCCAGGGCACAAGATAATCATTGCTGAATCAGAAGGCATTTTTAGTTCATTTACAAAGGTTTTGGACTCTGCCTTTCCACCAGCTGTAATTCTCATAGTCACTATTTGAAACACTTATGTTCTGTGTGCCATGAGGAAACTGAGTGATCAAACTGGAATTTGAAAGTATAGAATGGAGAAGAGTGAGTAGATGCTTCTGTGGGATGTTTTATCCTATAGTAGTGCCTAATGGAGACCTCCCACACAGCTGTTAATTCTAGACACTGTGTCTTCTTTAATGGTACTGGATGAACCTGAAGAAGACACTTATTCAGTTCTCTAATTATCTGCTACCTTTTGGATATGTGAGATTTATCTCTGCACAACAGCCAAAGTGATCCTTTTAAAGTGTAAACCACATGTTTTTCTGGTGCCCGAAAATGTTTCAGTGTTTCTTACTGTGTGTATGTGTTTGTGTGTGCGTGTGCTCGATTGTGTATGACTCTTTGCGACCTCATGGACTGCAGCCTGCCAGACTCCTCTGTTCATGGGATTCTCCAGGCGGAATACTGGAGTGGATAGCTGGGTCGTCCTCCACCCAGGGATCAAACCCATGTCTCTCTCGTCCCCTGCGCTGGCAGGCACATTCTTTACCAGTAGCGCCACCAGGGAAACCCCTGTACTATACCTGGAATAAAACTTCCCCATACAGGCTTATGTGACCCTCCATGATTTGCGACTGGCTCCCACCTCTATCTTGTTTCTTTCCTGACATGGCTGTACTCATTCCATTCTGTACGCAATGCCCATGTTGCTGTTCCTTGATCTTGCCAAGCATCTTCTTGTTGCAGAGCCTTTCTCCCCTTCCCTGGAAGTTATCGACATGGCCAGCTCCCTCAGTTCAGCAGATCTCTGCTCAGCTCTCACTTCCTTAGACCCCTGCCATCCCTTAGTCCCACCCTCATCACTCTCTAAAGTGAGGACCACAGTTATTCTCTGTCCCCTTGTCATGATTCTTACCACTTGCTCTACTTATTTTGACTTGTCCTTCTACCAGAATGTCAGCTCCATGACAACTTGTGGGCTTTTTTAAACTACTTTGTACCCTTCACCTGCCTTGAGGGAGATCCATCTATATCTTTTGATGAGATTTGAGAAGTGCTCCATATTTACCATGTGGCGTACTGACAGATGGTCTGTTGGACTCAGTTACTTCTGCATGACTCATTTCAGCTCTTTTGAGATGATTCTCCATAGATGCCCTAGTTCAGAGCACTTTTCTTTTTTTGCTTATACATCTGATTCAGAATTTTCCACTGGTGGTTTGCCTTCCCTAAGCAACCTGTCCCTTCCCCAACATTTGTCTGAATAAATGAGGAAGCATTTATTTAATAAATTGGTATGCAGCTCGGCTGATGTCCAAGATGTCACATTTTTCAAAGTTGACTACATTACCTTTATCAAGGAAGATAAGCCTCCCCTTCAATGAAACATCAGAATAGTGTGTTTGCTAGGATTCACAGCCTCTCCCTAGAAATATAAGAGGAGACTGATACAAAATGTAATTCTGTTTCTCTTTATGGTGGGGTGGTGGTGTAGTCACTAAGTTATGTCTGACTCTTTTGTGACCCTATGGACTGTACCCCGCCAGCCTTTTTGTCTATGGGATTTTCCAGGCAAAAATATTGGAAATAGTAGGTTGCCATTTCCTTCTCCAGGGTATCTTTATGACCCAGGGGTTGAACCCACATCTCCTTCATTGGCAGGCAGATTCTTTACTGCTGAGCCACTTGGGAAGCCCCTTTATCTTTACACTTATCTTTATAAGACCAGTGTAATGATGTAGTCTTAAAATATTCTTTTTTGTTGTTAATGCTTAACTTCATGATCCTCTAAAGCATTTCCTAAAACTTATCAACAGTGTATGTAATTACATAAGATTTTTCTTAACAGGGTATGTAATTAGATAACAAACAAAAAATAGCTATATTCCTGTCTGTGTGGAGGAAGGGGAGGAAAGTGAAATTTTATCCCCCCTGCTTTTTTTAATTTATTAAACTAAGAAGTTGTCTTCATCACTTAAAAACCCAGTTTAACTTTAAATATGAGAAAAACCAGATTTAACAGGGAAAACAAGTATTGGAGTTTGTGTTCATTTATTTTCTGGTTTAGATTTTAAGTAACTGGAGAGAAGAACGATACCAAGATGACATCAAAGCACGACAGATGATGCATGAGGCGTTGCAACTCCGCCTGAATTTGGTAAGAGACCCTTCTGGCATCTTTCCTCCATTAAATTTATCTCCATGTGCTGATAACTCCAGCTTTCCACTCCTGTGCTCACAGTCTCCGTTACAAGGTGAAGCCCACCGTTTACTCTCTTTACTACTTCGTTGGCTCTCGGACCTCTGTTTTCCTTGCCACTGTCCTTCCTGTCTGGTCTGGCTTCTAGACAACAGTAGATATTTTTGGTATCGTCTTGCCTTCTGCATCCCACCCCCAGTGTCTCTCTCTTTTCCGTTTGTGCTAAGTGTAGGTCATAGGGAAGTACTAACTTGAGGTGAGCATTAGCTTTTACTCTACTTGCTTAAAAACTGTATTAAAATGTCTTTAAGTCAGAATGTTATCAAACTTTCTATCAAATTGATCATAAAGAGAAATCCCATAGGCAGGTTTTCTAGAAATTTAACATTTCCTTCTCCGGCAGATTCTTTTGACTCTTCCTTTTCTCAATGCACAAGACCGGATAAAAGCTACTGTGTGATGCTTGATAGAAATCCCCACTCGTGAATGAGCAGTTCTAAGGGCCAGGCCTTCCACTCATTACTTCTGTGTTACTGGCTCTTTCCAGGTGTTATTATGACAACAGACATAGATGAAATAGTAACTGACAACACAAAATTTGTAGATAGTAAATGACTTAGTTTACATCTTTTCAGATTTAATTGGATGAAAATTACATAATGAAACTGAATATCATGAAATTTAAGAACAACAGAGAGCTAATTTTACTAGTGTGTAATTCATGTTGATAACGTGTCTACACTCCATACCTCCTCCTTTTTTCTTTTTTTTCCTGAATGACCAGTTCCTGTGCTAATGGAACCAAAAAGACTGGCAGATATATAGCTAGTTGACAGGACAGGATAATCCATAGCTTAGAGCAACTTTTAAACCACTGAAAATGTGGTTGTGTAAGGTGGTGGTGGTAGTCTTTGAAACACTATGCTGATTTTTTTCACTGTATTTTTTTATGTGCTAGGTGGGAGGAATGTTTGACACAGTTCAGAGGAGCACGCAGTGGACAACAGACTGGGCGCTTCTCCTCCTGCAGATCATTACTTCTGGAACTGTTGACATGCACACTAACAAGTAGGTTCCTGTCATTTCACAGTGGCTTTGCTTCATATGTATATAGTGGAGGCTTTCGTATTCTGGCCACAGATTATTCCCCATCATATACTCTTAGGTTACCATTAACAGGTCTACCCCTTAAATAAAGATGCTCAGTTAGTGAACAGTATCTTGGTTTTGCTTTAAGGTGCAAATCTTTTCTTTCTCCTTCTAGTGAATTATTCACAACAGTTCTTGACATGCTGGGTGTTTTAATCAATGGAACATTGGCCTCTGCCTGTCGAATACATCCCCAGGGGGATCTGAAGAGAACAAACGTGCATACATGAATTTAGTCAAGAAACTGAAAGTAAGTTTGTGGCCTGCTTAGGAGCTCATGTGGTTTCTGGATTTGCTATTTAGCGCACGTTATTTTATTACTCCTTAAGTCAGACGTTATTTTTTGCATTTAACTTTATATCAGGTGATTATTTTGCTGTTTGTTTTACCTCAGCTTCTCAGTACCCCAAAGTTAGAAGTATATATAGCTTGAAGATTTTTCTTAAAATAACTATACTCATAAAACATATTTAATTTTTTAAGGGACTGTAGAAGTCCATTATCAAATATGTAACCATAATGCCAACATTAGATTTAGGGTAAATTTCATCTTCCACTGGCAACATGCAGTTGAATATTAAACATTTGCATTACTATTTCTAAATTCAATTCATTTGCCTAGCCACTAATACAGTTTTTGAAATAAATTATAAACAAACAATGCAGGAAAAAAAATTAATATATCTGATGACCTTACTAATAAAACAACCAACGGTTACCTTGTGGCCTGACTGTGGATTGGAGAACGTGTTCCGTGCCGCAGCTCCTGTCTTTGGGTTGCAAATACTACTCTGGGTTTTTGTCATTTCAGCACTGTGATGTTTGTTGTGTAACAAGGGTGCCTTCATATGTGTTCTATTTTCTACTTAAATAGAAGAAATGAAACATATGCATCACTGTAAATGAGAGCTGTCCCCTAGACCCTGTTGAAGGTCAAAGAACATTCCAGCTATAAAAAGGAAATGTTTCATAGGGGAACTTCCTCCTTGTAAACATTCGCCTTTGTTATAATTTCTATCTCACTTCTGTCTCTCTCACTGTCTCTCTTTTTTTAGAAAGAGCTGGGGGACAAGCGGTCAGAAAGTATTGACAAAGTTCGACAGCTGTTACCTTTGCCGAAACAGACATGTGACATCATTACCTGTGAACCTATGGGCTCCTTGATTGACACAAAGGGAAACAAAATTGCTGGATTCGATCTATAGATAAAAAACAGGCAAGAGTAAATGTTTGTTCCTTATGTATATAAATACATGCACTTATACTTTCTTGTCTTCCTATAGGGCATATGAAACATCTTAATATTATTGTTTTTTGATTTTTTAAAACATATCCTTGTCATTTAAATGCAGTGGTCTTTGGCATTATCATACAGATAATGATGTTGAAGATCTTCATTTAAATGTTTTCCTGAATTTAAATGAATTTTTGAAGCCCATCAAGGGAAAAGTAAGTAGAACCTTGTTAAAAAAAAAAAAAGGAATATGTTTAGTAGATGAAAAAATTTGTATTGATAAAAGTCTCCATATAGTTTAAAATTAAAATTTAAATGGCTTTAAAATTTAAAGCTGTTTAAAAATTTTTAAAGTGATAGCACTTTATTACCAGCTGAACAACATTTAATGAACACTTGATTTATATAAGATATTAAACATGGTTCTCTAAAACTTGAGTCAGTCTAAAGCTCTAAAGCTGAGCTCAGTTACTCAGTCATGTCTGACTCTTTGCAACCCAATGGATTGTAGCCCAAGGCTCCTTTGTCCATGGGATTTCCATGGAACAATACTGGAGTATTCCAGGCAAGAAAACTGGATTGGGTAGCCATTTCCTACTCCAGGAGATCTTCCCAACCCAGGGACTGAACCCAAGTCTCCTGCATCTTCTGCACTGGCCTGTGGATTCTTTACCACTGCGTCACCTGGGAAGCCTAAAATGTGAGCAACACTGTCAGTTATTCTTTCAGTGAACATTGAACAACTATGGGGTTCCAAGATAACAGAGATGAAAGACAGAGCTCCTACCCTTACGGGAAAGTAGATAGACAATTACTGTGTCATGCTTCCCACATGACACAGTGGGAAAAGAACCTGCCTCCCATTGCAGGAGATGCAGAAGATGCGGGTTCGATCCCTGGGTTGGAAAGATCTCCTGGAAGAGGAGATGGAAACCCACTCTGGTGCTCTTGCCTGAAGAATTCCAAGGACAGAGGAGCCTCATGGGCACAGTCCGGTCCATGGGGTTGCAAAGAGTTGGACACGACCGAACGGCTGACACACACATGTCGTGAGATTTGTGTGTCTTGGTACAGCATGTTAGAGGACTCTGAGCAAGAGCCATCATATTCAGATAAGGGATAGGTAGTCAGAGCAGGATCCTCAGGAAAACGGACACATCATTTTGGATGAATAAGGTTAGCAGCAGGTAGGCAAAGTGTGGTACAGGCAAAGGGAAGAGTTTATGCAAAGGCCTGAGAGACTGTAGCTCACAGGCAAAATGCCACTCATCAGTAAAGCAGAGAGCCTGGAGTACTGATACCCACACAGCTGTGGAGAGAGAAGACTAGAGTCAGGCGCAGCTTGACTTTGCACCACTGTCCTTTCCAGTGGTGACACATCTGGAACCCATTTGGATACGTGGTCTTGGCACCAGGAAAGAGCTCTAATGTCAAGAAAGATATTAGGAAACAATCAAAATACAGGTGGTAACTGAGTCGTGGTTTTGGATGAAGCCACCCATGGAAGAGTATGTGTAATTGGAAACAGGAGCATTCACAAGTTATTAAAGATGACTTGAGCAGTTATCTTCAGGGTCACTTTGGAGAAAAATATTTTCCGATTGGTATGGCAGGGAAAGGACCAAGGGATAGCACCAATTCGTGTTAAAAATAAGAAACTTGTAGTTTCAGAAAGAGAATAACATTTCCTCTCCTCAACTCAGTGGAGATAAGCTTGAATTGAAGGACTTTATTTGTACCTGTTGGCACACGTTAATTCTGTAATAATATTACTTAACTACTTAAGATACTGCCTAATTAAGTACATGAAAGATGATTATATTGAACCGAGTCCATACGTGTTTGGATTGAAGTTAATTTGAGCCCAATTAGAGGCTGAATGTAATTTGACTCTTAAGTTTTGTTTTATCTTAAAAACAATAAAGATTCCAAAGGTTTTAGTACAGTAATATCAAATTTTCAGTGTTTGGGTTTTTTTTTTTTTTGGTGAGGGGGGCCTGGGGGGTAACAAGAACCTAAATGGAGAAAATGGCATTTACAGTAAAAATTACTGGGCTGTCTGGTGTCCCAGCCTCAACAGAGTGTTGTGTGTTATAACAGACTGTAGATCTGGACTTACAGGCCTGGAATGTAGCCACTGCCCTCAGTGATCTAGTATCAGCCTGGACTCATTAGTTAACCTGACTGCCGTGTGCTAGAGTTAAGGCCCGCCCGAGCCAGCATGTTCTCTGAATCTATGTCCTAAGCAAGCCTGGCCTCCATATCAGCAAAAGGTCTGAGCACGTGGTCACAGCTCCTTATCTCACCACAGGGTCTCCAGGTCTCCACGAAGCAGAAGGTGTCTCCGTGGGATTTGTTTGAGGGTCAGAAGAACCCGGCTCCTCTGTCCTGGGCCTGGTTCGGGACTGTCCGAGTGGACCGGAAGGTGATCAAGTATGAGGAGCAACACCACCTCCTCCTGTATCACACGCACCCCACGCCCAAGCCCCGGAGTTACTACCTCGAGCCACTGCCCCTGCCTCCTGAAGAGGAAGAGGAAGAGCCCACATCTCCCATCTCTCAGGAACCTGAGAGGAAATCAGCTGAGCTGTCAGATCAGGGAAAAACCGCAACAGATGAAGAGAAGAAGACAAAGGGAAGGAAACGCAAGACAAAGTCCAGCTCAAGGGCTGATGTGAGTATGGGAAGTAGAGATCGTGGGTGTGTTAGCATCCCACAGAAGATTTACTAGTTCCTGAATTATATCCCTAGGAAACATTCTGAAGTGCAGTGTAAGCCTATTTGTAAGTTATCATAAAGGCTCAGATATAATTAACAGAACAGCGCACAAACTTTTCACAAATAACAGGATCATAGTTTCTGATTTTGCCTGTTCTACTTTTCGTAACTATGTTTAATTTTATACTTTGCCTGTGAATAATATTTATTTACTATTTCACTGTCTCACACTTTCTGAAATTTAGAACTTGAATTTTTTGACCTAATAAAATCTCATCCTTGTATGTATTTTTATTATGAGGCATGTCTAAAAATTTTTTGTATTTTGAGCAGTTGATATCTGTAGTAAATTAACATAACAACTGTTTCCTTAGATAGGATCCTATCTAACATATCTAATAAGATGGTTCTGAGGTTTCATCATTTGCTATTTCATCTTACTCTCCTATTATATTTCTACTTCTTTACCATATTTTTAGATTTTATAAGAGAGAAAGTGAACATAATTTAAAGCAGTTTTACTTCTTGTTTCCCTGATAGCCTTCCCTATCTAGAATAACCTTTTCTTGAAAACCTCAGAAATCTATGAGATGGTAATTTAGAAATAATTTTATAGAATCAATGTGTAAAATGTCTTATCATTTAAATTTACCTGAAAAATACTCTAGAGGGATTTTGTGATGTTTTTCTATAAAATTTAAGAGTTCTTATTGTGCAGTGGAAGAAATATTCAGTTTGTTGACCTGTCATCATGACTACTTACTCTTATTGTTCACCTAAGTCAAAATGAAGACATTTTTTCTTAGCTGATAGCTTGGTGATTAGTATTATTCTAGAAATGACCACTCTCCCTTTTGGATCCCCACTTGAATGTCAGTGCCCTCTTCCCATGGAGCCTTTCTACGAATGTGTCTCTATTTTGAAAAAGATGCTGAATAAGATCCAGACTGCCACTTCTGCCAGTCTGGGTCTCTTAACCTGTTTATCCACATGGATAGATTTCTGTTCTTTTCAGATGCTTTAAAAGACATCAAGCCCATCTCATTCCCCAAGTGAGTCCTGGTCATGTCCTTCTCTCCCACACTTCTCCTGAAGTTGCCTCTTTTCAGTCATCTATAGTGCAGGGAACTGAGCTTGTATTTTTCCTTCATCCTTCATGACTAGAGAAGGAGGAGCTCTGGGGAAAATATTCAGGTGTGATCCTTAGAGTCTGTGCACCTACTCTGAGGAAGAGAAAGCCCTGGGCAGGAGGTGTGGTGAAGGGCAGAGGGGACAAGATGGGGGGAGTGGAGTGGGGGGAGTCTGCTTCTTTACAGTGCTTTCTTGAAAGCTGAACTAAGACACTGTCTAGGCTAGAGACTAGTTTCAAAGTCCTGTGCGTGTTTCTGGCTAATTCTCATCCAGGTCCAAGGTATCAGGAAAGCTTTCTAAGATGAAATCATCAGGAGACTCAGCAACTGAAGATGCGTTTTCTTTTCTAGGTGATGGTCAGCATTGGTGTTCTAAATGTACTTTTAGTATTTAAAAAACAGATTTTGGAAAAGATCCTTTTCCATCTTCCCCTACTGTTGTTCAGTTCGGTTGTGTCTGGCATGGACTTCAGCATGCCAGGCTTCCCTGTCCTTCGCTATCTCCTGGAGTTTGTTCAAACTCATGTCCACTGAGTCGGTGATCCCATCCAATCATTTCATCCTCTGTTGTCCCCTTCTGCTCTTGCCCTCAATCTTTCCCAGCATCAGGGTGTTTTTCAATGAGTTGGCTCTTCGCATCAGGTGGCCAAAGTATTGGAGCTTCAGCATCAGTCCTTCCAATGAATATTCAGGGTAGATTTCCTTCAGGATTGACTGGTTTCATCTCCCCCACTGTAGCCAAGTTGAGCAAGAGTTTTAACTTAAAGGAAATTTTTGCAGAGAATATATTGAGACTCTCACCCTCTGTCTTCCACTCTATCAAAATAACCTTGTTTGCTGGGATAGGAGCTCTCTCAAATTAAGAAATTTGCATTAGTCATCTATGTGGCGTGTGGAGTAAGTAACTTTTGTCTTTAATTCTGTGTTGAAGGAGTATCCGCAGAGCAGCATGTACCGAGTGCCTCCCAACTACTCACCCATCTCCTCCCAGGTGATGCACCACCCGCAGTCCACGCTGTGGGGCTACAACCTCATGGGTCAGCCCCAGCAGCCCGGCTTCTTCCTTCAGAACCAGTCTGTCACTCCAGGTAAGTGAGGACAGAGCAAAGTTGGCCGACTCCAAGATGGGAAGTAATGGTTTGAGGTTCTCTTTGCTCTTACAGAATTTGCATATTTCAGGGAGTGAGTGAGTGCTCAGGGGTCATTACTGTAATTCTCTCCACTCAGTTCTTCCTTCTTCTGAAGTAAGTTTTCAGTAACTAGTTTATGTGCTACTTTTGCAATTTTTATCCAGTGTTAGAAGGAAATTAACTACTGATCAATATCTCTGGTGTAACATATAAACCTGATAAAACTTTCATGCTGTGAAAATTTCATTCACTTTTATCAGATATAATTCTTATCAACATGTTAAGAGATTAGACAGCATTTCAGTGTCTTTTATTGTTTCCTCATGTTATGAATTTTAAATTGTTTATATCATGTAGGATCTCAGAAATTTGGTGCAGCAGATAGATTTAGATATCAGTAATAAAACCTTCCTAAATCACAGTAAATGTTAGTATTGCTTTAAGCCCAAATAATCTTTATATCTAGAATACAGATTTTCTAAATTAAAAAAATCTCTTAGTTAGAAATGAAGTTTTTCTCTAAATGAAAGTTTGCCTGTTTTTGCAAAACAATTTCTTTTGAAATTTCAGTATGCATTTTGTTAGGATGTGCCACTCTTAACATATAATATTTTTCCTCATTCTGTGTTATATTTTGATTTTTTAAAATTGTATGTTGAACATTACATTTTGAGGCCTCAGGAAGAAACCCTTTCCTGGAGTTTGCTCAAACTCATGTCAGTGATCCATCCAACCATCTCATCCTCTCTCATTCCCTTCTCCTCCTCCCCTCAATTTTTCTCAACATCAGGGTCTTTTCCAATGAGTCAGCTCTTCACATCAGGTGGCCAAAGTATTGGAATTTCATCTTTAGCATCAGTCCTTCCAATGAATATTCAGGACTGATCTCCTTTAGGATTGACTGGTTTGATCTTCTCGCAGTCTAAGGGACTCTCAAGAGTCTTCTCCAACACCACAATTCAAAAGCATTAGTTCTTCAGCCAACAGCTTTCTTTATGGTCCAACTGTCACATCCATACATGACCACTGGAAAAACCATAGCCTTGATTAGACAGACCTTTCTTGGCAAAGTAATGTCTCTGCTTTTTAATATGCTGTCTAGATTGGTCATAACTTCTCTCCAAGGAGCAAGTATCTTTTAATTTCATGGCTTCAGTCACTATCTGCAGTGATTTTGGAGGCCCGAAAAATAAAGTCTCTCACTGTTTCCATGGTTTCCCATCTATTTGCCATGAACTGATGGGACCAGAAGCCATGATCTTAGTTTTCTGAATATTGAGTTTTTCACTCTCCTCTTTCATTTTCATCAAGAGGCTCTTTAGTTTTTCTTCACTTTCTCCCATAAGGGTGGTGTCATCTGTGTATCTGAGGCTATTGATGTTTCTCCCTGCAGTCTTGATTCTAGCTTGTGCCTCTTCCAGACTGGCTGGGGCCTTAACAGCAGGTTGTTGGGTGAGTGAATATTGACTACAAAGAGCAAACTTTCGTTGTTCAGTCTCTAAGCTGTGTCCAGCTCTCTGTGACCCCATGAACTGCAGCATATCAGACTCACCTGTTACTCGTTATGTCCCAGAGTTCGCTCAGATTCATGCCCATTGTGTCAGTGATACTATCCAACCGTCTCATCCTCTGCTGCCCTGTTCTCCTCCTGCGCTCAATGTTTCCCAGCACCAAGGTCTTTTCCTGTGAGTCGGCTCTTCACGTCAGGTGGCCAAAGTATTAGAGCTTCAGCTTTAGCAGCAGTCCTTCCAATGAATATTCAGGGTTGATTTTCTTTAGGATTGATTGGTGTGATCTCCTTGCTAACCAAAGGACTCTCAAGAGCAAACTCTCAAGACAGTAGTGTGGAAATGTAATACATGCTCATCCTCTCTTTTGACTTTCTCTCCTTACTTCCAAGGTGCTTATGAATTCAAGCATTTTTAAACTTTTTAGATATTGAAGTCAAACACAAGGACCATCTCTAAATTGAAAGTTAATTATTTTATATAGGCACGTACGCTTTCCCCTCAGCCCAGAACACTATAGAAGGTGTTCATAAGTAGGGAGGCTTTAGGTATTAGGTAAGTCTTAATGTTTTATGATGTGTAAGAAAAAAAATTGAGGAAAACAATTAATTATGGGGATTTTACATTTGTGAATAATAGATTTTCTTAAAGTTATGTATCCTATGGAGTTGAAGAGTTTATACAGTCTGCTTCCGTTCATACATGTTTAAAATTTTATTTTTGATTGCACTGGGCCTTTGTTGCTGCATGGGGGCTTTCTCTGGTTTTGGTGAGTGGAGGTGCCCTCGTGTTGCGAAGCATGGGTTCTAGGGCATGCAGACTTCACTAGTTGTGGCACATGGACTCAGTGGTTGTGTTGCATGGGCTTAGCTGTCCTTGGCATGTGGAATCTTCCCCGACCAGAGATTGAGCCCTTGTCCTGTGCATTGGCAGGTGGATTCCTTACCACTGGACCACCAGGGAAGTCCATTCGCACATTCTTAAAAATGCAAAAGAGTGCTGTTCACAACACACACACAAACACACAAATCTTTAGCAATCTCTCTCTTTTTCCTGTATACACACCAGGATGGTAAAGTTTATAAGGAAACATATGTGAATAATAAACACCATTTGGTGAGAGTTGAGAAGTTATGCAAGAAAATAGAGCAGAGTTCAGCATATTTGTTCTTATTTCTTTAGGTGATTCAGAAGTATAAGATTATATGAAAGTTAGGAAAATTAAAAGAGTAGACCATAGTCTAATCTTGAAAAAGTATGTCCTGCATAAACTGGGTCATTTAACTTTATATGTATTAGTGTACATTCAATTCTTGCTTCAATAAAAGTTACCTTGCCACATAACTCAAATTGACCTCTAACTTTTTTCCAAATGTTCTTCAGATGCTGTTGAATGACTTCATAAGCCATCTTGTTCATTTTGATACTGAGTCTTTAAAAACTGTAGGCTTTTCCAGTGATCAGTGTTAAAATGTTTGTTTTTATCGTACCACGTGCTTTATATAGAAGTTTTCTTACATACATTAAAGAATACAAACTGTATGATGAGTTGAGTATTGGCAGCTATTTGAAACCAGCAAATCTCGTCATTTTTTCCCTCTTAAAGGCATTTGACAGATTACGTACGCAAATGTGCTAAGGTTTTTGTTTGCTTTCTTAGCCTCACTATAATCGACGTTTCTTATTTATTTTAGTTATGCACTTCAAAAAAGAAGTGTTTTGTCTTTGGAATCGTGGTATTTGAAGTTTCCAAGCATTTCAAGTTTTTGAAGTATTGTCATGCCTCTCTACCACAAAACAGGCATTTTTATTTTGCTGTGTTAAAAAACTTAAATACCATGAACATCAAAAGGGTCTCTCTGCTTGGCTTAGCACACTTGAGAAAATACACCACAAAAGGCAACACATCTTGTGAAAGTAACATGTTCCCAGGCTTCCCAGGTGGTCCTGGTGGTAAAGGACCTGCCTGCCAGTGCAGTAGATGTAAGAGACATGGGTTCAGTCCCTGGGTTGGGAAGATCCCCTGGAGGAGGGTATGGCAGCTCACTCCAGTATTCTTGCCTGGGGGATCCCATGGACAGAGGAGCCTTGTGGGCTATAGTCCGTAGGATCACAGAGTCAGCCATGACTGAAGCGACTTAGCACAGCATAACACAACCTGTTCTTGGGGGCCTCGCATAATTTAAAACCCACATGATTCTGAAATTGTACCAAGGATTCTACATCTCAGATGTTTCACTTTACCAAGCAAAATGGGCCCTCTGAAGTCATTCAAATAGCATCATTCACTGGACATTGCCCTCCCCATTGTCTGGAATTTATGCAATTCATAACTGATTTTTCAAATTTGTAGAGGGTAGGGCAGTGCTCTACTTCCCAGTGTGCTCCTAAAAGGAGGCTCAAAAGGTGAGATTTCTGTGTTTTGATAAAAACAGGAAGAGTTGCATCTGCATGTGCAGAAAACCCTTCCTTCTGGTTGCTTCCTTCTAGGTGGCTCCCGGTTGGACCCTGCTGGCTCCTTCGTCCCCACCAACACCAAGCAAGCTCTGTCCAACATGCTGCAGCGGCGCTCGGGGGCCATGATGCAGCCGCCCTCTCTGCATGCCATCACATCACAGCAGCAGTTGATACAGATGAAGCTTCTGCAGCAGCAGCAGCAACAGCGGCTTCTCAGGCAGCCCAGACGCGGCCTTTCCAACAGGTTTGTCCAGATCAGCAGTGTCTTCCACATTTCATTAGTTCCTCTAGCAAGGAATGGGTGTGGGCCTGTGACTGATTCTTCCTGCGCGAGCATCCCTGATTACCTGTGTGAGTGCACGTATATCTCTCTTGTACAGGTTTATACTTATTTCTCCCCTCCTTGTATTTTACCATTATTGTTAATCAAAAAAGAACTTGAAATGTCTTATGTTGGTTAAAAGTATGCCTGAAAACAAAAAGAAAAGCTAATGATTTTCTGATTCCTTACAAGTGGCAAGACTTTTATCCTTGAGATGACCTTATCTGAGCCCTCACTCCCTGTTATAATTATCATCATACTCTGTGCTCCTTTGAGCTATGCTTAAATGATTCATTCATTATTTGCTGTATTGCTTTGAGGCTATATCTCTGAAACACTGATGTTCCTTAGGCTTTCTCCTACAGTGCCCTGCATTGCCCTGACTCTGGCTTTATACTTCTGGCTATATACCTCACCAAAATCTATAGAAGGCAAAGAGTAGACTACAAGTAACAGTCAGGATATGGATATCTTTAATTATTGATTTGTATTATTTCTATTTTTATGCCCTATAAAAATAGGAATAATCTTTATTTTTGTCCTAATTTTTTTAATGTTCAGGATAGTAGTGATTGTTTAACAAAGCATTGGTGGAAGTCACACAATGTAGAGACTCAAACTACAAATCTGCACAAATACATTAAAGCAAAAAGAAGGAAATGAGACTATGACTTTTTCTTTTGGTTTCTGTATTCATTTTGTGTTTTCCAAGTTTTCTTAGGAAAATTGCACTTTGATGATTCTAATGATAGCTGCTAACACCAAGAGAGCACTTACTATTTGCCAAAGCACTTTCATGTACTGATTATCTTAGGTCTCACAGCTGTCCTAGAAGTAAAGGCACTTTATATCCATAAAGGCTGCAGCCAGTCTACAAGTGCATCCTGCTCTAAGAATAACCACAGGTTTTCAAATTAACAGGAATTCCAGTGCTTTTAGAAATAGTCTTTGTATTTGGAGTAACTTTCTAAACGTACCTCCATTGTACAACTTATCACAAGCATGTCCACATTCAGTCGACTTAGTGATTTGGGGGATGGGAGTGGTAGGGTTAGGTGTGCAGTCTTAACAGAGATCCATTAAAAAAAAAAATTTTTTTTTTTTTAACCCTTGTTTTAAGAAGGACAGGAGAGAGCAATCTAGTTTGAACCACACAAGAATGTAAACAGCAGTCACAGTATGCTCATCTCCCTCGACCTCCCAGGGAGATCTGATTGTTCAGACTCCCTGGGTGTTAGGAAAGATGGGCCCAAGTTGCTTCTTACACAGAAATGATGAGAATTTGATGAAAATATTTTAAAAGCCTTGGTTTTTCTCTAAACAACAAGTTTGGAGTAATTCAAAACCTCAGTGGGATTTTAGTTCTTTCTGAGGATGAAAAAAATAGTTACACCACTGTTTCCAATCCTCAAGGAAAAAAAATTTACTAGAAGCTAAATAATCACTCCACTAGAATGAATTCATCTCCCATTGAAAGTAATAGAAGCCTAAGTAAAATTTACCTTCCATTAAGTATGTTTTTTCTTATCTACTTTTCTATCACAAGGTGTTATTTGACTTATTAATTGGCAACTTTCAGACTGTTACTGGCGAGTTCAGTTTTGAATTTCTCTTAAGCACTGGGGAGCAGCTCGCTAGCCTGGTTATAGGTGAAACGTCTGTCCTCAAAAATTCACTTCCTGATATCAGCCATGAGAAGCAGTTTCCCCTGAAGCAAAATACTTTTATTAAAAGGGAATTCAATAGAAAAATCTTCATGTATTAAAAAATGTCTTTGTGTATTTGGAGGTAGATTTATGACCTAAACTGACCTATAGGATCTCATCATTCACACCACTCAAAAATACCTGTTATTCTGTTCTTTTATGGGCTTCTCAGGAGGCGCTAGAGGTAAAAAAAAAATCCAGCTGTCAATGCAAGAGCCTGAAGAGACAAGGGTTTGTCCCTGGGTCTGAAAGATCCCCTGGAGAAGGAAATGGCAACCCACTCTAGTATTCTTGCCTGGAGAATCCCATGGACAGAGGAGCCTGGCAGGCCACGGTCCATAGGGTTGCACAGAGTCGACACAACTGAAGCGACTTAGCATGGCATTCTTTTATACCATCTGAGGTTGTACAGCAGTACTAACAGGAATTCACTGATAATTTGTTAACTGATTCTTATGTAGTTTTTATCACGTCTTAGATTTTTCTTTTCTCTTTTCTTTTTCCCCTTGAGAAATCAGGCGTTCTTTCTTCAAGTGGTGAAAGCTCAACCGCACAACAGTGATTGCATTGGCATACCTTGTTTAGTTGTGCTTTGCTTTGTGGTACTTCACAGATATTGCACTGACCACAAATTGAAGGTTTGTAGTAAGTACTAGTTGACAGCCCTTCATTGAACAAGTCTCAGGACTGTTTTTCCAACAGCGTTTGCTCACTTTGTGTCTCTCTGTTACATTTTAGTAGTTCTTGCAACATTTCAACCTTTATTATTATTATATTTGCTATGGTGATCTGTGATCAGTGATCTGTGTTATTTCTATGACTCTCTGAAGGCTCAGATGGTTACAATTTTTTAGCAATAAAGTATTTCTTAATTAAAACATTTTTAAAAGACACAATACTATTGCTCACTTACTAGATTATGGTGTGGTTTATTTTTAAAATTTTTATTGATTTAATTTTGGCTGCTCTGGGTTTTCATGCACCTGGGCTTTCTCTTGCTGTAGCAAGCAGGGGCTACTCTCTGGTTGTGGTCCTTGAGCTTGTTACAGAGCCTGGGCCCGAGAGTGTGTGGGCTTCAGTAGCTATGGCTCACGGGATTAGCTGCCCTGCGGCATGTGGTATCTTCCTGGACCAGCGATTGAACCCACGTCCCCTGCATTGGCAAGCGGATTCTTAACCATGAGACTACCAGGGAAGTCCTACAGTATAGTTTAAATATAACCTTTAGAGGCACAGGAAAATAAAAAAAATTCAGATGCTCACTTTACCCAGGGGATCCTCCCAACCTGGGGATTGAACCCACATCACTAGGGTCTCCTGCATTGGCAGGCTGGTTTTTTACCACCAGTGCCACATGTGAGGCCCTACTTTATTGCAGCATTCGCTTTATTGCTGTGATCTAAAACCAAACCCACAGTATCTCCAGGTATGCCTGTGTGATAGTCACCTCTCCTCCTCGCCTATGTTCTTTTTTAACAGAAGCAGGCTTTTTTTTTTTTTTTTTTTCCTACCTCATCATTCTTTAAGTGTTGGTTAATCAAGAGAAATAGTATTCTTTAAGGGAAGAGGAATGCGTACATGATACAGACACGGGGTGGAGTAGTCCTCCATAGAGCAGATGAGAGCGTATGTAGCATTTCTAGAATGCCTGCACCAAGGCTGTTTTAAGGGAGATGTTAGCGCCTTTTCTTTCTCCCAGTAGATCATGGATTAATATACATAGACGCTAGCTAAATATGGTATTGTGGCAGAAAACAAATTGTCGTGTAATCTTTAAAAACTCAAGGTAGAGTTATATGGAATATAAGTGATATTGATACATTGTTTTCATATTTTATTCTTAATGCAATTAGCTGTTTTCTAGTAACTGCTGACCTATGTGCTTCATAGTAAGAAAAGTTGATTCTGATTTTGGCAGCAACATTTTCTCATGTTTAATGCATACATAAAATGTGATTCTCTCTAGCTGTTTAAAACTTGTTGTTTTTTTCTTTCTCAGCTTTTGGCTTCTTTTAGAGAAGATGAAATAGGTATCATTTTCCTCCTTATCTTACCAACTTCCTAATTACAGATATCTAATTTTTTAAATGTAACAAGCTTGATGGAAAATTTCAAATTATCTTAGCTTTCAAAATTGATCTTGGTATTGTGACAGATCCTTTTAAAGACTAACCTGTTCCTCCAAACCCTGGATGTGACTGCTCCTTCAGCTGTTTGTACAATGACACCCTACCCACCACCTGTTAGCTGACCCTCTCTTCTTAACTCAAGCATTGGGTCTTATAATACTTTGAATCATTTCATTTACTGAGCAGAGGGTAGAAATCTATGAGATGTTTATTGAATGAATTCATGTTTTGAGCAGCTATTTCCAGAACCCTGAAACAAGAGTTTATGTTGACTGTGCTGAGTCTTTTTTGCTGCAAGCAGGCTTTCTCCAGTTGCAGTGAGCGGAGGCTACTCTCTCGTTGCAGTGCACTGCCTTCTCACTGCAGTGGCCTCTCTCATTGCAGAGCACAGGCTTTAGGGGGTGCGGACTTAGTAGCTGTGACGTGCTGGCTTAGTTGCTCCATGACATGTGGGATCTTTGTGGACCAAGGATCGAACCCATGTCTCATATGTTGGCAGGTAGATTCTTAACCACTGGACCACCAGGGAATTCCAACCCTAGAGCATCTTTAGCAACCTTAATCCTTAGCAATGCGATTTTTATTCACAAATTCATCTTATAGCACTTCCTTTGAGTGCTTCCAGAAACTCTTCCCAACAGTGACCTCTGCTACGTTTGTTTTGAAAACATAGATGGAGCAGAGAAGGCCTAAGCTCTTGAATTAGAGGTATGTCTCAGACCTGGCAGAGTCATCCTAGCCTCTTTCCATCTAATGGAGAAAGTTGATGTGTAATGGAATCTCTAGCCTTAGATGGTGCACAAGGAAAACCAGAGTCCCATATAAAGTAACTGATTCTGCTTCAGAGGCTGAATATATCAGCTTCAGCTGGTCATGCAGTTTTCTGTTATGAACCATCTTACATTTCCTCAGGAGTATATTAATAGTGTTGTATATTAACACTAGTGCTAGAAAAATGGTGCTAAATATACAATAGCACAGATATTGTTAGGTATTGTTAATCAAATTATTTGATGTAATGACTTATTATAATCAAGTGTATTTTTTTATGGCTTTAGAGCATATTGACCTGCATAAAGATGTTTTGGCAAGGAAACTTGTTTTTATTTTTCCCAGTTATAGTCTTCATCCAGAAAAGTAAAAATGCTCTCTCTCTATTCCTTACTCAGTGTCCTTATTGAAATGGGACCCAGTGTCATGATTTTTGTCATCTTTCTGTTCCAGAGGCTCATCTATAAAATGGAGCTAATGTGATACTTACTTCATAGGCTTCTTGTGAAATTAAAGATTTAACGTGTGTAACAGCCTTTAGAATAGTGGCTACCTTCTGGTGTGTTCTCAAAAAATGTTAGCTGCCATACTTCATGTTACTGTTTTATTAGTATTAGTTTGTGGTTGTATTATTTCAGAGGACATCCTTGCCCCATAAAAATGATCTTTATTTTCCTAAATATGTTAAGGACTAAAAATAAATGTATATCCAGTGCTTTACTTGCATAAGTACATTCATTGTCCTATTATGACTGGTACTTAGTGGACACTAGTAGAAGAGACCAAGAAAAAGAAACATTGTTTCATTTTCCTAATAGTCATTTTGGCTTCTTGGAGCATTATGTTTTTACCATCTAAATTCTGTGATACAAACTTTAGAACGATGATTCCAATTTCACTATTAAAAGTATCACTGTTGTATTTTTTTCCCACATATCCCATAAGAACTATTGTAAAATATAGAATTTTGGTTATAATAATGCCAAATGCTGCTTAAATTGTTTTCTAGTTAACCTTTTTATTATTTCTCATATATTTCTTCTGATAGGAGGTACCTTCCTTCCCCACCCCCACCATATCAACCTTCTAGGGAAGGGAGTTTTGAAGGGAATTTTAAGCTTTGACCGAGGAAGAGGACCTAATTTTCTACCTTGATTTATGATATCACTTAATCCTGATTTCTCCTTTTCAGTGTACACAGTCATCTTGTGTTCTTTGAAATAATGCTAGAGTTTGAGTCCAGTGAAAGATAGACAAAAGATATGTTTATCTTAATTTGATTGAGCAGATTTGGAAGAAAGCAATTCATTGCTGGCTATAAATAATGTGTCCTAAGGATATTCATGACATTAAAGAGGAGGATTTCTGCCAGGCAAAAATGATGTGCTCAGTTATAGCATATGGTTACTTGGATATCCTGAAGTGGCACTGGGTTTGCTTGTTCTCATGTTGGCGTTGGAGAAGAACTGAAGGGTGCAGCGCCTTACAGAAAGTCTTATCATCTGCCCCTGCCAGCAAGCATGGCTGGGCTCAGAGAAGGCTTGGAGACCCTCCCAGAAACTGTGTGGAGGAGAGAGGGATTCAGCAGGCCCCCGCACCAGCACAGCGCTCTCTGCAAGGAGTCCGGGTCGCCAGCAAGGGGATGGGGCTCCCCGCAATAGTGGCAACTGACACCCTTCTAAGGTTTTAATGGAAGAACACTCAGTGAGTCAGAGCCTTCTAGAGTTGTTAGCGCCTTGGCAGAAGTGACCCTGTAACATCCTGAAAACAGGCCTCTCGGATTGATAGAGCCCATTTAAGTTAAGCAGCATCCTTTTTGTCTGGTAACTGATCTTCCTTACGGATGTGGTTTCACCTTGGTGTATGTTTCTTCCTCTGATCTTTCACTCCTCCTCACTCTCTAGCAGTGTCTCTCAAACATACAAGGTTAGATAATAATAGAGCAAACACTTGTTTACTTACCACTTAATTTTATTAAATAATAATGTTCTGCCACATTTGCTCTAGATTTTTTTTCTTTTTAACATAAATACGATAGACGTGGATGAGGCCCCTGGTCTCCTGTCATTTCCTTTCTTTCCTGTAAAGAGGTAATCATTATCATAAATTTGTGTTTTTCTTTCTTGTTAATGTTTTTATATTTTTGCTACTTATTTTTGCATCCATTGATACAAACATTATATAATATCACCTTCAAACTTTATGTAATCGCCTCACATAGGTACTATTGTATTGTTTGGTATCTTTTTAATGTTGACTAATTTTGAATTATATCTACTTTGTTATACTTACTTGATTTTATTTGCTTGTCTGCTTAGGTGCTATTTCATTGTGAGTGTTAACATTTATCCATTCTGTTAATGATCATTTAAGTTATTTCCAATTTTTTGTTACTGTTAACCATGCTACAGTAAACATTTTTGTACACTTCTTCTGTTTGTGCAGTTTAGGGTATGTGTGTGGAAGTAGAAGTGAAGATTTAATTTCCAAAGTGGTGGTGATTCCCATCAGTTATAAATGAGTGTGTTACTTTCTCCACATCTTCACTAAACTTAGATTAACCTTTAATTTTCTCACTCAGAGCTGGTGAAATGGTATTGTATGATGACATTTTAATTTGCACTTTCTGATTACCTGTGAGGTTAGGCATGTTTTATAACTCTACTAGCTATTTAAATTTTCCCTTCTGCAATTTACCAGATTGTATAATTTGAACATATTTCAAAATAATTTGGTTCTTATTTGGTAAAGGTATGCAGATCAGTCTTATTGAAACAAATCTTGAGTTTTGACAAGAATCTTTCATGCACTTACTCAGACTATGATTTTTATACATCTCAGTGGCAAAAATGAGCTTATGAGAACAAAACCCACTGAGCTAATAAATATGCCCTAACACCTATCACTTTGTTCCTTGGGTGGAAACTGTGTTCAGGAAAGTGGATGCTCTGCTTATTACTTAATAGCTGGTATTTCTCTATTTACTTGGATGATGAGGAAGGTGCCCATGTCATTTGCTGAAACTATGATTGTGCAAATATAGTGATCCTGAAGATAGTGTACACAGCCTGATTTTTATGAATGAAGTGAAGATGGGGTAAGGGTCGAAAAAGTGAACCACTTATACAAAGGTGATAGAGTTGGATATAAGACAAATGAATAGGTACAATGAATTAATGTACTTAGCCCTAAAATGGTGAGAATAGATGTTATTTGCTTGGGAAATTCCTCCTGTTTTGGTTGTGAATTTTTTATGTCATCGCTATTTCTAAACCTCAGTGAACAGAAAAACTTTAATATCTCAAAATGTCACTTAGAATCCATTTATAAAAATGATTAAGCAAGGAAATCATTGACTTGAGGAATTTTTTCCCCCCAGCATGGAGTTTCCTTTTTATTAATACATTAGATTCCCTGTTAGCATGTAAACACTAGTGGCACTGTAAATAGTTTTTGTCTATTTTGGTTATTGAATGTGTGGTTAAAGTGATGCTCTGTTTTCATTTGCATTTACTGGCAATGGAGCAATCTAATGACCTCCTCCAATAATATATGACTTGTTCACTTAATGTCTTGTCTGTTTCATGTGACCCAAATGTCCTGAGCCCTTCTCCCCTGATTCTGGGCTGGGAAAGTCTCAGGCACTCTTTGGCTTACACTGGGGGGCCCAGCATCCTTTTGTTTTGGGAGGTTATCTGCTTCTGATCACTTCTTTACTTCCTGTCTGTCCCCATTTATCCTCCAGGTTGTGGTACTATTCCATTTTGTGACTGTTGTCGTATTATTTGTGTCCCAGCCTATGGTGATATTGTTTGGCATATAAATTAATATAACCTATCTTAGGGCCTGGGGTTTTAAGTCTTGACTCCCTGAAACATTGTTTTAAGATGAACTGATTCTTATGTGTTTTGGCTACCCACATCATTAGGCTAAAAAATCTTATCTGTATTGTCTGCCGTTTTCTTGCTGTCCCCTTTCTGTAGGACTTCTGTAACTCTGCTGTCTCCCTTCTGGAAGACTTTGACAACATAATGGTAACACCCCTGCTGTCATCCCTTATACTTTCTTTTCTTTCTTTCCTTTTTTTTTTTTTTTTCAAATTAAGTAAACGTTTATAGCATTACTCTTTGAACATCAAAATGAGAAGCAGGTTATTCCTCTATAGCTGGTAATAATTATAGTCTTCATTTCACTGTTACTCACTTGGTTTGTGTTTTGAGACCATGACACAAAATCATGAATGCATTGCCCATGTTCACTTCAACAGAATTTATTTCTGGAAGTTGTCCCCTTTGATTGCCTCGTGCTTCCCATCATATCTGTGTATGGTATAGAAACCAGTGAACATTTGTGGCCTGAGCTTGAGAACATAGGCAAGTTCATGGACCATCATCTCAGTCCCACTTTCAAACCCATCTATTCCCGAGCTCTTGCTTCTCTCTGTGGTAACTCACATCATTAGTGGAGGAACGCATGGCATGCTGACTCACGGCCAATGCAAGATAATGAAAACTGTGGTTATGACAATGCCCTACTCATCACATCCCACTCACTGGTTCTTCCTAAATTCTCAACAGAACCCATCATCTCTGTTTTCTTTCCGGTATGGAGAAGATTTTTTTTTTTTTTTTTTTTTTTGAGCATAGGTCTTGTGCATGCATGTCATAAGACCTCATCTCTACCGCTTTGCCTGGGCTAGCTAAGAATGCATGTTTTGCATTAAATTACTTATAGGTTTCTATATCAGGTAGCCAACCCACAACATAAACCCAAGAAGCATTAGAATAAAACAGAGCACACATCTCAGATGTGAATGTAAGTCAACTTGTTTCACTATGAATTTAATTGGTAACATTTTCTGTACATTGGTGAAAACATTCTTAACTGCAAATACAACTTTGACAATACTTAGGTGATGAAATACTGCCATGTAGGCAATTTCATTAATTGTTCTTTAGGCAAAGGAAAGTTTGAGGACTTTTCTGAAAACAATTTTTCTGTCAGTTTTTCCTGACATTTGTAGTGTACAGAGAGCAAGCAAAGTTTCTGTTTGTTTAGAAACTTGAATTAAACTATCAAATTTTAAAATACCTTGCATTGTTTATGTTTGCTGTAGGGCAATTATTGTTCAGATGATAATGTAATTTAAACAATATAATTTGCATTTATCATTGATTTTACTTTTTAAAAAAGTATTTAAAGTTAAAGGATTATATATAACCTATATATTCACTCAAATGGAATCGTGTGTATATATCTTTGCTGTCATTTCACTATTCTTATCTTTCTTTAATAGTCTCCAATATTAGAAATTTAATGAATGCATATATTTGACTAATCAATATGCTTTAGTCATCATTTATGAGCACATTAACAGTTGATAATTGTTATCGAGGTTTATTATTGATGTGTGTTTATTTCAAAATGAACCTGTTTGTGCCAGTAGTTAATGTCACTGTTAATTGATCACCAAGTGAGTTATATTTGATGTGAAAGCTTTATGAAAGAATCAGCACAATGGTCAGCAAGACCTCATTTAATTAAAGAATTTTCTGTGTATCTTTGTCTGCAATCAAAATATACCCATGTAATGTGATGCCAAAGCTTTTAGTTCACACCGTTTGTTGTTTAACCTTGGACACCATTACTCAGGACCTTCCAAACAAGTAGTTTGAAACATTACCCACTGGTTCTCATTAGGTGACCTTTATTATTATTATTCCTAAGTCAGCATTTTCAGAAACACAAAACAGCATTTTCAGAGTCACAAAATCTGGCTGTGGTTTTCAGGTATAACACTTCTGTCTCCTCACAGCCCTTAAATAGTATTGGCAAGTTACTAAATAGGAATTTGAAAATATCATTACTAGTGAATTAAGTGGAGAGAAGTTTCCTGATCCTGAAGTGCTGCTGATTGTAATACTTACTGTCTGCTAATTGGAGTCATAACCAGTTCTCTTTTAAAAAAAAGAGCCTCACATTTTCTCAGTAGACTCAGAGAGTGAACTCATGAAAAGAAGAAGACCCAGGAGATTGAAAATTGTCTTTGAGGATGATTTATCAAAAATTTTAAACCTACTGCATTCACTCATTTCCAGTCATGCAGGAGGTTTTCAGTCTGTCTGTCTGAGCTCAGATACTCTCTTGTCTAATTAAAAATAAAGCAGTAAGAGAGAGACTTATAAAGGCCAGGAAGAAGAATCATTATTGAACAGCACAGCTTTCTAACAAGTTTTTAGGAAGTGGAAATTTTAGAAAATAGATTGCTATTTCTTTTCCAGAGCCAAACCTAAAGCAAAGTGTTTAAAAACAAACATGGTAGGAATTTACCTTGTAGGAATTTACAAGGTAAATTTATCTTGTGGGAATTTGTGTGAGACCTTGGGTCGGTCTCAGGATAGAGATGGGTTCATGTAGCTGTCAGAATTGCCCAGTTAACTGTTTCTTACTCCCTTGGCACTTGTAAATTGGGCACCTGAGCCAAGGGAGCTGAAGCCAGACCACAGTGTGGCACCTGGCTAGACACAAATGCTTATCAGAAACCAGCCTCCTGAGCTGCCCTTTACACTCACAAAATGAGAGGGCAGTTGAGCTACTCTCTAGGTACTAATAGTACAAAAGAAATCATTAGAATGACAGATGCTAAGAATTGAATTGAAAAGTGAGTTTTTAAAACAAAAGATGATAGTCAAAAACTTGAAAGCACTTGAAAGCACTTGGTAAACTAATTTATGCTGAGATATAAAGCTCAATTTACCTCTGCATCTCTTCTTTAGCAGATAAACTAAATTAAATCTTAGATTTCCTCAATAGATATTTATTGAGCACTTACTATATGCCAGATACAGTGCTAGGAACTGATTTTGTTTTAATGAAATAAAGCCTAGATAGTTTTCCGAAAATAGCTGATAGATAACATGTGAAAAGGTGACCCTAAGTCATGATTTGCCAGTAGTGGTCTCTGCCCTGTTCCCCTGGCCTGTCCGTTTGAATGATACGTTATGTAGTCCCTACCTGAATGCAGCAAAACCATCCGATTAATATTTTAAGACTTTTATCAACTTCCAATTTCTAGTTCTCTTATTCCCACATTGGAGAATTGGTCCTCATTCAGCATCTTTTAAGTTAAACTCTAAGAGACAGTGAAGGACAGGGAAGCCTGGCATGCTGCAGTCTGGGGGTCTCAAAGAGTCAGACGCAACTGAGCGGCTGAACAACAACACAAACCACAAAAGTTACTAAAGAACTTCTTGGTCGTCTATTCTTTACTCAACAGATTAGATATCTCTACAAATTGAAATAATTTGTTCCTGGCATTATTCTGGGAAAAACCAGATAACAGCAGGAAGTCATTTCAGTTTGGAAAAAGAGGGATATTTTTCGTTCAGGGCAAATAGGACTATAAAGCCCTTAGGGAGTGCTAGCTGATGTGAGGTATTTGTGATTTGCTCAGGGAGATTATTGAATGTTAGAACCCTTACCTCCTGCACTTAAGGAGTGAGTTGGGCAAAAAATAGCATTGGGAAGAAACAGTCTATTTATAAATAAGCAGTTTACTCTGGACTAAAAGTGGTTCACTGAAGAATGTATGAATTATGGAAGTTTTTTACCCCTTCTTGCTTTGCTTTCAAAGTTATAATGCTTTTTCTTGAATGTTAATTTTGTGATTTTAAGAATGGAAATAGTTTACATATTTCTTAAATTTTCCACAGTCTCAACTATTTGTCAATAAAAGAATGTTGCCCAGTAACTCAGATACTTAGCCTATTAGTGTTTTGGTCCTTCTGTCCGCCCCCATATAAGTCAGTTTCTTTTATAAGATTCTTTAGGAAGCAAAGGAAGAGTGAAGAGCTAGAAAGAAAATCTGTAGATCTTATCTTGTTTACCTCCAAGCCAAAAAAGGGCATGGGCATTTTAGACCACTTAGGGATCTCAAGGTTCTAACTCACACAAATAATTCATTGTTCTTTTCTTGTGTGAAGGTGAAGGTGAAGTCGCTCAGTCGTGTCCGACTCTTTGCGACCCCATGGACTGTAACCTACTAGGCTTCTCCGTCCATGGGATTCTCCAGGCAAGAATACTGGAGTGGGTTGCCATTTCCTTCTCCAGGGGAATCTTCCCGACCCAGGGATCGAACCTGGGTCTCCCGCATTGGAAGCAGATGCTTTAACCTCTGAGCCACCAGGGAAAGTGATAATTTACATATGTTGTCCCCACCAGGAAGCACAGCAGTGTGTTTCAGGGACTTTGGATGATGCTGTCAACGAGCACAGATTGGAGAAGTGTCTTGTAAAGATCTGGTTGATTTAACGACTCCCTAGCTTAGTGTTTGGAGGATTGAGCGCTCCTTGGATAGGTCAGGGCGATCCTTGTATGCTCTGGATGGCCACACTGCCCTGACATGTGCTCTCCTAGAGGGAGCTTGGGGTATTTTTCTATAGAAGCAGTGACAGGTTTGTTTTTTTTTGGGCTCCAGAATCACTGCAGGCGAGACTGCAGTCACAAAATTAAAAGATGCTTGCTCCTTGGAAGAAAAGTTGTTACAGACCTCGACAGCATATTATAAAGCAGAGACATCCTTTACCAACAAAGGTCTATCTAGCCCAAGCTATGGTTTTTCTAGTAGTCATGTATGGATGTGAAAGTTGGACAATAAAGAAGGTTGAACGCCGAAGAGTTGATGCTTTTGAATTGTGGTGCTGGAGGAGACTCTTGAGAGTCCCTTGGACAGAAAAGAGATCAAACCAGTCAATCTTAAAGGAAATCAACCTTGAATATTCACTGGCTGACTGATGCTGAAGCTTAAGCTCCAATACTTTGGCCAGCTGATGCGAAGAGCTGACTCATTGGAAAAGACCTTGATGCTGGGAAATACTGAGGGCAGGAGGAGGCAACAGCGGATGAGATGGCTTGATGGAATCACTGATACAATGGACATGAGTTTGAGCAAACTCCGCAAGACAATGAAAGACAAGGAAGCCTGGCGTGCTGCAGTTCATGGTGTCGCAAAAGTCAGACACAACTTAACGACTGAACAACAACAAGCAAATAGAGATATAATTACACTTAGTAAATTAATCAGCTAGAATCTCAGAGTATCATCATGGTACCCTACACTGGCATGGCACCCTACACTGGCACGGTACCCTACACTGGCACGGTACATTCTTGTTGAAGCTGTTACATATAGATAACCATACTAGATACTTTCAGATATTTATGTTTGGTCCATGTATGTGTGGTCAGTCACCTTAGGAGAGGCCAAAGTTTCTTAACTGCCCTCAAGTGATTTTATATGTGGGGATCAGAGAAAAATGCTTCACCATCTGATGTATGCATTCATTTCAGAATCTCAGTAACAAGTCTTAATAAAGATTATCCTTTTGTTTTCTTATTGGGGTGAATTTAAGAGGCTATATGTCCCTAAAGAATAAGTGCCAGATGAAATTTTAAATATTTTCATTCTTGATTTCACTTATGAAAGCATCTTATCATCATGGAAAACACTCTGGGCTTTGGAGGCAGGCTCACGTGGACACTAAGGGCTTGGCCAGGTTTAACCGGGTGAGTTAGCTAAGCTGCCTAGGCTCTCTCAGCCTGCTTTTCCTACCTGAAGAAAATGGGGACTAAGTTCCCTCCCTGCAGAGTTCCTGTGAGTAAATGGAGATATGAATAAGAAGCCTAGTCCCTGGCATATAATAGATGCCTAAAAAGTGTTGGTGTTTTCCCTCTTAAGCTAAATGTTTATACCTTTTTTCCTGCCAGAAATATCTGCGCTTCTTTCCAAGAACATTAAAATTGGTTTTACATGACTATATTTTAACACTTAAAAAAATGAGAACATCTAGAATATAAAATGACACTAAAATATCCTAGAATAAATCCTATTTCTTTATAATTAGTCCTGGAGAAAACCAAGGGATGGTCAGAAGTTAGTCCTCTTTCTGTGGTTAATACTGCACACTTCTGTGAAATGGCTTCTGCTGCCAAAACAAAATACATATAGCTGCTTTTAGGAATATAGTTTCCCCAGGCAAAAACATGTATTAAGGCTGGTGAACAGAGGTTAATTGGTTTCATTTTATATTGCAGTTGGTTAGAATTGCATTTGATATTAACTTATTATAAAATTTAATTGGTTCTATTGGTTATTGGAGTCATAAAAGATAACCAAATTCTTCCCTTGCATACTTGGCTAAATAGGCAATTTTTAGGTCCCTCTGAAGAAATATTAAAAAGTCATGAAGATTGTATATGCCATTTGTATGTAACATGTGTTCTCTTAATCGATGGGCACAGGATGAGGCAAGTCACGCTTGAGAAACTCATGCCTTTTACTCTAGAGGGGCCTGTGTACCCTGGAGTATACAGGAAAGCTGTCTCAGATTCTTTCTAATGAGCAGACCATTGAATATTTTGACTTGTGTTTATGTATGTCTTACCATCTGGGATAGCTGTAGTCTTCTTTGGAAGAAATAATAAGTGTGACAATCTCTACTGTCAATGGGAAATTGATGAGAAATAGTATTTAATACCATTTGGAATCTGCAAGTGCTGTTCTCGTGTAAGGTTTGGTGTCATGGGTTTTTGGGGTTATGAACCAAGAGCTCGAATCATACCCTGCTGTTATGATCAAGAGCCACCTTGGCTTTGTTTTCCAGGGCCAGCCAGGGGACCAGGCTGCTCTCTTTGCTGCTCAGGCACGGCCCTCCCCTCAACTCCCCCAGTATCCAGGACTGCAGCAAGCACAGGTACCCATGTTTGCTTTGTAGATGCTACTGGGATTTTTAATGCTCTTTATTTGAAATGGGGAACCAAGTAAGTAGGGTATCAGTTCCCTTATGGGATATGGGACTTAGTCACGTCTTCTGCCTATAGATTATAATTGACGTTTCACAGAAATCTTTACCAGTGATCATTAAACAAGTGTGGGGATTGATTAAAGGGCATAAAACATTTTAGGAAATTGTTAGAAATATCAATTCATAACTTTATGTTAATAATGATAGATATTGAAGTGGTTTTTATTCCTATAGTAGTTACATTGTAATACATAATGATGTAATTTATGATGGAATTTTATGATATTCAAAGATAGCTTCGAAGAGGAATCATGGTAGAATAAGAAGAAACTTGGCCTTGGCGTCATACCTTGACAAAATTCCTGACAGCCTCTAAGCTGTGTAACATTGTGAGAGTTACTCTAAGTCTTGATTTCTGTCTCTGTAAAATGGAAGTGAACGTTGTGGGGATTTAAGACCACCTATAGAACTAGAGAGGAACTAGATACATGGTAGTTACTCAGCAGATGATAGGTTTGCCTTAATATAATGCAAATCCTGTGCTATTTGTTTTCTAATAGTTGTGTTATTTCTGCCTCCACATCCTTTGACTCTACCCCTCTCATAATCAGGAAGCCAGGGATGTTGGCAAGACCTCTAGTTGGGGCCAGCAGTTCACACTGTGTCCACAGCTGAAAGGAAGGCTGAGATTGGCCTTCCTGGGCACCAAGCCCCGTGGCCTGCATCCCTGCATGCTGTCTGCAAGAAAGTCATTGTCCATCACTCTCTCTTCCAAGTCAGAGCCATTCAGCTACCTCAAAATGTGGTATTTAGAGGACCCGGAGAGTGGTCCTCTTCTATTTAATCAGCACTCTGTTCTGTATATTATAGATGGTGATCCAGCAGAACCTAAAGCTTTTCATTTACTTCAGATGTCAAGATTTGAAGAAACAGCCACTATATAATGTTGAATGGAGAAATTGAGTATCCTGATGATATTATAGAGTGCTGAAACAGGCTACTATCCAGCCAGAACTCAAGGATATCAAATAGTCACTAATGACACCTTCATTGGGCTTTCATAGTGGCTCCGACTACCAGTAAAGAATCTGCCTGCAATGCAGGAGACCCAGGTTCAATCCCTGAGTTGGGAAGATCCCCTGGAGAAGGGAATGGCAACACACTCCAGTATTCTTGCCTGGAGAATCCCATGGACAGAGCAGCCTGGCAGTCTACAGTCCATAGGGTCATAAAGAGTCAGACACAACTGAGCAATTAACACTTACTTTCAGTGACACCCTCATTCACTGGTTAATTGGCTTTTCTTCTTTTTTGTTAGCTGGTTCGTTACTATAGACAAATTCATTAGGCCCAAGGAAGTGTAGTTACATACCATACTAGGAAAGTGTACTCCATTATTTTTATTTGCCTTGAGTATGTGTAGCTTTTCTGAAACAGCGTTAATGATGCTTGAACTCTGTTGAACACTGATATCATGTGTGCACTAGAGGTATGCATGCTTGCCTGATTATTTCTATGCAAAAACATGCCTTTCCTTTCCTGAAAACAAGCATCTGAGCTTAAAACTGATTGCTTAACCAAATGAGGATTCATGTTTTGTAATTCAACTTTCTGGTGAATCAGTACACAAGTTCATCGTATAATTTTCTGACTCTTCTCTTGGCCTCCAGAGTAGTCTTCCTCATATTTTGAGTTAAAAGAGCCTTGGAGAACAGCACATCTCAGGGAGCTCCTCCTGGCTTTGTTTTTGCCCTGTGTGTCTTAGTGATAGGAAAGCTGGTAAATGGAAACGTTGACTTCTTCCCTTGTGCCTGCCTGCAGACCATGCCCCAGGGCTACACAATGTATGGAACCCAGATGCCTTGCAGCAGACCCCTCAGCAGCAGGCTGGCAGCGTGGTCCTGTCTCCTACCTATAATTCCAGAACTTACCCGGCTGCTCACTCCAACCCAGCGCTCATGGAAAGACTCAGACAGATGCAGCAGCCGCCGAGCGGCTACGTTCAGCAGCAGGCGTCACCATACCTGCATCCCCTGACCGGCTCCCAGAGGTGATGCATGTGGAAATGATTACAGTGGTGGCCACCCAAATCCTGATCTTTACTGTGCTTCCCTTAGGACATGGTGTTTCGTAATTGTTCTTATGAGCTTGCATATTTCCACATCATTTTCATTCTGTCGTCTCATTTTTAGCAGCATCTGGATTGTGGTTCAAAAGAAGCAGTGCCTCACCTTGTTTATTTCATTCAAGGCTTGTTGTTTGACTCACATCTCCCTTAGTATTTTTGTAGCATTTTTTAGTGATAACACTATGTTAGCTCCAGTGTTCTTTTTTCCTTTTCTTTTATAAAAAGGTTTCAAATTGTTAAAACTTTTTTTTAATTGATAAAAAAATTGATAGGATAATCCCTATCAATGCCTTACTAGAATATGTTGATTGGCACCTTAAAGCCTGTGATTACAGTTCTCATTGTATGTGATGTGCAAACAGTTCTGTTACATATCTCAGTTTTTACCTTTTCCACTTCAGAAATGGCTGGCAAAACAGGGCTATGAATGTCTCTTACTCAGTTCTTGCTTAGCTAGAAGTTGTAGACATAGTGTATAACTGAACTGTCCATTAGAGTAGCTACTAGCCATGTTGGCTGTTTTAATTTAGACTAATCAAAGTTTTAAAATGTTGTTCCTCAGTTCTCAGTCACAGTAGTAACATATCAAGTGTTCATTAACCACATGTGGCCAACAGGACCAGCTTTGAAGATATGTGGTCTGTGCAGTTAGGCAGGACTGTGTATTTAGAGAGGCCTGTGTGGTCGCTATTGATGCTCTGCTGTCACTCACTTGAAATTCTTACTCATTTTTGATCAGAGAGCCCTGCATTCTTTTTTTGCCCTGAGACCCAGAGATTGTGTAGCCGGTGGCCAGTGGCTGTCTTACTGGACAGCACAGATGCAGTCAGCGTAGAATGTTCTGTTGCATGGCATTGGTCTAGGGGAATTGAGTTTCCTGCAGAATGTCGGAATTTTGGTCTCCCATGGACAGCAGCTTTGCTCTTGTGTGTTACCGTCAAAGAGTTCAGGTCAACTCCAATTTTGGAAAATTGGCATGGTTGATGGCAGCACATTTGGGAACATAAATAAATTTAGAAAACATGCATTGTATTTATTATTTGTCTGGTAAGTGGCAACATACCATACTGCCTAAGAAATTGAACTTCAGAGCCCCAGAGTTCTGGCTTTAAATCCCACCTGTGCCATTTGCTGTCTTACTACCTTTGGTAACTACTTCTCTAGCTCTGTTTTCTCACTTTAAAAGTAGGGCTAACAAAACTGCTGAACACGAAGGAGGGCTGTGGGGGTAGTAAACGAAATAACAGATTTCAAATTTTTCCCACAGCACTTGCTCCAGGTAAAATGCTCAGTTAATGTCACTTATTAGAAAGTATCAGAACATTTTTTAAAAGTAATTTATCCATGTTGCTATCTTACTGTAAGTAGTAAGAATACTTGCTGTTCTTTGTCAGGTGATACCGTGTGTCCCTGAGAATCTGGGTGACCTTAACCGCTGGCCTTTATTGCATTTGAATTGTACAAAGTGATTATTGAACATTATGGTTTATTTGTGAGTGTATGTCCGGCTCCCACGGCACTGATTAAAAACTTTGGCAGTGCACTAGGGCCTGAAAACAAGTTCTTTCTTCTTTACCAGGCTGAATCATCAGTCACTTCAGCAGAGCCCTCTGGTGGGTGGAGGAATCGATGCGGTGCTGACTTCCGCACATCCAAACCTTCCCTCAGTGCCCTTGTCTCAGGACCCGATGAGACCCAGACAGCCACAGGTTCGACAGCAGCAGAGGCTTCTCCAGGTAGGGGGCTGGGAGTGAGTGAATTGTGGGTAGAATCCTCAGCACCTTAAGAAATAGCAGACGCTTCAGACTACAATTTCTGAGTTCCAAGGAATCCTGTGTATTTGACACTAGCAGCTAAATTGGTGTCATTTAGCTCCAATTTGGCAGAGGCTTTCCTTCCTCTGTGCATCCACCTGGCTGTTGTATGCAGGAGAGTACATAATGTAGATATCCCTTTGCCGCTCCCAAAGGTTTGGGAGGGTAACTGGATGCCTTTATCTTAATAGTATAAGCCTCAGTTTCCCCAGTCACTGTTTAATTACAGACCACGTGATTTGAGTTCAAAATTTCTTGTGTGCGTTTTTCTTTTTTTAAATAGAGCTGTCCAGAGTTTTCATCATATTTCTAGAGGGGCCTGTAATGTCTATAAATGTTCTGTTTAACATCTCTAGTCTGATTGGGCTGTGACGTTAGAGTGATGTAAGGAGCATGTTTCAAAGGGATATTTCATCTTGTCTCTGGTAGTATCCAGACAGTTGTCCCTTTGCTTCTTCATCATAAATATTTGAGTCTCCTATATAAAGAACTCTTCCTCTTGACACATTCTGACTTGCCTCCCTTGTTTAGGGAATGCAAGTTATTACGTTTGCCAGTTGCATTTGTCTTTGTTATCAGCAAGCTTGTCCTGTGTTATTGGATCGGAAATTGCTTGATGAGTCTATACAGTGGACTCTAACCTTATCAACAATCCAACTTAAAGATGCACTGTCCTTTTATGTATTTCTAAGAAAGGAGAAGAAAGCAACACCAGGAATGGGAACTCCAGTAAAACTTGGGTATCCAAGGATTATAGTCTTCATTTGAGGTCAATGAGAAATAAACTAGTCATGCAGAAAGGGGCAGCAGAGGAACTTTCATGTCTCAACCTTGACACTGATGGTGGGAGGAAAATATTTGGATCATTAGCTGAAATGGGTTTCATATCTGACTTCAGTATGATCCGAAGAATTCTGGTTGGCAGCGCCATCAGGTGGACAATTGAAGCCAACACAAGTCTTCAACAAAACTGCACTTCACAATTATAGATGCTGTGAATTACATCCCCGTTTTCACTGTTAACATGCGGAAAATTTAGAAAACATATGGTAATTGATTTCAGGGAGTGTGGCCTACAGATGGCCAACCCCACTCACTGCATACATATAATCTCCAACGTGGTCAGAACCCCTCTAATCTTTAGCTTTGTCATCAGTAAAATGGAAATGATTATAGTGCCCACTTCTTAGATGTATGGTGAAAATCTAATAAGAAAATACAAGTAAAGCACTTATTTGGTAATACTATTGTTAATATGACTATTAATACTTGCGGTGATATTTTCTTGAATCACAGTTTTACCCAAGTTCTGAGGATAGGTTTCAGAACTTTCTATGATTGGTGTTTACATTTTCTTGTGTTTTAAAATTTCTCATTTCCAAATCATGGAGGAAAGTTGTTACATTATTTATTTACCACTTCCTATCTTCCACTAGTATTTTTTGCTGCAAATTTTGAGAATCTTTCTTATTGGTTACTGTGTACTTTTTAACCCAATTCACATGATAATGTCCTTCTAATAAGTTTTTCATTACCAGCATATATATTCCTTGGAGATTAGGAAAAATGATTTGTTTCTGCATCCAATTTATACTTATACCTCTTTTGATGATTAGCTTCCTCCATAAAGAGACAGATTAATAATTATAAAGTTGGGTTGACCTTTCCTAAACAGGCTCACAGAGAGCCCAATGGAGAATTGGCTTCCTATTGCAGTTGCTGTATTTCTGATCCAACTTGTGTTTTTCATGGTGGAAATGGCCCACCCAGACCTAGCTCAGATTCCAAATCCAGGACCCTTGTCACTTAGAGAAAAGTGCCATCTGACAATAGCCATTGATTACCTTGCCCTAAAGATAATTTGGGAGAGAGGATGCCAACCAAGTGGAAAATGCAGAAGATGAAAAGAAGCCTGGTGCTAACATCATCAGGATGAAGTGTTTGGGTGGAGGAGACTTTAAAGTTTGAGACAAACTACCTCCTAATATTTTCTGCTCCTCTGTGGTGTCCACCAGATGGATGTCTAGTTTATATTTCTTTTGTGACTTGGAGCTGTTTTCTAAGAGCCATATATTTGAGCCAACGTTCATGGACATAAGCTTACAATTTTATGCTGATAATTTACACCAGAACTTCTCACATCTAAATCTTCTTTTAAAAAAAAAATAAATTCAGGAGTTCCTTTGGGTGTCACAAGGGATGAAAAGATAACTAGTGAGCAGTCCTTGTCTCACTTGGGATAAAAGATGGGATAAAATATGTGGAAGGGCAAATGCCACTAAAGGAATGGAAATGGTTAAGTACGAAATATGTCCCTGGGCGGTGTCAGATGGTTTAGACTATGATCACTGACTCCAGTAGAGGAGCTCCTTCGTGTTGGAGTAGTCTGAGAGTGTGTGGAGGAGCAGACTTGGGTATTGCCCTTGAAGATGAATGATGTGTGGCAAGAAAAAGATGGAGGAGGCAGGTGCATGTCATCTTTGTTAGAACAGAATAATCAGAAGGTATATTGGGGGAGGAAATTGGAATGATATTGTGGTGGTGGTTTAGTCGCTAAGTCGTGTCCGACTCTTGGAACCCCATGGCCTGTAGCCTGCCGGGCTTCTCTGTCCTTGGGATTTTCCAGGCAAGAATACTGGAGTGGGTTGCAATGCCAATGGCATTCCTTCTCCATGGAATGATATTAACCTCCTACTTTAGCTGTGTAATTCTTTTTCTTTCTTTGCAGATGCAGCAGCCCCAGCAGCCTCCTCAGCCCCAGCAGCCCCCTCAGCCTCAGGGGTCCTCGCAGACCCAGAGTCAGACCCTTGGTCTCCAAACAATGCAGCCCCAGCAGCCTCTGGTAAGGCCTAGCATTTCAAAACCAAACATGCGGGTTTCTTCTTCTTTTTTCTTTTTTTGCTGGGGTTCTTCAAAGGCAGATTGCATTTTTTCATGTCTCATAAGATTGTTAAGAACTGAAAAAACCTAAATATACCCTGCCAGTTTCCTCCCTTGAACTTTATCAGAGAAAGATTGTGTTACTGTTGTAGCAGTATATTTGTTTTCATGGGAGGTATAAATAAATATTGAGGGTTCAGTAGGTCATATAATTTTTCCTCTTCAAATTTCTTTAGACCTTTCCATTCTATGGACTAAATGTTTATATTGAGAAATCAAATTTTTTGTAAACAATGTTAAAATGATAACTTACAGTGGGTATGCTTAGAATATTATCGTACTTGGCTTTGAGTGTCCTTGGAGTAATCCCAAAGAAACGTGAGAGTACTTTGTAAAGTATTATCTTTATTGATGTAAAAGAAATTCCCAGTTTTAGCCTCTGTTAGCATTTGCTGGAAGAATTTTCATGGAATTCATTTCATGTAATTTCGTGAAATTTTCATGTAATCTTATAATTTGCTTCTGTGGCTTTCTAAACCAAATTCCGAAATGTTATGCATAGTATCAAGCAACGTGTGCCAAACCTCAGTAGCTTTTACTTTTGCCAGTGCCATATCCCTTCTTTATTATTTACCTACTGTTCTTCTTTAAATTGCCTCTTTTCCTATTTCCTTGAACATATTCTAAAAAGAAGCATTTTATCACTGCTATCAATGGTAGTGGGCACATCACTTGTGATGTGTTGGAAATACCTGTGAAAATAAGTACTTACTCTGCAGGTAATTCAGCCACGGGGATTGGGTGAGTAGCACCATGCCTGAGATGAGCTGTATGACTACATGTCTCTCACACTTTGGAAAACACTGATGTAGATTCTTTTCCAAGACAGAACTTGAAAGATGGGTGGTTTTTCAGTTTTTAGTAAGAGGGAACAGTATGGCCAGGGGCTCTAGTATATTAGGTGGGATAGAATCCCAGGGGCGGGGAAACTGGTGGGCTGCCGTCTCTGGGGTCGCACAGAGTCAGACACGACTGAAGCGACTTAGCAGCAGCAGCAGCAGAGTGCAGTTAGGTGGTAATGGGTTGATAATGCCCCCATAAGATGGAAATAGGACGCCCTGAGGGAATTTAATACACCCCTGCACTGGCCAGTTTGATCTTCATTTTTAAAGAATCCTTGAAATGTAATAGACTGCAGCCATGAAATTAAAAAATGCTTGTTCCTTGGAAGAAAAGCTATGACCAACCTAGACAGCATATTAAAAAGCAGAGACATTAGTTTCCCAACCAATGTCCATCTAGTCAAAGCTATGGTTTTTCCAGTAGTCATGTATAGGTGTGAGAGTTGGACTGTAAAGAAAGCTGAGTGCCAAAGAATTGATACTTTTGAACTGTGGTGTTGAAGACTCTTGAGAATCCCTTGGACTACAAGGAGATCCAGTCTATCAATCCTAAAGGAAATCAGTCCTGAATATTCATTGGAAGGACTGATGCTGAAGCTGAAACTCCAATACTTTGGCCACCTGATGGGAAGAACTGACTCATTTGAAAGACTCTGACGCTGGGAAAGATTGAAGGCTGGAGGAGAAAGGGACGACAGAGGATGCGGTGGTTGGATGGCATCACTGACATGATGGACATGAGTTTGAGTAAGCTCTGGGAGTTGGCAATGGACAGGGAACCTGGTGTGCTGCAGTCCATGGGGTCGCAAAGAGTCAGACACGACTGAGTGACTGAACTGACTGGAAAAAAAAAAGAAAATTGATTCTATCACAAAGTTAAAATTATATGACTGGGGTGGAAATTAACTTCAAACTATTTTCGTTATAATTGTTAGCAGAGGGTCCACTTACACAGAACTGAGAGGAGACCCAGGTCCCATATTGTACTAGAATTAAGCATATCTCATACAGCAAAATTTAGTACCTTTCTACTCTAATAGTTTCACAAATGTTTAATAATTTTTTGTGTATAGAGAACATATATCACACATTCAGGGTTGACTTCTAGGTCAGTATTGCTATGTTTTAATGCAGCAGGTTGTATTTCACTCACTGGCTTAAGACACTTCCATCCCCAGGACTTAGTGGGTCAGGCAGGTCAGGCTCATGATTCTTCTTCAGTGTATTCCAAGGAAAATAATTCCAGAGGAACAAAGACCTCCATTCACAGTCATCTAAATAGAAAGTAAAATCACAGTAGGCATTTTTTTTTTTTTAGCTTTTAAAAAGCTACCATGCATGATGTTTTATTTTGATGTTTAGAGCAATACATTATAATCTGCTGCTCCTGCTTGGTCGCTTCAGTTGTGTCTGACTGTGCGACATCATGGACTGTAGCCCTCCAGGCTCCTCTGTCCATGGGATTCTCCAAACAAGAGTACTAGAGTGGGTTGCCATGCCCTCCTCCAGCGGATCTTCCCAACCCAGGGATTGAACTCAGGTCTCCTGCATTGCGCGCAGATTCTTTACCACTGAGCAACCCGGGAAGCCCAATACATTATAATCTAGTCAGCAGCCATTTGTACAAAGGCAGATGTGTTGTACATCCTAAGTTTTAAGATGAACTGAGAAACTTAACACTTTAGAGTGATAGACTTCAGATAATTTCCAAATTAGAAGTTATAGGGATGACCAATGATCTTGGACTTTTGCATTAGTATAATTTGTTTTTGCATACTTAATTATAGCATGCTTATTTACATATCCTCTTAAGCTTATTAAGATAATACATGTCTGTCATTGTGAATAGCTGTGAAGAAGTCAGTCCGTTGTATTGTTCTGCTATTACTTGTTTAACCACCCTACCTACTGTTGAACATTTAGATCATTCCTAGAAGGCAATGGCACCCCACTCCAGTACTCTTGCCTGAAAATCCCATGGATGGAGGAGCCTGGTAGGCTGCAGTCCATGGGGTCACTAAGAGTCGGATACGACTGAGCGTCTTCACTTTCACTTTTCACTTTGATGCATTGGAGAAGGAAATGGCAACCCACTCCAGTGTTCTTGCCTGAAGAATCCCAGGGACAGGGGAGCCTCATGGGCTGCCGTCTATGGGGTTGCACAGAGTCGGACAGGACTGAAGCGACTTAGCAGCAGCAGCAGCAGTTGCAAATTAGTGATGTTGGGGATATTTTGTTACATATTCCATTGCTCTTTTTTTTCCTTTCCCCTCACAGTGAAAGAAAATAGAAGTATAAGAAAAAGGTTCTAGTTGTTATTTTCAGAAGAGCCATGACACAAAGCCTCGGCAATTTTAACTTTATTTCTTTTTATCTTTAGGTACAGTTCCTTTCCCTATTAGTTCTGCTAAGACTGATTATATGTATTTATTTATTATAATCGTCTCTGGCAGATCCAGTTCTTGTTACCGGCTAGTGTTCTTCCTCTCCTGCTTGTTTGCTTGCTGGTGACCGAGTGGTAAACTGGCTATTGAAGAGATGCCAGCTCTGACTCGCTCACAGCTGTCCTTCCTGCAGACTTGGGGAGAAGGGACGGTGCTAACATGGCCACCACTCTCCTCATGACTTGCCCTCCTGCTGTCTGGTGACATTCACAAGCCTGCATGTGTACACTCAGATGTGCAGTGGAGGCCAGCACAGTGCCTAAGGTCACGGAGCACAGAGGTGATGTGCCAGGCTTGCATCCTGCCCCCAGATGGCTTAGAATCATCGAAAGCTGCTAGATGTCAGCCTGGGCCCCAGAAAGTGGTGGAAGCCTGGTGAGGTTGTGTGTGTTTGCCAGAGCTGTTGTAATGATATACCACCAAGGGTGTGGCTTGAACAATCAGAAATTTATGGTCTCACCGTTCTGGAGGCTCGAAGTGCAAGATGGTCGAGTCGGTGGAGCCACTTTCTCTGAGAGCCTGAGCCACACCTCTCTCTGGGCTTCTGATTGTTTCCTGGCAATCTTGGGCATTCCTCGGCTTGCAGCCACATCACCTGATCTTCCCTTTCATCCTTTCATGATGTTCTCCCTGTGTTTGTGTCCAGATTTCCCCTTTTTTAAAAAAAAGACTCTGTTTCCAACTGAAGTCACTTTCTGATGTACTGATGGTTAGGATGCTAGTGAATCTTTTGGGGGGAAAATAATTCAACCCCTAACAGAGGTCAAGAGGAGTAGGAAGAGTATGGGAAGCTTTGAAAGAGGAAATTGAATGCAGGGGACCTCAAAATGCATTTGTGTTTGATTTACTGCTTTTGCCTACTAGTTCCTTATCAGGCTGTTTCCTTGTTGACAAAGCAGCTGGCTCATGTAGACAGTCATCATCAACACCCTTGTGGGCAGGTTGGTCATTTCTATAAGTGTACCCAAGAGTCAAAACGGACTTACAACAGTGCCAGTGCTTTTTCAGAAAATGTCATCAGAAAACAGAACTTCCCTCTAAGAAAGAAAACATAAGAAAAGCCCATGCTTAGAAATGAAATCGGGAGTTGTCATGTGCTTACTTAAGTCACTTGTCTTCTGTGAAGGAAGAGCATCTGGAAAAGAGTGGGTGCCCTTGCTGAAGAATTAGATTTGGCATCTCAGGCTTTGGTCTGTATTATGGTTATTGACTTGAAAAATACTTTTAAAGCTCATGAATTGTTATGGTTAAATTAACTATGTTAGCAAGCTATGATGTTTTTCTTTAAAGTTGCTTCCAGCTTTAAAGAAAATAGTGTTTACACTATCGTGCTCTGTAATTTCTTTTCATCTTGAATTCAGGTTGCCATAGTTGGGTGGCCAGGAAAACATGCTAACAGAAAGCTTTGGAAAGATGGCTTTTAAAATTAACTGATCGCTATGTCAATATCATACTGTGTTGAACACTTGCTTTTAAAAATACATGTAATGGCAGAAATACTTAAATAATTGCGTTAACTTTTAATCAAAGATAAGAGTGGAATTGTGATATAATTTTCCTCAAGGAGTTCATGTGTTACAGTCATTTTCCACAATGCCTCTGGAATTCAAATTATCCAGACAATATTATTCTTTTTTTTTTTTTTTCAAAAAATTGGGTCCATGGAACTTATTGAGCTAGAGTGCCTTCCTTTTTATGAATATGGATCCACACCCCGCCCCCACACCCCCACCCAAAGGAAAAAGAGAAGTCATATTTATGGAAGGAGGTATGGGGAAGGCTTTCTTGGGAGATTTGTGGTAACAGCATTGATACTTTTGGTTTCTTTTTTTCACTGAGAAGAAAAACTAGTGCAGGTTAAAAAAAAAAAAAAAGCTCGGTGGAAGTTGCTAGTTAGCTTGCAAATGAATACATGCAAATACTCTGAAATCCCCTGGCTGCTGGTCCTCTCTGTGTTTGCCATCCGGAACACATTGTTCCATCCACGTGCTCAGAAGAGGGGCCTGGGCAGTGCTGCAGTCTGTTCTGCCAAAGCTGGTAGAGAGGAAAGTTTGTGTTCTGTCAGTCAGAGGAAGGCCTGTCTGTCTGTGGAGCCTGTCAGTTGGCAGTGCAGGTTTAAGCGAAGTGTTGCCTTGGTACTTCGTCCCTTTGCTCACTGTTAGTGGTGTCACAGTGTCAGGACACAGCTGTCAGGAGGCAAGGACTGTGTTTACTCACGTTGGCATCCTGGAATCCAGAAAAGCACCAGGATTTGGATAACTCATTTGTTGGATGTCATAGCAATGGAGGAAAACACCCAACACATTATTCCTAAGCAAAGGAAAACACACCAGAGATTTGACTCTGCTTCTGCCCTCCATCTCCAGGGTGTGCCCCGTCCCTGCTTAGAGGTCAGGAGGTCAGGATGTCAGTGGGCCAGCACTCCACCCCGAGGTGGGTGGGGGATGGGCCTGTGGAGGTAAGTTAATTAATTCCAGTGTGTATCTGATTAAGATAACCTTGCATTAGAATGCATCCTTTGTTAGGACAGTCATAGGCCCGGCTGAAAGAAGCCGGGGAGAGGTAGAAAGAAAAGGAAGACTAGAGTGACACTCTGAAATCCGAAGGTTAAGGAAAAAAGTAAATCAGCACTATGAATGATGGTAATCAAAGGTGATTTTACTTCTGCCACATAGGTTTTTTTCTCCCTCTTTGTAATAACTACTGCAATTTCTTGTATCAACTTAATGGCACTCAGGCCCTCGGATTGTTCTGCACACGTAGAACTCTGGAAGCCAGCGCCTGCTCGAAGTGTGGTCCTCCTCGGTGCCTCTCTGGTCTCACCCTACCCAACTTCCCTCCTCCACCAAGCAGGAAGGTGCAGTCCCAATGGGGTCCAGGCCTCTGCACCCACGCTCTTGTCTCCATTCACCCAAGGCCAGGCCTGTGGTACTTCACCAATCCTCCCACCAGGCAACTTTCAGTTTGCTGCTGCAAATGGTTTGTAATGTAGTGACACCAACTAGTCAGCTGGTGATGGGTGAGGGGACAAGGACATGTGAACCACTGGGCACTGCTGGACTCCTTCCTCTGGGCTCCTCCAGTAAAGGCTCCGTCCCCACCTGGAAATGGGTTTGGAATGGATCAGGCACTTTCAGGTGAAGGCCAGGTGTGGACCAGGCGTGGCTGCTGCAGGCTTTCTGTTTTTATCTCTGATGGGTGCTGACTCTCTCCTTTCTCCCGATGACAGTTCCCCAGGCAAGGCTTGCAGCAGACCCAGCAGCAACAGCAGACGGCCGCCCTGGTGAGGCAGCTCCAGAAGCAGCTCTCCAGTAAGTATGCTTCCTCAGAAACAACAGCTTCCAGGAGGTGGAGCTACACACGCTTGGCCGCTCCTCAAAAACCACAGTCTTCCTCGCCGCTTTCCTGTTCGCTTTAGTCCTAGCTGTCCCTACTGTGTTCAGTCTTGGTTTGAAGGCTTATTTTCCTACAAAAGCCCCAGTCTTTTCCTTGAGTTCAGCAATGATGTTTTCCTATTGCTTCTATCTGAGTCTAGGAATGTCTCTTTTCATCTGGGGGACCCCAAGAAACAACAAGTTCTTTTCTTGCAAAGCTAGATGCACCTGAGAGCATCTTGGCTGATGCCCTCAAGTGTACTAGGGGGCAGGTTCAGGGCCCCCAGGCACTATGACTTTACATGTGTTAATTCATTTAATTTCTAAACCACCTCATGTTAGTCCCTCAGTTATATCTGGCACTTTGTGACCCCATGGTCTGTAGACTGTCAGGCTCCTCTGTCCATGAGATTCTCCAGACAAGAATACTAGAGTGGGTTGCCATGCCTTCCTCCAGGGGATCTTCCCAACCCAGGGACTGAACCTTGGTCTCCCACATTGCAGGCATATTCTTTACCTGCGATAAGGTATTATTGCTATTCCCATATTACAGATGAGAAAACAGCTAGAGAACAAGGACACTGACTGTCTCCCAAGGCTACTCAGCCAACAGCTGGGACTAAAACTGAGAGTGATTCGTTCCAGAGCCACCTTTTAACCACGGTATAGATTCTGCTGCCTGACATTAGCGGTGATGCTGGTCTCCTTTGTTGAATAAGGGCGACTAAGCTGAGCTGCCCATTGCACGTCTCCAGAGGGCTCCGTTCATGCCATAGTCTGTTTGCACGGGGCCTCTGGATTTGAACAGTCCCACCAGAGTTGTGTGAGCAGTAGCTGTTTCTAAGCCTGTGTCATTTTTTTGAACTTTTGCATGGTTCTTTGTGTGCATAGACATACGTGCATAGACATATTCTCGCATCTCATACACGCAGCCTCTCTCTCATGTGCATACACTCTTTGCCTAGTTCTCTCTTTTGTATCTATGGCCATTTGCAGAAAACTGCCCACTTCAAGCTACTTCTCTTTCAACTATTATAATGTCAGTGTTAAAGTAGAATCTCTGATGTACTTTTATGAAGTTTTGAGAACCTTTAATGTTTTATGATACTTAACAGTCCTTTTTAATGTTAGTATTTAGGTGGTTCAGGGATAGAGACTTTTGATGGGCCAGTTACAAAAGGCCACATCCCAAGGCCTTTTGCTGGCAGGTATGGGACCGTGATGTAGAGCTGGCCCCTCTGCAGAATGAATCCAAGGTGCTGTTAAGACCTGGCCGCTCAAGTGTCTGTCTAGTGTTAGACTCCCAGGCCAGTCTGTTCTCCTGTTTCTGCGGCTGGTACTAAAAGCAGTGACACGTGCATACCATCTATCTGTAGCATAATTTTGCATTTGCAATTTTGTTTGAATTTTTTTCTCTCACTAGGTAACCAGCCACAGCAAGGAGTGACTCCCTACGGGCATCCTTCACACTTCTGAGTCTGGAAGAGGACAAAGATACAAACTTTTTTGTTTGCACTGAAAAATAGAAAATCACATTTAATGCATTAGTCATCTTTGGAAATGTCTGTTTTTTCATTTCTTTGAAGTTTTCCTATATTTTACGCCACATTCGTTCAAAGGTGTTGAAACAAAAAGTGAAGGAAGGGGTGTGGTTTGGTTTCATTTCATTCAACTTGAAAAGTAGGTTTAAAAATGTAGATCATGTGGGCCTACTGCGGGAAGAGTTTGGTAGCAGACTTTTTAAAATTGGTGCTCTTATTGAATCTCGTAGTTATAGAAAGAATGAATTATGGTGGATTTAAAATATTTATGTATTCATTGATTTTTTTTTTTTTTTTGGCAAACTGTGCTGGACCAAACTACTGATTTGAAAGGCATGTCAGATCTTGACAGGAAGGTGATCCATTTACTCTGCAGTCACCTTTGGTGGTGAAGTGGACATCTATTTGCATTGCTCTAATTTAAAATATTTGTAATTTCATAAGCACTTTATGAACTTTGTTCTTATTTATGTAGGATTTTTCTTTGCTTTTGTTGTGGTCAAAAGGTGCTGAAACAGATTGTTGCTTAGAACTTAAACTTCTTAGACCAAGAACTTAACCCAAGGCTTCTGTGAGAGCCACCCTGAGGTACATGGAAACCCGTTAGGAGTAGCTGTACTGAATTTTTCCATGGCAAGATCATTGACCAGAGTCTTTGTGAAGGTACAACATGTAAATTCTAAAGGCTGGAATGAACCATAGTGGAATTGATCCAACTATTTGCCAGATTTGGCAAAAACGACTCTGTCCAGTTTTGGTTCTCCTGAACCTTTATGCCAACTTGAGGGGAAAAAAAAATCTTGCAGCTGGCCTGAGATTCCACAGTGCTCAAACTTGACATGGGTATGGCCCCCAAGTCCAGAGGGCTCTGGTTTTCATAAGAGATGTATTTGCTGTTTATTTTATATGGTAAGTATTTGCTATTTTGAATTTAATTATTAATGTTGGTGTCTGTCTTGGTTGTGTATTGCATATACTGTATTTATAAATTGGTGCAAAAAGCACAAGTAAAGTAAATTATACATCAAATTTATTATAAAGAAATAGTAACTATTTTAACTTTGTTCAAGTATGTGGTAATTTGCTCCTTTAGAGTAAAAAATACAGTAAATTATTATCAGTTTGTGTAACTTAAGAGTATTCCATATAATATTTTTTTAGACTTAGATGCATAAAATTTTGAATGTGAAAAATTGCAGGGCATTTTAAAACATGTGGGGGATATTTTCCCATGTTCTGTGTTAATTCATTTTCTTTTGCCATATGAATTTACATGTAATATAGTCACACATACTGTGAATAGATTTGTCTATAATGAGCAAACCATGTAGAACTACTTTTTTAAAATGTAGCTGGTACAACTTCAGTAGATCATTTCCTTTGCAAATCATTATATAAATAATTTATATCTTCCTAGGTGAGTTACTCATTGCAAAGTTTGACTCATGCAAATGACCTCAAATCCATGTCCGCTTACTTTGCTGTGGCACCATCCATGTGAACCGCTTTGTACACTGTGAAACAATTTCACTCCAGCCCACTCATTTCATGTTTACTCTGGGCTGAGAAAGACTTTGCCAAAACATTAAAGACCATTCTTTTCACTAAATTAACATGTTCTATCTGCTTTCAGATGAATCTTGACATTTCAGCTAGTTTTGTATATCAGGTTTGGTTTTCTTGTTTTTTTTTCCCCTTTTCAGAGTGATAGAGTTCATAAAGTTATTTTTCTTCAAAGTAATATATAATGACTGCCTTGGCAAAAACAACCGAAATGTGAATGTCGTGCCTAGTGAGTACGAGTCATGTTCTGTCCTGATTGTTATTTTTCGTCTTTTCAAGAATTACTGGTGTTTGAAATGCCAGTTTCAGTTTGAACCGTATATATTTGTAGCTCAATATTGCAAACAGCAGTAAGACTGTTTCAAGAATGAGTGTTATAATTGCATAGCATTTGTATGCACTTTATATTTTACAGAAGTTAGTGAAATTAATTTATTAATCATTTTGCACATGAAGGCTGTGGGGCATACCTTTTTGTTGTCGTCTCCTATTTTTGAGGTGGGAAAGCTAAGATATGGTAAGGCCGTATGATTTGAAGATTCTACAGATTGAGGAAACACCAAAAACTGGTTTTCCCCTGTGTACTATACAGAGAGAAACCAGAATTTTCTATCTATTCTTATATTTCCTCCCACTCAATCCTCTCTCATGTGAGTTTTCGTTTCTTTTTAGGATATGCATAAATTTATCTTGAAATGATCACAAAGGATAACCCTATCCTTCAGAAGAACCTAATAATTTGCTTGGTGAGACGGAGAGGAAGTTATCTTAGGAAAAATGGAGCCCCCAGTTCCCCTTAAAGACTTTGAAATAGAATGGAGCTTGACATAGGAAGCCCTACCATATACCTGTTTACACTGTAGGCCCCTCCCTAAAAGGGTTCCATTTGTCCTCTGATCCTTCTTGGCCCAGAAGTAGAACGAGATCTTTGTTAGAATGAGTATCCTTTGACCACTTGTGGTCACCGGATACCAAAATCAGAGAAAGTAGGAAACAGGTTACCTCTTTAGGTGGAGCAAGCCGAAACTTGGTGTGATGAAGACACAGTGAAGTGTCCCCCATCCCCCATCTTTCTAAAATGATACACAGGGGCAAACATAGTTCTCAGTTTTGTGTGCTGAGATACTTGAGCAAGACGGATGGCATTTTCTCATTTTTCATTTATTAAGGCTCCTATAATTCTTCTTAAATAATAGACAAATATTTAAATAGATGCTGGAGAAATTACATTGGAAAATGCTAGCCTCTAGAGTTAGAAAAGATTAATTATAATGTTCTTAAATTAATTCAGGTTGAATTAAGCACGTGATATAAATAAATTCAGTGAATTACAAAAAGTAAGATTTTGTAGAATTGATCAGATTTTCAGTACAGTGACACTCTGTTATATGTATTCAATCCAAATTTTCCCAAACATTTCCCCACCACGTAAAGGCTGCTCACTTAATGAAATAAATGCTCATAAAGCAGTGATTCCTCCTAAGAAGATTTTCCTCATGAACAATTCCAAACCAGGGGTGCCTGAGCTAGATTTTGAAGTTATAAAGAAGTGTCGATGTATTTTAAAAGCTTTTAATGGCTTTATTTGGGATAGATGTTATCAACCCCCTTTTCACATTTTTGATGTGTGGGTGTTAAGTTGCTTTTTACAAGAGGAAAAGTCAGCCTGCATTTATTTTTAAATGCAGTTATTAAAACATTTTTTTGTATTCCCCATCAATGAAAATTTTCAGTATGTACAAAATGGTGAATTATAGAACAGTGCTTAGTTTCTGTGGGTTTTAGTAAAATATTTATAAACCAACTGCAATATTTATACATCAGGATGGCAAACTTACATCAAGACTGCAAATTTAATCCTTTCCATTGTGTCTTGTCTTCAGTGCCATGCTTGTAACATTGATAGAAGGTGGACACTAGGCAAACAGTAGTGAAAGAAAAAAAAGTCCGTTCTTTAATGAAGAATTCAGGTACATTAGACATTTGTTATTTTATGGTCAAGAGTTTCTTCTTACTGTTCATTGTTATCTGTTGGCAAAATAAAAGTGCCTTAAGTTAAAAGTTTGTTTTGAGATCCATTAAAAAAAAAATCAGTATCAATTCATAATGCATTTATTTATGTCCTTTTTTTTTGCATGTCTATTATAAATTTAATATTGTAAATGTATTCAAATTCATTTACATGCCTATGGCTGCCTTTGATTAAACTTCTTCCAAAAGCTAAACTCTGTCCAGATGTTGAGTTTGTTCAGGCAGTTTTACGCTCTGTTAGATTACTTGAATGTAAGTTGTTGCGTAATCGCTTCCGAGTGAATTCTCTGCTGTGCATTTGTATATCCCAGAATCTGAGGTTTGCGGATTCTGAATGACTAGGGTACCTTGTGGGTGAAAAGGCCGAATTCTACGTGTCCTCCCTTTGTTTGCCGCTGAGAACAGGGAGTGGTCAGGCATCTCCCATGTGATTTCTGGCTTGGGGATTCCCAGGGCCTTACAGTGGAGCTGAATGGCTACACCTGTCCTTGTGAGGACGCTCCTGGGTAGGCGATTTGTAATCCGGGGAGGGTAGGCTACAACCATTACTGGAACAGTAATAATGCGTGACCAATACTATTTTGAGCCTTACAGATGTAGTTTCCTCTGTCATAAGCTGTTGCTTCTTTGATGACTAAGGTGCCATTTTCATGCAATATGTATTTTTCATTAATTTGAGGCCTATCTATTATGTATCCACTTGGCAAAGTCCATTTGATATGTGGCTTTGGGCTTCCAAGAGAGACGCAGTGCAGCAATACAGTGTCTCCACTGAAACTGTAAACTGTCCCTGGTTCATATGTTAGAATCACTGGCTTTCGGCCGATTTCTAATACAATTAATTTCTCAATGTAACCAACTTTATTTCTTGCCCCACACCGATATTTTCCTGCATCATCCCGTGTTGTTTTGTAAATGATAAAAGAACCGTTACTTGCTATTAGATACTGAGAATTGTGTGGTCCACTGGGAAACTGTGTGCCATTTGGTAAAATCCAGATTATTTCAGGTGGTGGGTTTCCATCAACAGAGCAATTCAGTGCTGTGGACTTTCCAAGCTGGGCAACTATTTTTTCATTAAATGGATTTCTGAACGTCGGCCTTCTCAGCATTTCCACCACCTCTAACTGTATCACTAGCACACTCTCTCCTCCTTCATTCCGAGCCACGCAGATGAAATCGGCAGAGTCTGAAAGCCTCACATTCCTGATTTCCAGGGTTCCATTTTTGTGGACGGTGATTCTGCTCCCATAGTATGGAGCCGTGAGGAAAATATTCTCAGGCATGATCCACATGATTTGAGGAGACGGTGTCCCTTCCGCTCTGCAGTCAAAGTGTCTTTTGGAATGTCTCACAGCTGTGGCTTTAATGACAGTTTTGTTTGCATACAAACCATTGATTAACGGAGGCTTAGAGACGACATCCAGCTTGTACGCTTTGGTGTCATCCCCGCTGGGATTTCGGGCCACACATACATACTCCCCAGAATCGAGCAGTCTCACTTCATTGATGGACAAAGACCCATTGTTATGGAATGTGTACCTGTCCTTAGAGAATGAAATCATGTCATTGGAAGGCAGCAGCAAAATATTTTTGGCTTGGGTTCTCCAACAACCTGGCAGTCAAGGATAGCAGTATCTCCTGCCGTGATTTTCGTGTTGGTCTTGTAACTCTGCTGGATCCGTGGGGCGGCTGTTATGACTGTTAGATGGACTTGCATCTCATCCTTCCCTAGGGTGTTCTGGGCATAGCAGGTATAATTTCCTTCCTCCGCCATCCCAACTTTGTTGAAGTATAAGGTTCCGTTGTGGAAGAGGGTGAGCCTTCTGGTCCTGTGGCCGCTGTCATCGGCCTGCATGGCGCTATTTATCATCGTCCCGTCAGGCAAACTCCAGGATATCTCGGGCACTGGTGAGCCAGAAGCCTTGCAATCGACCTGAAAGTCTTTCCCATGAAACACTTGCTTTTTAAAGTGGTGCTTGTGGTCAATTTTGGCTGGTTTCCATCTTAGGCTTACGTGCATCAGGGTCAGATCGTCACCCATTTTGTTTCTTGCCACACACAAGTAGTCCCCGCCGTCTTTTTCTGTTACTGACCCAACAAACAAGGATCCATTTGGGTAGACATGGATTCGGCCGCCCATTCTGAGGAAAGAAGAGACTGACTGAGGTGTGCAGCTATTAGCAAGGGTAAGAGAGTTATGTTAATTGACACAGGACTAAACGTAGTGAAATTAAAATTAGTACTGACTTCTTTACTGTCTTTAAGCTGTTCTGAAAGATGAAATTAACTGAACAAATAAATTTTGTGCAAACAAGTAGTATTTCTTAGTTGGACTTCAGATGCACCTCCTTTGCATTTCAGTTTAAAAAGTTTTTAATGATGATGAGAACGTTAGAAATGCCAGTTTCCTAGACCCATGACTGTCCTGACCACTTTACATAGCAGATGATCATTTTGTGGTATATGTCAGTAAAGAACAACTCTCATACAAATCTACTTGCTCAGAAAAGATAGCAGATTTTCCCTTTTAAAGAGTATTAGAAGCACAAGCTGGAATCAAGATTGCCGGGAGAAATATCAATAACCTCAGATATGCAGATGAACCACCCTTATGGCAGAAAGTGAAGAGGAACTAAAGAGCCTCTTGATGAAAGTGAAAGAGGAGAGTGAAAAAGTTGGCTTAAAGCTCAACATTCAGAAAACGAAGATCATGGCATCTGGTCCCATCGCTTCATGGGAAATAGATGGGGAAACAGTGTCAGACTTTATTTTTCTGGGCTCCAAAATTACTGCAGATGGTGATTGCAGCCATGAAATTAAAAGACACTTACTCCTTGGAAGGAAAGCTATGACCAACCTAGATAGTATATTCAAAAGCAGAGACATTACTTTGCCAACAAAAGTCCGTCTAGTCAAGGCTATGGTTTTTCCAGTGGTCATGTGTGGATGTGAGAGTTGGACTGTGAAGAAAGCTGAGCACCGAAGAATTGATGCTTTTGAACTGTGGTGTTGGAGAAGACTCTTGAGAGTCCTTGGACTGCAAGGAGATCCAACCAGTCCATTCTAAAGGAGATTAGTCCTGGATGTTCATTGAAAGGACTGATGCTAAAGCTGAAATTCCAATACTTTGGCCACCTCATGTGAAGAATTGACTCACTGGAAAAGACTCTGATGCTGGGAGGGATTGGGGGCAGGAGGAGAAGGGGACAACCAAGGATGAGATGGCTGGATGGCATCACCGACTCGATGGACGTGAGTTTGAGTGAACTCCGGGAGTTGGTGATGGACAGGGAGGCCTGACGTGCTGCGATTCATGGGGTTGCAAAGAGTTGGACACAACTGAGCAACTGAACTGAATCAGTTATTTGGTTAGAAAGTAAATTTTACTTTTTTTATAAAGAAAGTAAATGCCAAGGTAAAATTCCTTAGAAGCATACTTTTATCTGTCTCTGCAGGCAACTGTACAGTGACTTGGTCTCTGCATTATGTTGAACTGCATGAACTCAGTTTTCTCTGAAGTACAACACGGCCCGCTGTTATCACACAGAACCACCAGATGGCAGAATTTCCCTGATAAAACTAAATAGTTTTTCAGAAAGACCAGTGGAAGCTGCGTAACTGCTACAACGCAATCAAAACCACCTATAGGTGAAAATATTCATTACATGTGCTTCTCCTAATTTTTTGGCAACATGAGCTAAGGTGAGTGAAAAAGTGTGTATGACCTTTCGTAGCATAACTGCTAAACAAATCCAACAGCCTCAAGTCATTTTTTATCTTCCAGCAAGAAACCTTAGTTAGGAAGAGTATTGTAGGACAACTTACAGCTGCTGATAGCCTTTTTTCTCTTCTCTCAAGCCTGGAAAGAATTCATCTGGCATGTAAAGCAAGGGAAAGTCGTCATTATGGATGCTCTTAAAAGTGGAAACCACAAGGGTCTTTGCGTTTAGTTTTTAATCTTTAGGTGGTTCCTCACCATACAGCTGAAAAAAAAAGTACTTAGAGGTAGTTACTTACCCTTTTCACCATGTTACATTGCTACCTGCTGTCATTCTTTCCTAATGCTAAGAATAGTGTTTCTCAAACTTGGGTGCACATTAAAAGTATTTGCATAAAATAGAGCTGATGCCTGGGTCCCACCTCCAGAATTTGTGACTTATGGTGTGGAATGTGACCTTGGACTCAGTTTTCCGAATGACTCTCAAGTGCAGCAGCATCAGAACCGCTGCTGTGAATCTTTGTCCTCAATGCAGTTCCCTTATCACCTACATCAGAGTTACAGGGTTCTCATTTAAGATGCATATTTACTGGTTTCACTGTTCAGAGATTCTGATCCAATAGATCTGGCCACGGATTGGGTAACCCACTGTTTAACAAGCTTCCCAGGTGCCTCTGTGAACTGTTAAGTTTGCAGACCAGTCTCAAATTTGAGTGTGCACCTGGACGGCTTTTAAGAACACAGATTGCATGGTTTTGATAGAGAAACAGGTTCAAGTTCTCAGGGGATGCTAGTGCTTTTGGTAGGTGGACAACCCTTTGAAAACCAGTGACTTAAAATGAACTTCCCTGACCTTTAAATCTGATACTTCTGAAAGTTGTTTTTTATATATATATATATATATATAATATATATATATATATATATAGTGTNATATATAAAATATATATATATAAAGAATTGTGTTTCCTTTTATAAGCTGATGTTTTTAAGAGAAAACTGACTTTGGAAAGTGGAAGTTTTCCTTGAGTAAAAGAAAGGGAATTCTTTTATGAAGATTAATGGACAATGAAGCATTTGCAATCATTTTAAAGCAGTGTTTCTTAGACCTTATTGTGCATGTGATTCAGCTGGAGATATATATATTTTTTAAAGAAGCCTGGGAGAATTTATTTGTCCAAGTAAACGACATGCTTCAGTGTTCTGAGTGAACTCTGGGAGTTGGTGATGGACAGAGAGGCCTGGCGTGCTGCAATTCATGGGGTCGCAAAAGAGTCAGACACGACTGAGCGACTGAACTGAACTGATGATATTTTTGTATTTTTTTAATACAACAGATATATTACCATCCTAACTATATTTTTTTCCCCAGACTTTAAACTTTTTATTTTGTTTTGGGCTATAGCCAATTAACAGTGATAGTTTCAGACTGAGTGAAGGGACTCTGCCATATATATATATATATAATATATATATGTGTGTGTGTGTGTTCATTCTCCACCTGGGGATATTTTTAAAGTGCAAATTCTGATCTGCCCATCTGGGGTGGGGCCTGATGTTCTGTTCTTGTAACAAACTCCTTGAGAAGCAAAAATCTGAAGCAGAAGAAACAGAATTCTGTCTGAAACATAGGTCAGGAAAGTCTTAATTGAAAGTTGTGGAGGTAGACCTATAGTGCTCTAAGTCTGAGAGAGTTAAAAAAAAAATTTCAGAAAAGGCTTTCTTAGTTCAGCTGATAACTAGGCTTTAAAAAAGTAAAAAGGTTTTGCTTATTTCGGTCATGGTGGAGTAGACTTGGTTGAGTGTAGCTATGATGAAAAATTTCATTTTTAGAATCTAAAATTCAGACTTCTAGAACCAAGAAATGGGAACAGCAAGGACTCTAGTTAACAGCAGAAGTGCCCTTTTTATTTCTGGTGATATCTTAGACACCTAACTAAAGAGTATTCTTGCCTCTTTGAATGGGTTACTTGCAGAATAATAACTAAAAGTGTCCAGTTAGCAGACAAGCTGTGTAGTTCTTTATAAAAGAATGCTGGTACCTCTGGTGGGCCTGTGATAGCATCTGTGATCTTATACCTTCTATTGGCTTTTCCACATTGTGAACAATCTTTCCTTGTTCCATAAGTGCTTTCCCAAAATGAAATACAAACAGCCTACCTGATTTCTTTGCTATTTAACTGGAGGATTTGTTGGACTGTTTAGGTCAAGATTTATTCTGAGAATGCTAATGTGTTTTAGACATTCTTTTGGATTAACTTTTTAAGACATTCCCTTACATTTTTTTCATACCTCTTCCATTCTTAAAAACTGACTTAATGTCTAGTAAATATTTTGGACATTTTCTTTGCAACCTAAAATTTGAACATTATTTGTAATTCCCATCACAGGTGTGATGTCTTCTATTCTTGCATTGGTTTCTTCATGGATAGTGAAACTGTGTTAATGATTACACAGAATAATGAGCAGTTTCTAGGTAAATGAGAAGCACTCCCATGTGCTGCAGGGTGATTAATAAATAGACATGCTGATATAATTGAATATAAAAACTGGTAAACTGTTGAATATATTTGATGCCACAAGTGGGTATATGTACAGTAGATGACAAGCATAAACATGTGTCTTGTGAAGTTTACATTTCATAACTCAGCATTTTAAAATTTTAAATCTAAATTTCAATTTAAAATTTAGTTTTTTTGAGATTTGAACAACATGTTTAATTTGATGACATATTATAAAATTCTGTACTCCATGCTTATCAAAGGTATCTCTGCAATGATTAATTATAGATATGGTCTATATTCTTGTTGTTGTGTTAAATATCCCTAAAGTTTAGCCAGTACCCATTCCTGAGTCATGCAGTTATCACTTGTTTTCCAAGAACATTATCTTGGGCCTGGTTTACAGGAACCCGATAATGACTGACAGAGGCATGTGAAGAGTTTTTCTTGTCCCTTCAAGATTCTTATTAGCATCAGCTCAAACTCATAACCATGACTCCATCAGCTGAAGATAAGCTTGAATTAGTTCCTTAGAAACTACTGGTGCTGTTTATACTTGGGATGAGTGTAAAATTTAGGTAATTTTGATGACTTATTTGAAAAGCTTGAAAATTAACATTTATTTTGGCGTTAAAGATCACAAGTAAAATTCCTTAACACTATCCATTACTAACTCATACTTTGAGACTAGAAAAAAAATATCTATTTTACACATAAACTCATGTATAATTTTACTTGCATGGGTAGTTTCTATTAGTAAACATTAAATGGAAATGTTCAGCCCATCTTTTCTGCATATGAAAAATCATTGCATGAAGTCATGCAAATAGCAAAAATTAATAATCTAGTAAATTATTATTTTTTCCAAGAGATTTAATTGCTATGGAAAAACAGATAAAAATTAATATGCCTGAATCAGAACATATTAGAGAAAGTCTGTACATGTATATATATTGTCTGACACCATCAGAGTGATGGAGGTCCTGAATACATTTCACTTTGTGAAGCCTTAACCTCATAAAATGCTTTGCACTTTTGGGGTAGAATAAAGAAAGTACAGATTGCACTAAAATTGAAAATGCTTTACTAGGAGACTCTGAAGAGTAAATTAATGAAGTGCATCTCTCCAGACCTTGTTTGCATTACAAAATTCCCTCTTATTTTTTTATAGAAAGATTATAAATACATTTACACAGTTATTATTTTAAAAAACTGTCACAAGTATGGAAGAAAATGAAAGTTTTTTAAACTGTTTTTAAATTATATAAACTCAACAAGAAATTGGCCCTTAGAATACAGCATGTAAGAAACTTTCTTTTTACATAATCTATATTTTACATATATCTATATACATCTCAAAAGGATTAGGTCCCTTTAGAGCAAGTTAACTTTTATGAGCAGAGTCTGTGCACTCTCTAACATTGCTACAAGCCTCACTCTACCACTTTCGCCATTTCAGAAGTTGTAAAGCTAAACAGACGATAATCTCAACTGAAAGGTATGGTTTACCTGTGCCACTGGTCGACGACAGCCTTGGATGGTAGCCTCCAGATGATTTTCGGTTTCGGCTCCCCAGTGGCTGAGCAGTTCAGCAGTAGTTTGTCTCCCAGATCTACCTCAGTCCATTTCTGGGATGCAGATTCTATCCTGGGGATGGTCTCTTGTTCTTCTACTGTGATGATTACCACCCTTCTCTCTGAGCCAGTGGAGCTGGTAGCAATGCATTCATAAGTGCCCCTGTCTGAAGAGGCTACATTTCTTATAAACAGAGTTCCATTTGAAAATAAGAACTTAGAATTGACGAATTGTAATGGTTTCACTTCAGTGCCATCTGAGAGGACCCAGTGAACACTGGGCTGAGGATTGCCTTTTGCAGTACAGGGCAGTTTCAAACTTTCACCCCAAGTCCCTGCAATAACTTGCCTGTTTTGCTCTAGAATAACAGGTGGGGCCGCGATGACTTGTATTTTAACCAGCAGTGCATCCTGGCCCACTGAGTTGCTGGCTATGCATTTATAAAAGCCTCGGTCATAAATGCTGAGATTGTGGATGACCAGTGTTCCGTCAGATGTCACTAGGGCCTGTCTCTTCCCCTCAGATGATTCAGAGATCACCGTCTGGTTTGCAAGAATCCAGGAAATTGTAGGGCTGGGCCTCCCATCAGCTCTGCACTTCAACTTCACTGTGCTTCCAGAATGGACTGTGATCTCCTTAGTATGTCTCTCCATGATCCGGGGGGGATACGAAACCACGGACAAGGTGACATGAAGTGGTCTGTGCCCAATGGATTGGATGCCGAGCACAGGTACTGTCCACGGTCCTGAATGTCCACCCTCTGTATGGACAGGGTGCCATTGGAGAGCACCTGGAACCTGCTATTCAGTTTCCTCTTAGATAAATCAAGTCCTGATAAGAAAGAAATTTATAGTCATAGGTCATCAAAGTTTAGATGGAAAACAAACTGCTCACGTGGAAGTCACAAAAGGAGAGCTATCTATTTGTTAGGCTACTGGGAACAAATATATTTAAAATTAAGATCCTTAGTCTTCAGATTGCTAAAATTATTTCTGGATTAAAAAAAAAAATCACCCTAATTTTAATGTAAAAGACAGATGGTTCAACACAATGACCTTTTTTTTTTTTTTTTAGATCTGCTTTAAACGCATTTTTTAATAGTGGTCTTAACATACATTTTAAAACTAATGAGCAAAAAGTCACGCATATATCAAATGAGGATATTAATAGTTTCTGTGTCTTGGAGAAGTTTCATGCTGATGTTGAATCTTTGAATATGTAACCCTGAAATGTCACACAGTATTTTCTTTGTTTTGTTACTAAAGACTAAGTGTAAAGAAACCATTTCAAATACCTGATGAGACTCTGGTCCAGTGGATAGTGGGCACAGGATTTCCAGCAGCCTCACAAGGAAGAAAGGCATCTGAGTTAGCTGGAACAGTAAAACTTGCTGCTTTTCCTCCGATTATTCTGGGCCTTTCAAATACATCCCTAGGTAAAGCATCAAAGGGGAGGAATTCGGAAGTTGTTATTTTTTGAACTGCTGTTTTATCAAAGCCACTTTTCTTTGCATTCTTCTGTATATCCCAGTTTGAAGCATGAGTGGTGACCTCTGGCAAGCCTGGAGTGGGCAGTACACTCACTACTACTGGCTTTTGGCCGTTTTCAGCAATTTCTGGGTGTGACTTGTGCCAAAAGTGGTTTTCTGACCAGGGAGAGTGAGTATGCTTAGAATCCTGTGGTTTAACTGTTACCAGTGCTGGCATAGGAGTAGAAGTAACAGATTGGAGTAGGTAAAGTGAATGGTTCCAACTGCAAATTTGGCATTTGGGTGAGTTTGGGGAGAGGTTACTGCCAATTGCTGTGGAGTAGCATTGTGCTTTGAGGATTCATGTGCCTCAACCATTGTACTTGTCATCATCCCGAAAGTGGGCGTGGCCATATTGTCAGTAACCTCACTTTGATTACTCAAGGGAGGGGAGGTGGGAATTGGCATTGGAGTGGCACTGGAGCTCAGGAAGGTTGGCATGGTTGAGTGTCTGATTGTGTTCCTAGTAGGGGTACTCTGTAGTTTGCTGGACAAAGTGGTTTCAGAAGCAGTTATATTCTTCAAAGCCTGAGTACCCTCCTGGGATGGTTGTCCAAGTACAGCTGTCAGATTAAAGGCTCCTGGATGAAGACCAACTGTGCTTGAAATTTCTTTTGTGTTCTCTAGAGGAGAATGAGTGAAAGCAGACACACTGGGCTTGGTTGAAGTTTCAGCTGCTGTTGGAACAGGAGATGTCACAGTGGTGGAGGTAATGAAGCCAGAAGTCCGGGTGGGAGAGGTATTTGGGTCCCTCATCATCTTCTGAGGCTCCTTTTTCCTTTGTACTTTTCGTGCCCTGGGTCTGTCTATCTGGGCTTTGTTGATAATGATAGATGCAGGGGCAGTAGGTGTGGTCTTCAGCATTGATACGGAATTTGCACTTGATTCTTTGCTTGAGCTACTAGGAAGCGTAGGGTAAATGGGTAGGGAGGGCAGCTCCTTCATCCTTGGGAGACTTACAAGGCTGTGTGTGTTACTGAGGTGAGTTGTGGCTGGTGTTATAGATGGGGTTTTCATTACACTAGCTGAGAGTGTTTTGAAATGGAAGGGAGAAACTTTATCTGTGGGCAAAGCAGGAGATATTTTAGGAAGCACCGTGTCTATGCTGCTTTGTGAACCAAATTTATGCTGATTCTTTAGCTTTTCTCTTTGGATATGGTTATTTACAAAGATCTGATGCCAGGGGATTTTCCTTCTTGAAAATCTGGTAAAGCTAGAGTGGTAGGCACAGGTGACTTGATGGTGGGACCTGGCAGTGGGGATACAATCACAGAATATCTGGTGGTTTCATTGGCTTTAGACCCACTTGGGTAACTAATATTTGTTGCATGAGTCATAACTGCAGTAGTTGGAGTCGCTTGGGTACTTTCAGCACTGAAGTATTTTATCACAGGGGTGGTCTTCTCAGCATCTGCATTTGGTTTGTTCTCAAGCAGTAATGATGGGTTGTGAACTACAGTTGTAGGTTCTTCTGCTGTGACGCTGGCAATTTCAGTTTTGGGGAGGGTGATGGGGGATAAGCTTGGAGAAGACAACGCTGCCTCATCAGTGGTGAGCCTTTCTCTGGGAGAACAGGATGGGCACACTGCACTGAGCTCTGGGGCTGGAAATGCAGTGGTGCTTTCTTCTGAAGAGCCTCTGAATGTGGGCCTTACAACACTGAATCTATGCTGTCGGAGAACTGGTGTCCTATATGGGCTGATAATTCGCCCCCTGCTCCAAACTTTTCGCCATCTTCCAAAGCGCCTTGACAGCGGACTGTTCATTGTACTCTTTCTAGGAATGTGTAACTGAGAAGGAGCAGCAGTGTTTGGGCCTGAACGGAGCTTAGTGGTGCTAGGTTTGTGAGTACTGTGAGAAGGAGAGTGATGGCTCCTGGGTTCACCAGCTCCTGTTACAGATCTCTGATAACTATTTGTGGCACTTACTGACCCTAAAAATATACCAGCTTTGCCCACAGCATTACTCGGCATTTGGATATGGGTATCTTTGATCGCAGTAGCCCCCACTGTTACTGGGGATGCAGTTTGCAAGGGCTCTTTTTTTCTCTCCATGTCATCAGCGTCCTGAAACAGAGTTGCTTCAGTTAGTAGAGGAAACACATTAGGTAAATTTGGTTTGGTTGTATCTTGCATTTTGCTTGATGCAGTTGGGTTTATATTCTTTGGTGTGACTTGAGTTTTAATAGTAGTAGATGGTCTGAAATCTCTTGGTTTTTCAGGTGATAGGGTCTTGGACTCCCAATTGGGGAGACTGGGGTGCCATCAGTTTTATTTGTCACAGGGCTGTCAGGCAATTTTCTGGAATCTGCAGTCACTGTCCTTGTCAGAACGTCTGCAGCTTTAGTTGTTGGGACTGTAAGTTGCTCATCTGGAGGGAGCATGCCTGATGAGTCTGCTTCCTCACCAGGTATATCCAAGATTTGGGTGACTGGTGGAGGCAGCTTTCCTGTGGTATTTTCTTGCTTTTCTGGCATAACGTTCTTTTTAGCTTTCTCCAAAAGTGCTGCCCAGTGCTGTGGGTCAATTCTCCGGGCAGAGGGAGGGAATTGCCTCCTGTGCTCCCTGTAACGCCAGTTGGTTGTCTCTCCACGCCTCTGGGATATTAATACCCGCTGTTTGAGATTCTTACTTGGGCTCAAGACATGTGTTCCAGCCTCAGCCCCCGTGGGAGGAGATGTGGGGAGATGTGTAGCTGGTGGATCCTGAAGCTGACCCATGGAATTGGGGTCATCAAACCCCGATCCATCTGTTTCTACATTATGCTCTGCTGACTTTTGCCCTTTTATTTTGACTAAAACTTGGTTAACTAAAATATCAACCCCTGCTGGGTTGGCTGCTACACAGCGATAGTGACCCTGGTCTTTTTGAGCGACCTGTAATAGTCTTAATGTGCCATTGTTAAGAATTTGCTTCTCTCTCGAGGACTGTTGAAGCACAGTGTTTCCTGGGAGAACCCAGCTAACAGAGGCATCTGGGATACCGGTAGAATGGCAAGGAAGGTCAAGTGTTTCACCAACAGAAGCTATATGATGAGCTCCATTTTCCTGATAGGCTTCTACATTGGGCTCTACCACGGTAATCCTGTACGTGAGGATATCTGCATCATCATAGTTAGTGCTTATGCAGTGGTATAGGCCAGTGTCAGAACTATCAGCCATCTGGAGTCCCAGTTTTCCACTTTTGCCTATCAGGATTCGTCCGTCCTCACTCACGTAAGGGGCTCTCACTTTACTTCCATCAGCTAGAAGCCACTCAGATGTGGGGGAGGCTCTCCTTGGCCAGGGCAGTCTAGGTCAATGGTCCCACCGACCAAAACAGTGCGTTCCAGCTTAGTATTGTTATCTTTGGAGATCATGGTCCATCTGTGTGTCTCTGGCTTTATCTCTGACCTCGGTAAAGTGACTTGGACATCACTGGAGTACTGGATCTGCAGTGTACTGAGCGTGGTGGTAGTTCTGTTTAGTTGCAAGGAAATGCGGTCTTGCATTAACCACGGGGGATCTGCTCTGAGACCAGCTTCAATGTTGGTAAAGATGTCTTCAGGCTTCAGGACCACCTGTTTATATTTGTAGCAGAGTTGTGGGGTTTCAGTGAACAAGTGACTCCTTTCTAGGATCAGAGGAGAGTCACTGTACAAAGCCAGAACCTGCCACACTGGCTGAATGTGGCTGTAATTTATGTCACACACCAGAAATGTTGAAAATGAAGCATTCAGCATGATGTAGTCATTTTCTGCAGTGAACACAATGGATGAGGTCATTGCTGGCTTTTGGATACTGCAGATTAGGTTAGCTTCATTTCCAGTCTGGTCTGTTATATTCAAAGTCAGAGAGCCGAAGGGAGCCATGAACTCTTGGGGAGCGATCGACACAGAACCACTGTCTTCCAGAACAGTCAGGTTCTTCAGCTTCAGAGAGGGGTCAATGGTGGGTTTGGCACACAGGAAAGCTGCAGCTGGGACCATAACTAAGGGCTTGCCTTTAGAGGTCCTGGGGTTCATGCAAAGCGGACACTGCTGAGGACTGGAAGGACTTCTGTCCTTTTTGCATTTTATGATATCTAGAAAAAAAATGACAATTGAATTATTGCCCATTGTGGCTTCTTCAGGAATTAACATTTAAACATTTTGAATAAGTAGCTTTTGCTAGAACATGAAACAATTTGGAAATTTTAGTGTTTCCTTTTTTTTTTGGTCTTTGGATTGATTTCTGAAAATCTTATTGTCTATATACCCTGCCACAATATTACATCCATAGGCACAAGACTTTTGTTTCTATGCTCACAGCTATATTTTTCCATGCCTAAAAAGCACCTGGGGTACATAGTTGGTACTCAGCATTAATTGAGTAGTTCCCTTATCTGGCAAAACAAAATGATATACTTATGTTTATCACTTTTTATTAGCTTATTATTTAGTTCTGTCTCCCCATTTAATGTTTTAAGGCTCAGAGAATTTCAGTGTCCTTTAAATGATAACTTGTTTGATAAGTTACCATTTATACATTCTTGGATATCATTAAAAACCCAAGTTTCTGTCCATTACTAAAAAGAATAATGAGTGAATTACAAGGTAGCTTGGCCTGGTCTAGCTTTATCACAGTAGGAATGGAGAGAACAAGATGGATGCCGGAAATAATGAAGCCAGTAGAACCAATCAAGAAAGAGATGAGGATGTGGCTGAACAAAGAGGGTTATTAAGAAGAGTGCAGAAAGACACAGTATGACTTTGGCACCTGAGGTAGACTCAGTTGAAGAGGATCAGGTTTAATGCGGAGAGAGGAAAGCTGTGCCCAAGCAATGGGGCAGCCCGTGAAAGGTCTGACATATATACTATATATAGGTATGTACAAAAGCTTTTTGTTTCCACTCATTTTATTTAGTATGAATAGAATGTTAGATTTCTAATTTATATTACCTGAAAACTTTGATATAGTTCCATGTATTTTGGCATCTAGTATTACTGCTAAAAGTCTATAAAATTTACTAGTGATTTTAAAAAAAATTTGAGGCTTGAGGCTTTAATCCAATTCTGAGAATATAAAGAAATACTATTGTAAAAAAAAATACAAAACAGGAAATTAACAAATGATACAGTATTATTTAAAGTACAGATTTTGTTCAAATTTCACAAAATTTTATGCTAGTGACCATTTGTTTTCATATCTTATTCAAGATTCCACATTGTATTTAACTGAGCAGCTTCAGTTGCATGCAACAAATTCTGGTAAGTTCTCTTTTCATTTTTATTCTAATTTTCCTTGTCATGGCATCTTAGATACACCTATCATTTAAAAGTGACATTTGATTTCCAGATACATGGGATTTTTGTTTAAAGTCTCTTTAATTTAATATTAGTCTCATTTTTATACTAATTTGTCATTTAATTCTTCTCTGCAAAAAAAATAAAAATACTACTCTGGTGAGCCTATTTTAAATGGCTGGTCACAGCAATACTTGATAAGAGATATGAGGTTTTACCTTATACAAAATACAGCTAGGGACTTCCATCCTGCTCCATATCTGGCATTTAGACACAGCATGTCAAAGAAGCACTGTACTTCTTAGAAGATCTCATTTGACAAAGTGACTGCACAGGGTCAAATCACCTTCCTGTATTTGTGCAGTTCCTCAAAGGCCTGAGACAAATCTCTCTGATCACTGACTCCAAACTCTTCAGTGTGACAGGCACTGTCATATACATCTGGCTCTTCAGCATTCTTCAGCAAATTGTAAAGTGCCAGCTTACCCAGAGGAGGTAGCTAGCAAGCCTGTCAAAGAGGCTTTTATCAACCACCTACTTACCAACCAGCTGTGACCTTTTACTACTTCCCAGTAGCCTGGGCTCAAAACCTGCTATAGCAAAAAAAAAAAAAGGCAGACTTCTGGTTTAATTAAACCTCATCATAGAATTATCCTCACATCTTGGTTTGATAATTGCTCAGCCCTGGACATCAAGTATTTTAGCTCAGTTGCAAATCTGATCACAGTATTTCCATTCTCTCCATCACACTAGATTCCATTCATGCAGAAATGCCTTCCAGTCCTCAACTCTGCCATACTCTGTCATGCTCTTAGCATACGCTGTCCTTCCACTTGCAATACACTTGCTGTCTGATAGGCTGTCTTCCATTACTGCCTGACTACTTAACCTCCATCATCAACAAGCTGGAAGAGCAGTCCTCAGTGGGCTCCCAGCTTCATGTTCTCCCGGCACCTTCCACTTCCCCTATCCTAGGCCTCATCACCCACGAGTAGAAAGACCTGTCTAGTCGTCTGTTTGTCTCCAGCCCTGGCAAATGGATGGAAAGATTAGAGAAAGGAGGAAGGGCAGTCTAATTCTAAGACCACATTTCAGCTTACAAGTTGAGATGTGTCTTACAGTAGTGACTGATCAGCTGGCAGTCTTGCTATAGCTACCACTGCTGGCACACACACCAGTACTGCCATAGCTGTGTATCTATTTTGTTTTCTCTTCAACTGAGTTACATGCACTGTTGGTATTACATAAAGATTACACTGTGCTTGCCATTAAAATAATTTATGCATATAGAAAGGCTTGGAAACAAAAGGACATTAATATTTATGATAAAACTGTCAGAGAAAAGGCCACAAATCCATATTTCCTAGAAAAACAACACCTAGAGCTTTGTGAAACCCAGGAGTGGAAGATAGCCATAAACAGATGGAGCTGTGTTATGTTTGACTACTGACCACATATATACAAAAGGACTGTCAAATGAGGCAATCGAAGGTATGAGAAACTATCAGTCTCTTGAAATAGATAAAAAAAATATCAAAGCAGAAGCTGATGTGACTGGAGAGGATGAAGAGAAAAGGGAACCTTCTACACTGTGATGATGTACCCAGTAGGTGGAACACTATCTAGGTTTCTTACACACAAAAAAAGAGTTAACATATGATTCTGCAAATCATACTCCTGGACATATATCCAGAGTAAACTCGAATTCAAAAAGATCCATGTGCCCCGGTGTTCATAGCAGCACTTTTTACACTAGCCAAGACATGTCCATTGACAAGTGAATGGAAAAAAATAATGTGGTGTATTGGGCTCCAAAATCACTGCAGATGGTGACTGTAGCCATGAAATTAAAAGACGCTTGCTCCTTGGAAGAAAGTTATGACCAACCTAGATAGTATATTCAAAAGCAGAGACATTACTTTGCCGACTAAGGTCCGTCTAGTCAAGGCTATGGTTTTTCCAGTGGTCATGTGTGGATGTGAGAGTTGGACTGTGAAGAAGGCTGAGCGCCGAAGAATTGATGCTTTTGAACTGTGGTGGTGGAGAAGACTCTTGAGAGTCCCTTGGACTGCAAGGAGATCAACCAGTCCATTCTGAAGGAGATCAACCCTGGGATTTCTTTGGAAGGAATGATGCTAAAACTGAAGCTCCAGTACTTTGGCCACCTTATGCGAAGGGTTGACTCATTAGAAAAGACCCTGATGCTGGGAGGGATTGGGGGCAGGAGGAGAAGGGGACGACCGAGGATGAGATGGCTGGATGGCATCACGGACTCAATGGACGTGAGTCTGAGTGAACTCCAGGAGTTGGTGATGGACAGGGAGGCCTGGTGTGCTGTGATTCATGGGGTCGCAAAGAGTCGGACACGACTGAGCGACTGAACTGAACTGAATGTGGTGTATATAAAATGGAATGTTATGCAGCCATAAAAAGAATGGAATAATGCTATTTGCAACAACAGGGATGGACCTAGAGATTATCATACTAAGTGAAGTAAGTCAGACAGCAAAAGACAAAACCCCATGCCAGTCTATACTACCCCATGCCAGGCAAGCTGGGCTATTTATTGCCCTCTTCATGAGACGTACCCTGTTTATATGTACCAAGCAGTTTTTCCATCACAAATACATTATAGAACAAGGACTAGACTTTGAGTTTCTGCTTTTCTACTTTCTAGCCATGTGAGCTGGGTGACAATGAAAATCATGATAGTCACGTTTGTTGAATGCTTATGTCATGTATTTTGCTAAGCACTTTATATGTATTATTTTAATTACTTTTTTCAATTATTGGTATCCATATGTTACAGGTGAGAAAACTGATCTATAAGAATCTAAATGACTAACCCAAGATACCCAACTTTTCTAGCCTCAATTTCTTCATCTCTAAATTGAGGATTAAATAGAAAGCAGCAAGCACAATGTCAGACACAAACTGAATATATGTTAACTCCTGCTCCCTCCCTATTATTCCTTCCTTTTCTTTCGGTATATTATTCAAGGCAGAAATAACTTACTGATTCTGCCTCCCGTAGAATTAAATTTTCAGTATAAACATTTTGCTGTTTTTCATCCATGCCTCATTGTCTTTTCATGGGTTGAGCTATTTACCTACAAGATTGCAAACTCCTGGAGTGCAAAGGTGGTATCTTTTGGCCTAAAGCAGTTCACTTTTTGACTAATTATATTGACTAAGTGTATATACACATACATATATATGGTGAAGGTGAAGGTGAAGTTGCTCAGTCGTGTCTGATTCTTTGCAACCCCGTGGACTGTAATGCACTAGGCTTCTCTGTCCATGGGATTCTCCAGGCAAGAATACTGGAGTGGATTGCCATTTTCTTCTCCAGGGGATCTTCCCGACCCAGGGATCGAACCCGGGTCTCCCGCATTGGAGGCAGATGCTTTAACCTCTGAGCCACCAGGGAAGCATACATATATATATGTGTGTATCTATATATTTCACCACAGCAACTGTAGATTTTTTTCCACTTTTCTCAGACTTCCAACCTTGACCCCTTCCTAGCACCTTCCTTAGTTACCTCTCCTACAACTTAACAAAGAAGGAAAAGGCATCAGGTAAGAACTTTCTTACCCTCTCCACTAGACCCATGAACTCACTTGCCTCTGTACCCATCTAGTCCTTTTCTCTCCTGTCTCCTAAGGAAAACCCCTCCACCCACCTAAAGGCTGGGTCTCTTGCCATCCAGCCTTTTCAGGGGACTGGCTCAGTTGATGATCTGCTCTTTCTGCAATGTTGCCTCCTTCTGTCTCTCAAAAACCTCTCCTTAGCTTTAATGTGCTCATGTCTGTTTGATGCTCAGAGAGTCCTGAGTGATGGCATATTTCCATCTGGCAGTCACCCTTCTCCCCTCACTTCAAGCCAGGTCTCTCCAGGAGAGACCTGGAGAGTCTCTCCAGGCAGAGTGTAGCCCTGCCTCCCCAACCCCTGCATAACAATCCAGCTCTCATTGCTCTTTCCAATCAGCCACCACTTAGATGTCAAAACCAATGGCCTCCTCTCAGTCATTCCCTACGGACTGAATTAATTGAAACAGTGCGATTAGTTGTTAACCCATTTTCTCCAAGAGTGTAAGCTCCACAATCACTTTTGCATCCCTATTTCTCTCTGACTTCTTGTAACTACTTGACTGAATGCATCTTGCCTCTTACTTTGCTGTCAAAGCATGTTTTACATTCTGATTGGTTATCTGTATCCCACCAGATGTGTAGTTAGAGCAGACACAGAGCTCTTGGTAGTTGCTTTGCTGAGCATAAGGCCTTGAATAAAACTCAAAAAAATATGTATTGACCAAATCACTGAAAGGAAAACAAGAAGAGGGAAGGGTTTCTATGCCTTGTGATAAGTAGGGAAGAGTAACACATGATACATTTCTTAGCTCCCAATCTTGCTAAAAGCCAGAAGTGATAATTGGGTAATTGACCTGAATTAAAGATTATTCACTGATGAATTAAGACAGTTCATTCTCACTGAATTATTGAGATTTCATTTTCTTTCCAGCTAAGTTACTTTGACCTCCCTCACTAGTAAAAACACCTCCATGCAGATTTCGTGTATTGAATTATAACAAAGAAATAGTCTAGGTACCTGGCTTCTCCCGTAACCAGTCAGCCAGCCATTTCAGTTGACAGTCGCAGATCCAAGGATTCCCATGAAGATAAAGGCTTTCCAGATCAGACATGTAGGTGACCATCTCTTGAGGGATGGAGCTCAGAAAGTTATCAGACAAGTATAGGTACTTAATGTAAGATGTTTTAAATATCCGGAGGTAGCGCAAGGAGACAAATGTATCCGGATGGAGCTTAGTGAGGTGGTTCCCTTCCAAGTGCACCAGTCGGAGAGAGGTGAGTCCATAAAAAACCTCTGGGTTTATAAACTCAATGTTGTTGTGGTCCATATGCAACCGTGTCAAGCTCCTGAGGCCATAAAAAGTGTCCTTCTGAAGTTTTCGGACTTTGTTATAACTCATTTTTAAGACCTAAGGATACAAAGAACACCCTTATTTTGTCAAAGGAAGTACCACAAAAAGGACAAGCATATTCATAATAAAACATACACTGAGATTATCCAGTCCTTGTGTGGATCCTAATTCGACAAACTAGCTGCACATTAAATATGGGGATTCAGGGAAATTAGAACACTCATGAATAGTTTGTGATATTGATGAATTAATGCTATAATGTTAAGGTAAAACAATATTTTACACATATATATGTTGAAGTACTTACAGATGAAACATGATATCTCAGATTTATTTCAAAACAATGCAATGAAGTAGAAAAATAGTGGGGCGGAAGTACAGGTGAAACAAGTCATTTCCCTCCTCCTCCTAGACCTAGAAAACCACTGATTTACTTTGTTTCTCTGGATTTGCCTATTCTCAACATTTAAAATAATGGGTGATACAATATGTGGTCTTTTGTGCCTGCCTTTTTCCACCTAGCCTTATTTTCAAGACTTACTGCTAGTTTAGCGTATAAGTCAGTTATTCATTCTTACTACTGAGTAGTAGTCCACTTTATACATGTAATGTTTTATTTATCCATTTATGAGTTGATAGACATTTGAGTTTGTTTTTGTTTAGTTTTTAGCTATTAAGAGTAATGTGATTTTAATTGAAGTTAAAATAATTTTTCAGTATTTCAGTAGCACTTGGGCATTCTCCAGTTCCTTCTCCAGCTATCAGCTGAACATACTCTTTTTCCCAAAAAGAAAAAAATGCTAGTAAAAACAATGATTTCTTATCATATTTTCCTGATTTGACCTAATCTGTCATCTCTGAGAATTTTCTGGAATGCTAAGTTTCCTAATAAAATTTGGTGACATGGAACAACTTTGCCCCAAATATTACCAAACTCAATGTTCATCAATATCTATTGGAAACTTGGTCAAGAAAAACATGTTTGAATTCCATGAAGAAACTCCATCTAATCTGCTGAAGATATATCTTCCAAATAAAGCCTGATTACACCAAGTCAACATAATCACTTATCTAGACTTAAATCTATGGCTTTACACAGCCTCGATGTGAAAAGACTCACTGTACACTGGCAATTTATCTTTCCTAAGGGTAAAACTGACAGTTTGCTTTACTGTCATCTATGAGGACCTTTGGGAGGCATCTTTTTCTAATTTAAAATCAGGTTGGTTGTACTTCTGAACAGTAGTTTTACTTTTTAATTTATTAACAAATTAATAGACATCATAAATTGAATTAACTTCTCTAAAGCGTCAAGTCCTACTTACAGCAGATATACCAATCTTTATGCCTGATGTTTCCTGCATTCCCTTTGTTCTTGTTCCTAAGAGTTCTTCCTACTTTTTACTTTCTTGCCTACTGGAGTAGTAATTCTTAAAAGATTTGATACATTCTTAGAAGTCTTCATAACTTAAAAAAATTTTTTTAAATAAAGCAATGCAAAAGTAAAATGAAACTTACAAAATATATTGCTCTACAACCAAACAGTATGGATGTTCCTTAAGAAACCAGGAATAATACTACCATATGCCCCAGCAATCCCAGTGCTGAGTATATACTCTGAGAAAACCATAATTCAAAAGGACACATATAACCCAATGTTCATTTCAGCACTATTTACAATAGCCAGGACATGGAAGCAACCTAGAGGTCCATCAACAGATGAATGGACAAAGAAGATGTGGTACATAAATACAATGGTATATTACTCCGCCATCAAAAGGAATGAGATTGTCAGTTGTAATGAGGTATGAACCTAGAGTCTGTCATAAAGAGTGAAGTCAGAAAGAGAAACACAAATATATTAACACATATATATGGAATCTAGAAAAATGGTACTGGTGAATCTATTTGCAGGGCAGGAGGTTCTGGATGCAGCAGGGGAAGGAGAGGGTGGACAAACAGTAGCACTGACATGTGTACACCACCATGTGTAAAACATAGCTTTGGGAAGCTGCTGTACAGCTCAGTGATGCTCTTTGATGACCTAGAGGGCTGGGATGGGTGGCAGTGCGAGGGAGACTGAAAAAGGAGGGTGTGTATATATGTATATATGTATATTTATAGGTGATTCACGTTGTACAGCAGAAACTAACACAACATTCTACAGCAATTATACTCCAATTAAAAATAAAAGCATACTAAAAAAGTTTTTAAAAATATATTGCTTATAAAAAGCTAACTTCTGTTAAAGATAACAATTATTTTACAAACTACATTCAATTCCCAGATAAACATGACTAGAAGTGGCCTTTTACAATCACATTTTCAAGGTTCAGTAATCCCTGAGCATTGATACTTCTTTCCGTGAGCCTAAGGTATAAGAAAATCAGAATTTTCTCATTCTAATTTCCACATACTGTTCCATTTGAAATCAGTTCTTTGAGTTTTCCCTTGATGTCTACGTCTGATGTACAGAATGTTAATTTTGGGGTTCTCTAGGAACAGGTAGGTTTTGGAGGCACATCTCACCTCATTAACTTGCCCCTTCCCAACATCAGTCTCACCTGCAAGGCTTGCAAATCTGAGAAGGTCTTAGCAGGGATTGTGTGAATGCCATTGCTGTGTAGCATTAGTAACTCCAACTTGTTTAGGCCAGAAAAATCTGCTTCCGTTAATCTAACCAAGCTGTTATACCTGAAATAAAAACATCATAAAAACATGTCTGTCAACTAAAGTTCAAATGTCAAAGCAAAACCCAACAAATGCACACACAAAACTGAATTTCACTCCCCACCTCTCCCACACAAACACACACCCCACTAAAGATTCCCTGTGCTCTAAGGAGATAACCCAATGCTTGAAATACTGGAATTCATCAGATGCCATGGAAGGTTGGCCCCTTCACCCAGCCCTTGCATTCTCAGTTAAAATTATCCTACTCACATTCCTGGAACATGCTACATCCCTTATTTTCAACCTTTGTACGTTATGTTGTATCTTCAGGTTGGAATGCCCTTGACTCCAGCCTTCTCTATTTGTGAACACTGTTAAGACCCAGCCCATTCTCTAATGACATTGCCCCTCGTTCTCCCAGGTGGAATTCATCATTATAAAACAATGGTTAAGAAACCTGGGCTCTGAAGTCAAATGTTTTAGATATGATTGATTATGAACTCAGGTACCCGGCTCCTGGGAGTAGGGCCAATGCTGGGTTAAAAAGAAAAACAACAGTAACCTTTCTTTGCCTCAGTTTCCTTGTCTATAAAATCAAAAATAGAACCTACTTGAAAACGGGTTTTGAGGATTAAATGAGTGCATTCATGAAGAGTGCTTAGCCCAATGCCAGGACACAAGTAATGTTAGCTGTTATCAGTAGTGATTGTTCCCAAGACACTTCGTATGCTGTATTACAATTCTTAGTAAATTGTACTGATTATACATCTGTCTTTTCAATTTAACTGGTTTCTACACATGAATAATGTATCCTTCATCATTGTATCCCTGGTACCATCCTTGTGTTTGGTCCATAGTAGGTGCTCGCTAATGTCAAAAGATGTTAAGTCTGCCTTTTCGTGCATTCACACACATTTTTTCACCAGCCTTTAAAATAGTCATTTTTTAGCAGATTTAATTATGCATTTTTAAAGTATTTTAAATAAGTCGGTTTGTATGGGAAAAAAATCCAAAGGCCTTAAAAAAAAGATCTAGTTAACTTTTCATATATATATATAGGAGGACATTTACCTCTTATGGATATTATCATAACTCTAATTCTTAGCAAGAGCTATATTATTACTCAGCAAAAAGAGAGCCAGAATGAAGCTTTTCTATAATCATGGGGGTCTCAGCCTACCATGAATGACTTTGGGTTCTAGAAAAACTTTTCCTTAGTGAAAGCTTACAGGGAAAATTTTTCTTTTTGCCCCAGAAAGCTCATGCACTCATTTCAGAAGGAAATTATTAACAGAATTGTGGTTAATCTACCAAAGTCACAACTGTTTTGGGGACATCACTAGTATACTCAATCCCTCCTTGAGAATGAAGCAAGACAAGTGCCCTCACGCACCCTAAATTGATACGTTCCACATTGGGTGGGATGCTCTCTGGGATGGAGGTGAGGTACCGAAATGTGCAGTGCACCTCTGTAGGCACGTAACAGGCACAGCGGCGAGGACAGGCCCTGCCCCCAGGGAGGGCTATCAGGCAGATTGCAGTGAAGGAGAGCAATAAGCTGGTGTTTCCCCTGCCTTTCGGCTTCATCCTGAAAAAACATCATACCTCAGTTATAAAATGGTTTGAGCAGAGTTCCAGTAGACCACACACAGTAACGGGTAATCTGGGATACCGTCCTGTAAGGTTCAGCTCAGTTTAGTCGCTCAGTTGTGTCCAACTCTTTGCAACCCCGTGAATCGCAGCACGCCAGGCCTCCCTGTCCATCACCAACTCCTGGAGTTCACTCAAACTCACATCCATCAAGTCGGTGATGCCATACAACCATCTCATCCTCTGTTGTCCCCTTCTCCTGCCCCCAATCCCTCCCAGCATCAGAGTCTTTTCCAATGAGTCAATTCTTCACATGAGGTGGCCAAAGTATTGGAGTTTCAGCTTCAACATCAGTCCTTCCAATGAACACCCAGGGCTGATCTCCTTTAGAATGGACTGGTTGGATTTCCTTGCAGTCCAAGAGACTCTCAAGAGTCTTCTCCAACACCACAGCTCAAAAGCATCAATTCTTTGGCACTCAGCTTTCTTCACAGCCCAACTCTCACATCCATACATGACCACTGGAAAAACCATAGCCTTGACTAGACGGACCTTTGTTGGCAAAGTAATGTCTCTGCTTTTGAATATGCTATCTAGGTTGGTCATAACTTTCCTTCCAAGGAGTAAGCGTCTTTTAATTTCATGGCTGCAGTCACCATCTGAGGTGATTTTGGAGCCCCCCAAAATAAAGTCTGTAAACTGTTTCTACTGTTTCCCCATCTATTTCCCAAGAAGTGATAAGACCAGATGCCTTGATCTTAGTTTTTTGAATGTTGAACTTTAAGAGAACTTTTTCACTCTCCTCTTTCACTTTTATCAAGAGGCTTTTTAGTTCGGTTATTAGAGACCAATTTCATTTGCAGCTTTTATGGTAAAGCTAACTACAAAGCCATAGTGTGTGCTGGCCTCATATGGACTCTTGTGACAAGCAGGGTATTTATTGTTGTGAAAATTCCTTTACAGATTTTCACTTCTTAATGAAAAGCAGGAATCCTTTTTACTTAGGGATTCATTAAAAAAAAAAATAAAATAGAAAGCATAATGGGGATTTGTGACAACTGAAATACATAAAGTTTAGTTTCCTGTTTATACATTACTTCTTTGAGACTTAAAATTGATTATAAAGCTAATAAGTGTGCAACAATGAAAAGTTAGAAGTTGTAAATAAGTCAAATGAAGAAAATTACTTATACTCCCCAGCACCCAGATATAATCAATAACATTTTGTTCTATTCCTTCTAGCCTTTTCTTTATTGGATGTGTGTGTTTCTGTCTATGTGTGATCAAGTAAAGTTTCATAATACATGTTTTATCACTGAGCATGTTTGGTTTTTCATTTTCTTAAACCTTCAAAAACACTTTTAGTTACAGCTGTAATCACTGAAAGGATGAATAAATCTCTTCCTATTGTCATAAGTCTTTGCCAAAAAAAGACAAATTATACATGTCACTGCCAAATGATGGCCATAACGAACAGTAACTGGCCAGCTGAGAGGGCTTGAGCCTTATACCTGCCCTACAGTGGGCCATGCTGACCCCTCGCAGGCATGATGCTGTTTTTGCTCTGCTTAGAACATCCCTCTGCCTCTTCCCTTGGTCCCTTCTTCTCACATCTGCTGTGGGCGTGGGGGTGGGGGTGGGGGCATAAGCAGGGAAAAAACATGCTCAGCTTGTTGGAAAAAATGGTATCTGGTACCCACATGTGAGGCAAGCCCAGGGATCCAAACCAAATTTTTGCCTGCAATTCAGAACATACAAAGACGTAATAAGATCTCTATTATGCTTTTCTAAGAAAAGTGATTTTCACAGAATGGTTTCTTTTAGATTCTACCAGCAACCATCCTTTAACTATAAACTACATTTAAAATAACATGAATGCTGAATTGCTTGTATCTTTATATAGATAGAAATATCATGGAATTACAATGTAGCCCAAATTAAAATCTAATACTGGTTTAATCAGATGGCCAATTTTGTCATTGTAACTGTCTGGTTACCAAATATTTAAATAAATATGTGAGTGTTCTTATAATTAGGTAAGCAAAGAAAAGAATAGGTTGAAGGCAGTTCTTCGTTCAGCTAGAAAAACAGAGGTTCTGGGTTTGCCCACTTGAGAGTTACTGAAAAGAGACCCAAAAGTCTGAACACATGGGAGTGGATTCCCATAAACTTAAACCTGAAAATGCATATAATGAAATAGAAATTGACAGTACCTGAGCTCTTCTGTCGTCGTCCTGAATCCTCTCCTGACATAGGCAAGACTTCTTCCCAAGAAATGGACCCACAGCTGAGTGAGGAAGCGTTCTCCGCTCCCCAGGTGGGCGAATGGCTTGACCTTTCTGGCTTACCGCTCAGGAGCGCTGCTCTGAAGAGAGACCTGGAGGCGCTTGGACAGCTGCAGCGTAGATACCCCAAAGTCTCCAGTCAGAAGTGTTTCTTCATAACTGCTGTTGTTACAGGAACAAAACGCAACGTGGAGGTTTGGAAGTGTTCTCTCTCCTCCCTCAACAGTGCGCTTCAGTTCCCCTTAAAGCTGTCAATTTAGGATTATCTATTAACATCACTCCATTTTACCCCCAAGTCCCAGGGATTTCTCCTCCCTTAGCCTTTACGGGCAAATCTATCATAAATGCCCACAATAAGGGACTCTACCTACTGACGACTCTTTACTAAGAGTGTGTCTTTTGTCCGGCAGCAGTCACTGAAGAGGTGACTTTTTTTTTTCTTTGCTTTAATTCCTTTCCCTCATCGGCCCTTGCTCCACCCCTCCCGACTCTCACCCCTCCCTCGCTGCTCCCCTTGCCCAGACTGGGGCAGGGGACGAGCTGCGTTCCCATGCCAAGCCCCTCGCTGGCGTGGGTATCGGTCCTCTCCTCGTCCCAGCAAAGGACTGACGGAGCCGCTCACCTCTCCGCCCAGGTGACCAAGAGGCTCCCGCCGCTGGCATTTCCTGAGTTCAGCTGCCCGGGGCAAAGGGACCCTCCGGAGCTGAGGAAGGGATGGCGGGGCGGGGCGATGTTGACTTACGTGTCTGGGGACTGAGCCGAGGCTCCACGGCACACAGACAGACAGATAATAAACGACCACCCAGTTTATTTTTGACAACACACGGATGCCTGCTCGCTTCTCGTTTCCTCCGCTTTTTTCTAATTCCCAGGATTTCTCAGGCACATTCTGACTGGTGCGCAGGGCAGTTTCAGCGGAGGACCTTACCCACGTTTATCTCCTCCACCTGTTGAGTGTAAGGACTTGGCTTTAATCACTGTGAGCTCAAGTCTGAGGGTCCCCAGAGTTAGGTCTGAAGGCTGAGAGGTAGCGATGATAACCTGTGATACCTGTAGTTTGATTTTTGTGGGCCAATTTTGGAGAAACCTTTCGTTTTGAAAGGGATTACCAGCACACTGGGTTTAAATGCTGTTTTTCTTCTGAGGGTGTGGTTTTGGGACCAGCAGCGTCAGCATGATCCTAGACCTTGTTAACAAAACATAAACGCTTAGGCTCCATCCCAGACCCACAGAATCAGAAACTGCAGGGATGGGGCCTGGGGTCTGTGTATTAACAAGCCTTCCAGATTGTTCCCATGCAGCAAATTTTGAGGATTTTTGCCGGTTTAAGGATATAACTTCTTATAATGACAACAGGGTTTACTCTGGCAATATTATTATAAGCATTTCCCAAATACCAACTCATTTAAACTTCACCAAAAAATCTAAAAGGAAAGTGTTCATGTCATTTTACAAGTTAGGCACATAAAGGTAAGTGACTCACCACAGGTCATTGCCAGCTTGTTAGCAGAGAAAGTTGATTCAAACCCAGGCAGCCTGGCTCTCCAGCCTGAACGGTTAGCCACAAAGCTTCGGCTGCCTCACTTAGCCCACTTAGCCAAACATTGGGAATGCCCCCACATCCAGCAGCTAAACGTTCAAGTGATTTATAGTTAGTAATAAGTGAGTCAGCGACCATGGTTGAATTATAGAATCGGGAACTCAGAAGTAACTCTAGAAGTACATGTGATATGAACATGGTTTCTAAATCTGCAGAGCTGACATGGTTAAGTTAAAAAGTCACATGTGATGTACAGACTTAGACACTTGCTTGGGAAATATGGCATATTTTGGGTTCTTGGCATTCACAGTTTTTCTTCCAAAGCTCCTTGGTGACCAACCTAACCCAGGTCTGGACTTGCAGACCCTTGCTAGGATGAATCACAGAAAGTTGACCATGGCATGTTACGAGCTCTTTATTTTCCCAGGATGGTTACATGGGTCATTTTTTGTTTTTGTTTTTTTGCTGTCAGTTTTAAAAAAGAACCATTGTTAGGAATGTTTGCTTCTTTTAAGAGTTTTTATAAGAGATATTTCTACAGCTGCTTTGTGTCATGAGTTCTCCAAGTATTTTCTATTTTTATTTAATCTGCCAGAATTATTAGAAACTTGAAGGCATGTTGGGACTAATTCTAGTTCAACTTGCCCTATTTAATAATGCATGCTGTGTGCTAACTCACTGTCCGACTCTTTGCAACCCCATGGATTGTAGCCTGCCAGGCTTCTCTGTCCATGGGATTCTCCAGGCAAGAATACTGGAGTGGGTTGCCATGCCCTTCTCCAGGGGATCCTCCAAACCCAGGGATCAAACTGGAGTCTCTTAAGTCTCCTGCATTGGTAGACAGGTTCTTCACCACTATCGCCGCCTGGGAAGCCCTAAATAACAACAGTAGTAGTAGTAGTAGTAATCATTGCTATTATTGTCAGAGCATGTATGTGCCAGAGGCTTTACATGTGTTTTTTAATTCTCAGAAATATTCTCATGAGGTAGGCATTAAAATTATACCAATTTTCAGGTGATATTCTAAATAATTCAGAGCTAGAATATACTGTTGAATTAATTTTAAAACTCTAAGGCCCCATTCTTAAGACCCATGTTTCCCAGCTTCCTCCACTTCTGTTCATATTTATACTATTGAAAACTTTGGAGGGTCCACAGCATATGAAGGATTAAAGTTTGACCATTCTCCTTTATAACCATACTTTATTGTGTTTCTATGGATTCTTAAAGTGTATAAATCAATTTCATGCTTGAATATGGCTTCATTTAATGTTCATAAGAAATAAGTAAAATTCAATCATAATAATTCCATTTATATAAAAAGAGACTGAGGTTGACTATGTATATGGATTGCTAAGATCTCACATATGAAGTTAATCTGAACTCCTAACGCTGTACTTCTTGGACTATGGACTGTATTTCACCTACACCTTCCAAACGGTTTGCCATTTTAATTACTTCCCACTATCCCTAGTGTTTTTCTTTAAATCACTCCTCCCTTCTTCTTTCTATATCTTTCCCTAAACAATAAGATCAGTAAATTCATAGGTTTGACATTTTTTCTAGTAAACATGACAATAAATATACATCTTTTTTACCCTTTACATCAGCCCCTGGGAATTTACATCTCCCCCATCTCTATGTCATTTGCTTGACTTGTTATCATTTTTGGTATGTATGTACTTCTTATACTTCATCTCTAATATATCAACAGTGCCACTTTTCATTTCATCCCCAAATATTTCAGAGCAAATAATACCAACAAATCAAGTCTAAGCTATTACATCATATAGCACCTGACAAGTTTAAAAACTCCTTTTGTTTGTTTGGCCATGCCCTGCAGGCTCTCAGATCCCCTACCAGGGACTGAACCCAGGCCATGGCAGTGGAAACCCAGAGTCCTAACCACTAGGCAACCAGGGAACTCCTGCACTTATGTATTTTAAAAAAACTCACTCATATGTATTTTGGGCTTCCCTGGTGGCTCAGATGGTCAAGAGTTCACCTGCAATGCAGGAGACCCCGGTTTGATCCCAGGATTGGGAAGATCCCCTGGAGAAAGAAATGGCAACCAACTCCATGGAATTCTTGCCTGGAGAATTCCATGGACAGAGGAGCCTGGCAGGCTATAGTCCATGAGGTTGCAAAGAGTCGGACAAAACTGAGTGACTAACACATACACACACATATGCAGTTCAACAGATAAACATCATGTTAAAATGACTGTATCTCTTAATTAGGACTGATCATTACTACTAGCTCCTAGCCTTATGATTTTCTTATTAATTAATCAATTAATCAAGTCATATGCTTAGTGAATACAACAGCAGGGAATAGACTAAAATCCTGGCCACTTATTTTGTGCAATTTTATGAACTTGCCTAATAGAGCAAGTGATAAGAGCCACAAAGAGAAATAGTGCAGAAAAAGGAGATTGAAGTCAATCAGCATCGCCCCAACCCAATACAATTGCATCTCAGCCAACCGAAGTTAATCTGCAAACCCTAAGGTACTTATTTATCAATGAATAATTGGTATTTCAGGCTCCTAACCATTTAGACTTTAGAAAGCTATGTATGGGTATAATTTTGGAAGATTTAGAGGCATTTTGAAATGGATGGTCCTCTTGTGAGTCCATAGGCTCCAGATTATGGGAAATACAAAAGCTATTTAGGAGGAAATTGTAATAGTACTATCTCAAAATGACAAATTAAGTTAGTGGTTTTGAGAGTAAAGAAAAAGATAGAAGAGGCATGTAGGGGCCAGAATGGTTAAGAATGTATATGGAGAATGAAGGGAGAATAAAGGAGAAATAAAAGAGAAATGATGGATGAATTTTAACACTTTTCGTTGCTGACTTCCAAGGATCCTGCGAAAACTAGGGCTAAAGCAGATAAACGTGAGAGCCCCACACAGCTGCAAACCTGAGAGAAGACCAAGACAGAAGAGGGAGCACTATAATGATCAAGTATCCACAGTTGTCAAGACTTTAGAAGCAGACGTCTATAGGGCAGCCTTACTGACTGTAACGTTGTAAACTGATCACTAAATGCTACCTGTTGCTTTTCTAACAGGTACTGTATCAAAGGCCATCATTGCTGGATATTTGCAGCTTGTCATGATTTCTTAAGGATGGGCAGGATATACACCTAAGGATTCTCACATCTGTGAGATGAAATCTCAAAAGCTGTCCAAAGGTGAACGTCCTGTGTGTGTGAAAAGAGGGTGGTACAATGTTGGTTGAATTCCATGAGCATTTTCTAAGAGCAAACAGTGTGTGAGCCAGTACTTAAGGCAAACTCAAGAGCATTATAGTCCATCTCACTAACAACCCTAGAAGTTGATTTTCGAGGATGACAACTTTGAAGTGGTTTCTGAGGTCAGCCACCGGGGAAGAGGAGTGAGGAATACAAAACTGTAATTATGGGTAGAGCATACACAATCTAATTAAGTCATTGGCCACTGTATGAAGCTTTCTTCTCACTGAGGTATTCTGGTGTTTGAGTTTTGTTTTCCTGATACACATGGTAGGGATTCTGGGTGGAGTGAGTTCTAGAGAATCATATCCTTGTCAGTCAATGCCTTAAAAATTATTTTTTTTAAAGATTTTTTTTTTGATGTGGACCATTTTTTGTCTTTATTGAATTTTTACCATATCACTTCTGTTTTATGTTTTATTATTTTTTTTGGCCACAGGGCATGCAGGATCTTAGCTCCCTGACCAGGGAGCTCACCCCTTGCATTGGAAGGTAAAGCCTTAACTATTGGACCACGAGGGAAGTCGCTGAAAAATTATTTTTTAAAGCCAATGACTACACTACTTACATTCTTATCACTCCCTTCTACTGTTCCCTTATCTCAGTTTGAGTCTTTGCCTTAATTCTATATTTTATTAGAATCTTGCCCTTTCTTCACTGATACCAAATGCAAAATTTTCCAGATACAGTCTCTCCAATGATAAGGAAAAGTAATAAAGCCATATATGTGTATGTGTAAATATAGATATACAGACATACACACACATATACATGGCTGCATTTTCAAGTACTTTATAGCATTAAGCATAGAAAGGATAAGTGAAGGAGTTTCTTAGGGGATGGGTGTCTTAGAATTTTAAGATTTATTTTACATACATCATAATCACAAAAAATATAGACGTTTTTCTTTTTATTCATCACTATTATTAAGTCACTAAACATAGTTGTAAAACATATTAGACATTCTCTTGGAATAAGCTACAGACATGTTAGGACATTATGAAAGAACAAAGATTTATGTAGAAAGATTCAGTAAAAAAGATTCCAAAGACCACAATCATCACACACTCTATTTTTTCACTTCTTCCAATAGAGAATTTTATTAGCACACTCTGAGAACACCACGGAATGCAGAGGAAAGTCTATGGTTTTATAGCAGAGTCAGAAATTTTTTTCTGCAAAGGGCAAGATAGCATGTTAGGCTCTGTTGGTTATAGAGTTTCTATCACAAGTACTCAATTCTGTCACTGTTGTGAAAGCAACCACAGACATTATGTAAATGAATAAGCAGGGCTGTGTTTCAATAAAATTTCATTTATAACCACTGAAGTTTGAATTTCATATAATTTTAATGATATATCATAATGCTATTACTCTTTTGATTTTGTTTCAAACATTTAAAAAAAAATCCTAACTTAAACACTGTATAGAAACATGCAGTAGGCTGGATTTGACCAGTTTAAGTACTTCTGCTTTAGAGCTAAGCATTCCCACTGGGTCCTCTATGGTGGAGAGGTGATCTGATCTGAATCCGAGCATTCAATGTCACATTAAACTGTGATCTGACTTAACAAATACAAAAGGGAAGAGTTTGAGGGTTTTCTTTCACTTCAATGTCTGGAATTAAATGGCCAAACATGATTTAAGAGGTTTATCTTCAGCAGTCAAAAGTTACTTTCTGGATGGATCATAGCTGTTTTGTAATTTGGAATTTCTTCATGCAATATTCTGTGCTAATCTTGCCAGAATACAGCAGTGACATACTCCAGCATTGTTGAGATTCTGACATATTACTTAACAGGATGCCTAACTAGACATAATTTAAAACCACAGTTTACAAGTAAATGCCCCCTTTCTTCTTGGAATTCTGTATTTAGGAAAGAGAGAATTTACTTCTGATCATTATGAGATGACTTAAATTCCAATGCTCTATAAGAATAAACCATTTTGCATTTGAAAAGGACAAATTCTAAGAGATAAAAGGACAGCCAAGGCCCAGCCTTAGGGACTGAAAAAGAGTGTGCTATGGAAGGAAAAATGTAAGTGATGGCATGAAGTCATAGAGGCAGCTCTGAATGAGATAAAGCCCTTTCATATTAAATTACACTGATATATGTGATTGCAGCCATGAAATTAAAAGACACTTACTCCTTGGAAGAAAAGTTATGAGCAACCTAGATAGCATATTCAAAAGCAGAGACATTACTTTGCCAACTAAGGTCCATCTAGTCAAGGCTATGGTTTTTCCTGTGGTCATTTATGGATGTGAGAGTTGGACTGTGAAGAAGGCTGAGCACCGAAGAATTGATGCTTTTGAACTGTGGTGTTGGAGAAGACTCTTGAAAGTCCCTTGGACTGCAAGGAAATCCAACCAATCCATTCTGAACGAGATCAGCCCTGGGATTTCTTTGGAAGGAATGATGCTAAAGCTGAAGCTCCAGTACTTTGGCCACCTCATGCGAAGAGTTGACTCATTGGAAAAGACTCTGATGCTGAGAGGGATTGGGGGCAGGAGGAGAAGGGGATGACAGAGGATGAGATGGCTGGATGGCATCACTGACTCAATGGATGTGAGTTTGAGTGAACTCTGGGAGTTGGTGATGGACAGGGAGGCCTGGTGTGCTTGTGATTCATGGGGTTGCAAACAGTTGGACACAGCTGAGCGACTGAACTGAACTGAACTGATGTTCAGGAAAGTTAGCCTAAACCAAAAATATCAAGACTAATCAAATACATAAGAAGAGGCATTTAATTTGATATTATCTCCCAACACCTGAACTCTCAGGCAAATACTCTTTAAAGTTTAATTTGTCTTATTTTTGTGCTAAATCTAAGTTAGGAAAGCTATGTCTGCAAATTATAGGAGGGAGACTTTCCCATATCACATAATTCAGATCAAAGAAATCCTAGTTGCTGCAGTTCTAAGAGTTGAGAGAGCTGAAGTTGAAAGCATCCAAATAGATGACGTTTTCTTTCCTGTATAAAAATTAAACACTATACTGGAAGGAAAGTAGAATGTTGGCCATTCATAAGCTGGGATAGATTCACTGCAAGCCTTGATGAGGAAAATAGAAACTGGGTGACTCCTGCTGCTGCTCTAAGTCGCTTCAGTCGTGTCTGACTCTGTGCGACCCCAGAGAGGGCAGCCCACCAGGCTCCCCTGTCCCCGGGATTCTCCAGGCAAGAACACTGGAGTGGGTTGCCATTTCCTTCTCCAATGCATGAAAGTGAAAAGTGAAAGTGAAGACGCTCAACTGTATCCGACTCAGCGACCCCATGGACTGCACCCTACCAGGCTCCTCCGTCCATGGGATTTTCCATGGAAGAGTATTGGAGTGAGGTGCCACTGTGACTCCTACATATATCTAAACCAGTTGTTCTTTCTGGCTAACATGAAAACAGAAAGTTTAAATGTCTTTTAATTAGTTTTATTTTCTCCACTTTTATAGTTTTAAATCTGTCCCTCGAAGGAATATAACTGAGTAGTCTACTTACTACTCACTGTTTAACTTCTCCACTTAATAGACATAATATAGTATGGGAAACTCCTGGCTAATTTTACAGACACGTACACAGGACAGTTCACCAGTTAGCACAGTGGTGAAACATATCCTCCATTAAAACAGAAACACAGAACAAAGCTTTCCTTGTTAGAACCAAGAGTTTTTATTGGGATCTAAGAGCTCTAAATGTATAGCTTGTAAATACGTCACTTTCTAACAATGTCAGGGAATATGGAAAGCACGCCTATGAAGTGATTTCAGAGTCTGGATAGAGGTCCATTATCTATAACTTTTTTATATTGGGATATAGTTGCTTTACAATATTGTGTTACTATATGCTGCACAATGAAGTGAATCAGCTATTTGTATACATATATCCCTTCCTGCTTGGACCTCCCTCCAACTCCCCCTACATCCCACCCATCTAGATCACCATAGAACACTAAGCTTAGCACTCTGTGCTATGTAACACATTCCCACTAGCTATATTTTACACATGGTAGTGTAAACATGTCAATTAATAAGAAAATACACACATGCACTCCAATGTTCACTGTAGCACTGTTTACAATAGCCAGGACATGCCAGCAACCTGAATGTCCATCAACCGAGAACCCATTGATAAATATGTGGAACATACATACAATGAAATATTACTTAGCTATTAAAAGGAACAAAATTGGGTCATTTGTAGATGTGGATGGACCTAGAGACAGTCATACAGGCTGAAGTCGGAAAGAGAAATACCTACAAATTATTATATGGAATGTGTTTTGCATCTTCCTCTTCCATGCCGTCATTACTTGCATCAGTGACTCACTATGTAGCATGCACTCTACAGAAAGACTTATATTATGAAGAAGCATAGTCTTTGCTTTGAGGAGTTAATATCCAGTGAAGAGAACAAGACAAAGGAGCAATTATCACCTTTATCACACTTACTTGTAGAGGAGTATACACCTAAATGACCATGTATGAAGATGGCCATATATTTATTGTTGCTTTTTTTTTTTTTTTTTTAATGCCTGTTCAGGGAAGTGGCCAGGATGGTGGAGTAGGAAGACCCCAGCTCATCTCCTCTCACAGACACGGCAAAATTGCAACTATTCACAGAACAACTATTGATGAAAACGACCTAAACACTAGCAGAAATAATCTACAATTAAAGATAAAAAGGAGGAACAATAACAAGATGGGTAAGAAGACTATCAAGATAGTACAGTCTTTATAGTCAAGTCTCATATCCGTAGGTGGGTGACCCACAAATGGGAGGATAATTACAGTTGCAGAGGTTCTCCCCAAGGAATGAGGAGTCCAAGCCACACATTAGGCTCCCCACCTTGGGGCTTCCTGCACTGGGAAGGTGAACATCAGAACATTTGGCCCTGAAGGCAAACAGGGCTTACTTTTGGGAGAGCCATAGGGCTGGAGGAAGTACAAAACTCCACTCTTAAAGGGTGCACGCAAAATGTCATATGCTGAAACCTAGGCAAGAAGCAGCAGTTTGAGAGAAGCCTGTGGATCAGACTCATTTGCTGATCTTGGAGACTCCCAGAGAGGCTACTAGAGCTCACGTTGGGGGACACAGATGCTAACAGCAGGCATTATAGGGACTCATTCTACCATGAAGACATTAATCTGGCAAGCACCGCTTTAGAGTTGTCCCTCTAGCTTATTAGCACTGGGTCCTGGCCCCACCCACCAGTGACAGAACCAGTACGTGGATGCCTTAGGTCAAGTAGCTAGCTGGGCAGGGCACAGCTACATCCACCACCAGGCCAGCTGCATTAGGACTCCTGAGCCCCCAGCTGCCACCAGGATGTGACCCATTCCCAGAGGGCCCAGGACCCAGCCTTGCCCACCAGTGCACCAGCACCAGAACCAGGACCCCCAGGCACTGGCCACACCCAGTGGCAGACCAGCAGCAGCTCTGGGGCATCTTGGGCCCCTCAGCTGGTGCCCGAGGTTCTGACCCCACCTGCAGTGGGCTGACAGGCTGACACCAGTTTCAGGTTCACTGGACCCTGCAGCCAGCCATATCAGGAGCTAGCCCACTCACCAGCAGCCAAAACCATCTCCAGGAACCCCCAGGGCCCTGTAGCCAGAGACCACAAGATCCAGCTCCATTCACCAGTGAGCTGGCACCAGCCCGGGACCCCTGGACTTGATCTGAGTATTAGTGGGCTGAAATCAACTGTGGAACCCCAAGGGGCCTGTATCCAAAGACCCCAGAATTCAGCTCCACACAATAGTGAGCCAGCACTAGCCTCAGGATCCCTATAATCCTGCAGCCAGAAACCTTGGGACACAGCTGCACCCACCACTGGCTGATACTAGCACTGGAACAAGCCTCACTCACTAGAGGGGAAGCACAAACTCTCTAGGGCCCTGCAACTAGAGACATTGGGACCTGGCTGCACCCACCAGTGAGCTACCCAGAGGCTACCCAGGCCCACTCACCTATGGCTTATCATCAGCTCCAGATGCCTGGGTCCTGAAACCAAAGACCCCAGGTCCCAGCTCCACCCACCAGAGGACCAATACTATTTCCAAGACCTAACCCCACCCCCACCCCCAGTAGCAGACTGATACTGGCTTTAAGACACCTTAGGATCATTATCCAGCCAGGATCCTGCCCCACTCACCAGCCCACCAACATCGCTTTTAGACACCCAGACCCTGCAGCCAGCTATGTCAGAAACCTACCCCTTCATCACAGGCCAACAGTAGATCAGGCGTCCTGGATCCACATCACCAATCCTAAGACCTGACTCTACCCACCACCCCTAGGCTTCAGGAACTCTGAACCAGCTGTTTTGTGACAGAGGTCCACTCACCACCAGTGGCCACTAGCCTCTTCACACGGTAGGGTCTGACAACCAACCAGCTTGAGGGCAGCCATGCTAACTGGGCCTCCCATGGTAGTCAACCACCTATAACAGAAAGACCGATGAAGCCCACGTAGGGCTACCCCTAGAGCACATAGTTCTGGTGACTAGAGGGGGAGTACACTGCTGGAACACATGTCTTCTCTGTTCTCCAAAACTGGAAAATGCAACCAACCTACCAATTACATAGAAATATAAACAGTGAATTAGGTAAAATGAGTCAATAGAGGAATATATTTCTAACAAAGGAACAAGATAAAACCTTAAAAGAACTAAATGAAGTAGAAATAAGAAATCTACCCAACAAAGAATTCAAAGCAATAATCATAAAAATGCTCAAAGGCCTAAGGAAAAGATTGAATGACCACAGTGAAACTGTACAAAGAGCTAGAAGACATAAAGAAGAACCAAACAGAGCTAAAGAATATAACGGAAATTAAAAATACACTAGAAGGAGTCAACAGTAGACTAGACGATAAAGAAGAATGGATAAGCAAACTAAAAGATACAGGTTCAGTGGAAATCACTGAAACTGAACAGAAAAAAAAGAATACAGTTAGGTTCCTTACATATGAACTTTCAAGTTGCAAATTTTCAAAGATGTGAAAGTGACATATGACACATGACATATGTCATGTGACAAACTCACATGACATATTCAGTCAAACATGTGAGTTAGTTCACATGTTTGGTGTACATTGTCACGTGTACGCATTCTCTACAAGTGGTTGTGCATTTGTGTACTTTACTGTATGCTGCTGCTGCTAAGTCGCTTCAGTCGTGTCCGACTCTGAGCAACCCCAGAGACGGCAGCCCACCAGGCTCCCCCGTCCCTGGGATTCTCCAGGCAAGAACACTGGAGTGGGTTGCCATTTCCTTCTCCAATGCATGAAAGTGAAAAGTGAAAGTGAAGTCGCTCAGTCGTGTCCGACTCTTCGCGACCCCATGGGCTGCAGCCCACCAGGCTCCTCCACCCATGGGATTTTCCAGGCAGGAGTGCTGGAGTGGGGTGCCATCGCCTTCTCTGACTTTACTGTATAGTACTGTACAAAATACAGTAGTACTATATCTTTATTTCAAGCCCAGGATGTCTGAAAGCAAGTATAAAAGCAGCGGTGATGTAGCTGATAATACTGTGCTGGACTTCCCTGGTGGCTCAGATGGTAAACTGTCTGTCTACAAAGCGGGAGACCCGGGTTCCATCCCTAGGTCGGGAAGATCTGCTGAAAAAGGAAATGCCAATCCACTCCAGTACTATTGCCTGGAAAATCCCATGGACAGAGGAGTCTGGTACGCTACAGTCCATGGGGTCCCAAAGAGTCAGACATGACTGAGTGACTTCACTTCACTTCACTGTAAGATTAAAAATATTTTTGGGGTGTTTATTTTTATGTATTATTTGTGTGAGAAGTATTATAAAACTGTTACAGTATAGTACTGTATAGCCAGTTTTGTTAGTTGGGCACCTAGGCTAACTTTGTTGGACTTATGAACAAATTGGACTTACCAATATCTTCTTGGAATGAAATGTGTTGGTATGTAGGGGACTTACCACAAAAAGAAGAGACTTCTGAAATAATATCAAACATACTATCATTTGTATTACAGAAGAGAGAGATAAAAGAGCAGAGAAATTATTTGAAGACATAATAGCAGAAAGCTTTCCTAATCTGAGAAAGGAAACAAGCACCTAAGTTTCAGAAGCATAGTCACAAAAAGGATCAACCCAAAGAGGACCACACCAAGAACATTGGATTAAAATGGCAAAATTTATAGATAAAGAGAGAACATTTTTTTGTGAGGGAAAAGCAACAAGTTATATGTAAAAAGTAAAGGAATTCTCTTAAGACAATTATCTGACTCATTATCAGAAATTCTGCAGGTCAGAAGGGAATGGCATGATATATTTAAATTGATGAAAGAGGAAAGCTTGCAATTAAGAATGATCTATCAAGGCTTTCCTTATGATTTGAAGGAGAAATCAAAAGTTATACAGACAATCAAAAGTTAAGAATCAGGCTTTATAAGAAATATTAAATTGACTTTTCTAATTAGAAAAGGCCACAGCTAGAAATATAAAACTGACAAAGGAAAACATCTCATTGGTAGAGTCAAATATACTGTAAATGAAGTAAACAAACCACCTATAAAGCTAGTGAAAGGTTAAAGACAAAAGCAGTAAAATCATCTATAGCCACAATAAGTAATTAAGGCATAAACAAAATTAAAAGATACAAAATGATGTTAAAAAATATTAAATTCTTGCTGGGGGAAGTAAAAATGCAGGATTTTTAAACTATATTTGAACTTAAGGGATAAGGCAACTTGAAATAATCATGTATATGTATAGATTGTTGTATATAAACCTCATTGTATCCACAAATCAAAAATATGTAAAATATATACATACAAAAAAGAGAAAGAATCCAAACATAACATTAAAAGTTGTCATCAAATCACAAGAGAAGGGAGTAAAAGAAGAAGAAAAGAACAAAAAAGAACTGCAAAACACCCATAAAAAATTAACAAAATGGCAATAAGAACATGCTGCTGCTGCAGCTAAGTTGCTTCAGTTGTGTCTGGCTCTGTGCAACCCCAGAGACAGCAGCCCACCAGGCTCCCCCGTCCCTGGGATTCTCCAGGCAAGAACACTGGAGTGGGTTGCAATTGCCTTCTCCAATGCATGAAAGTGAAAAGTGAAAGTGAAGTCGCTCAGTCGTGTCCGACTCCTAGCGACTCCATAGACTGCACTCTACCAGGCTCCTCCGTCCATGGGATTTTCCAGGCAAGAGTACTGGAGTGGGTTGCCATTGCCTTCTCTGAATAAGCACATACCTATCAATAATTACTTTAAATATAAATGAACCTAAAAGCAAGAGAGTTCCAGAAAAAAATCTATTTCTGCTTTATTGACTATGCCTTCTTCAGCGATCAATGCAAAGAAATAGAGGAAAAGAACAGAAGGGGAAAGACTAGAGATCTCTTCAAGAAAATTAGAGATACCAAGGGAACATTTCATGCAAAGATGGGCTCGATAAAGGACAGAAATGGTCTGGACCTAACAGAAGCAGAAGATATTAAGAAGAGGTGGCAAGAATACATGGAAGAATTGTACAAAAAAGATCTTCACGACCCAGATAATCATGATGATGTGATGACTAATCTAGAGCCAGACATCTTGGAATGTGAAGTCAAGTGGGCCTTAGAAAGCATCACTACGAACAAAGCTAGTGGAGGTGATGGAATTCCAGTGGAGCTGTTTCAAATCCTGAAAGATGATGCTGTGAAAGTGCT